>OY856413.1:375456646-376056646 GCA_963693085.1 Alisma plantago-aquatica | reverse complement strand
ATCTAGACTCTTTTAGTTAGAGAACCAGTAAGAGACATGAATATCTTAGACATGATTAATCAATCTTCACTAATGGTAGTGGGAGAATGATTATCCAGTTAGGTATAATACATGTGATGTATTTACATACCTATTGGAGTAAATGCTAATACTTCAAAAGGTGTTTATAGAAATACCAATATGAATATCTTGAAGTGTTCAAGATTATCATAGATGAAGTACAAATTTGGTAAAGTGTTAATTCTTGATGAGATCAATGAATGAAATACTTTGACCAAATGTTTGAGATCCTTATGAGTGATTATGATAATGTATCATAGTGAACTCATGATTAAGGCATGGTGATGTCTAAATCAAGAAGGAATCATACTCTAAGGAGTTAGAGAATGATTATCAAATAACTGAATTCTTCTTAATAAAAGAATACCCCACACTAATAAAAGAAATTAAGAATCACAAGGGTTGTGAGTTCTTATAAACTTAACAGATACACCTCAATTATCTATGTGATAAGTTATTCATGTGATGAGTCAACTATCTAGATGAATATGAGGAATCAAATTTTGAGTTATGGTTCATGACCATTACATCCTAAATGACATCCATGTGAACCATAAGGTATGACCTTGATGGTAGCACTCATTGGATGAAATCCATAAGTGCAAAATGAGTCTTAAGTGTTAAGACACATGGATAACATTTTGAGAAGGATGATGCTTGTTGATTGCAACTTAATGACTAAGGCATTTGGCATATGGATACTAAAACTGCATTCCTATGAGGAATAAAACAAGGATGTGTATGTGACACAACCTATAAGGTTTATGAATCCAATAATGCAAATGAAGTCTATAAGTTACAATGGACTAATCAATGTGATTGATTGAGTACAAGCAACTCAGAATTGGATCTTTACTTTGATGATATAGTCAAAGGGTTTGATTGATATGTCAAAGATAAAGAAGGAATCTGTGATCTAGTGGGAGCATGTTCACATTCCACATGTTGATGTGAAATGGAAATGTTCTAAAATGGAAATCCAAAAGTGGAAAATATCTTTAAGGAAGATAGAGATGTTTCCTATGTGATAGGAATAGAGATATATAGAGATAGTTCTCGAAAAACCTCTTGACTTGAAAAGAGAGAGCATACATTGGCAATATGTACTGAAGTGTTCAGTATGCACAGATTTAGTGGGAGAAAACTTGTCCATGCTACATGGAGTTAGTATCCCAAGGCCAAGTGTCCAATTCTTATGAAGAATGGGAACACTAAGAATAGATATGGATCTATCATGTATGTAATCATCCCATTGTCTTACATGTATGGACATGGCAAGAACAAAATGTATTCATCATCTTGTATGTACGACATGACAATATGACGTGCTCATCCTGATAACTCGTATGTGGGACATAACGAGTGGATGTCTGTCTACTTCTAGTAAGGGTTACTGGAATAACATGAGAACTTGATAAGTACTTGAGAAGTACTAGTTCTATGGTGATAAGGAAGAGTTTGATGTAAAGAGTTACATTGATGCAAACTTCCGAAAGGACAGAAAATTTATCGCAAAATATATACATAGGATGTATAAAAGTGAAAGTTTGTTAATAATTGGAAGTGTTCCAATAAAATCATTCAAAAGGAAATGCCGAGTATCTATGTGTTAGAGAACAACAGTGGATACTATATGGATCTGGATGTTCATGAGATTAACTTATATTCTGCTCATTGATGACAAGTCTGGAATCCTTGATCATGCAATGTGGCTAAAGGTTAGCAATGGAATACTAGATCGCATATTACGATAACTCCATCTCATACGTGTGACGTACATTGAAGAGATGCGAGACATGCAATTTATACTGACTTTGGCAAGGTGTTGCCATAACTCACTATGTTTGCACTAGAGCACAGTAACATGTGGGACATGTTTGAAGATCACTAATGAATATGATTCAAGGGTGATTGGCTCGCAGTGCAAGTGGGAGTCTATTGGTATGTATGCCCTGAGAGCCAATCATGGGATGATTGGTGGGATACATTAAGATTGATTTGATAAAAATCAAAGGCAAGCTTCCAATTCTTTCTGGTTCAATCATATGAGATAGTGATAGAACATATTGAATGTCTAGAGAATGATAGTACTCAATGACGAATGCCTTCAGGTTGAGGACCTGAACGATGAGATCATACGGATGCTAAGAGTTTGTACATTCTTGTTATGTCCCTAGTCGGATGTCATTGTGGAAGGTAGATAGACAACAATGACACACAAGACTAGATTGTGGTGTTGGTTGATGACAAAATCTCATTAGTCATGATATAGAGATATCAAACCAAACACATAGGTACTTGTTAGAGAACAAGTGTACCGGACAGACCCACCGTGAGTTTGACACATGGAACCATGACATGGTAGTCACAGTCAGTACTCACAGTGATGGTGGTGAGTGTGATTCTTTGACCTGAAATCACTACACTCAACACATGTCATTGGGCACACTTTGACATCATCAAACGCAGTCCTGAAACATGGGTTGTTATAAAGGTGATGATTGGGTGGCTTTGACACATGGGGATTTTGAGGGGTGAGTGATAGATATGGGATTTGTCCCCCCTGAGGGAGTTTGATATCCAAGGCCACTTGATGAGTAGGATTAAGATAGGCGTGCGCACGCATGTGTTATGTGATATTGATGTCATACATATCTCGTTCAATCTACTCTGAGATCAAGAAAGTGAATAAACGTCGACAGGATGATTGTTCCATGCCTCGAGTTCATTCGGGATATCAGTGACAAAGGAATTATACATTTGTTGTAACACCATTCATAGATTGTAGGATTGAAAGTTGTTCTCCAACTTTCTACTTTCACTTGGGTAGCACTGATGTGTGACTAGGCACCGCTCTTTTCTTGTGAAGTCATAAGTGTTATGGACTTTCACTGCTAACGTGAAATGGACCTGCTGAAAACTACTAGAGGGGGGGGGGTGAATAGAGTTTTATAACAATTTTAACAATTATTTAACTCAAACAAACAACCACAAAGATATTGGACAAGAAGACAAGAGTTTAGAGTGGTTCCAACCTTAGCAAACACTAAGGAAGTCAGTCCACTACCCGGTTGCTTACCCAACCGGGATTTGAAAAGAAATTTATTTTATTACCTCGCAAGGATTTTACATAAAATACAATTTCTTTTCCTAAACCCTTCAAGCAGCCTTCACCTAGAAGTAATCGCCCAACCTTGAAGCAGCCTTCACCTAGAAGTAATTGCACCACCTTGAAGCAGCCTTCCTCTTGAAGTAGCTTCCCGTTGCAATAGCCTTCTTGAAGTAGCTTCCCGTGCGATAGCCTTCTTGAAGTAGCTTGAAGTCCCCTTCTCCACCTGAGAAGTCAAACTCTCTCCAATCCGCAGCCTCCAACCCTAGGAGTAGCAAGGAGAATACAAAGGATAAAAAGGAACAAGAAAGAAAATAGAAATTACAACTTATCCTTTTAAGCACAAGGCTTGATTTGCCTATATCAAGCGTATTGATCTCCTAACCAAAGAGTGTAGAAGTGTAAGTGCAGTAGTAAGGAGATGCTAGCCTATAGGACACGAATTTGAGCTAAGGGGAAAGTAGGCCAATGATCACAGTGCTCAATTTGCTTGCAACAGATTGCTCAAGTATGCTCAAGTATTTCTCAAGTGTAACAAGTGTAAAAACAAGTATATTTGGGTGTCCTATGGCTTGTCCTATTTATAGGAATGGCCTAAGGAAGCTTAAGGACGTTCTAGACAACTTCTAGGGGTTTCTAAGTGCTTAACTAGCCGTTAGGTACAAAGTTGTTGCTTTAACAACGGCTAATTAATTAATTCTGCAGTTGCTGTCAGAGACCATCTCGGTCGACAAATGGTCGACCGAGATACCTACTCGGTCGAACTTTTGTCGACCGAAAGGCTCTCTGGAACAAGTGATTTGCAACGTCTTTCATCAACTGCCAACTAACTTGTCTATTGTGTCTAACGGCTACTTTGGATCTTTCTCGGTCGAGAAGATTGTCGACCGAGAGAGTCTCGGTCGAGGAGTTTGTCGACCGAGATTGATCCTGTTTCAAGGTTTCAATTTAGGCACTAATTATGTGTGTGAGTGTGCAAAAATAATCCTATTTGAATGGGATGACTTGTCTAACTGTGGTGTTTAGCTAGGGAGAATCTAATGCTTGATTTACATGCAATTCTAAGTACTTGTACATTATAATTTTTGTACAAGTTTTTACAACAGTGATTACATTGCATGAAATTATAAATATGTAAGCTTGTAGATTTTCCCTTGTTGCTTTGTCATCCTGCACACTCAAGTAGCACGTTAGTTTAATAAGAATGAAATGTTTGTCATAATCAAAACAAAGGGATTTATAGATGTCCATTTAGCCAACAATCTCCCCCTTTTTGAAGATGACAAACATTTCCAAAATATGAAATAAGGAAATATAAAGCATGTGAGTTTCATACCTGAGGATTACCTTTTGTAGCCATTCTTGTTGTGCAAGTGAGTGTTGGATAAGATGTTATGAAACTTATTTACTCATTTATATTTTTGATTTTATATTCTTTCTCCCCCTTTGTCATTTCAAAAAGATATCCAAGTAAAATATTTTATATTTCTTCTCCCCCTTAATTTTATACTATGCTCCCCCTTAGATAGATATTCTATTAGGAACATGGATTTAATATCATTTTTGTCTAATTTAGCCACAATTTGTTTCTCAATCATTTGCAAAGGATGTTAAGCCTTGAAATGATATGAGATCCTGTTAGGTTCATGGCATATGTATTGATTTCTCATCCATTTTACAAGGGATGTTAAGCCCATAAAATGATATGAGAATCCTTTAATCTCAGAGTACAAAAAAAATGTCTCCATCCAAATGCAAGGGATGTTAAGCCCCGATTTGTTTAGAGAGTTCCGTTAAGTACAAGTTATATCATTTTTCTGAAATTCATAGATTTCTTCATAACCAAAAAGAAAAGTACTAAGATTAAGTACATTAAAATGATGTCCATATAAAAACCAAGAGCTTGTGTTTAAGTAGAACCAATATCAAAGAAAACATCTTCCAAAGTGGAAGCGGTTTAGCCAATTTTATCTTCAACATGATTAATTTGCAAATATATTCAGTTTTATTGCAAACTTGACAACAGAAACCTGCTCGGTCGACGATCTTTCGACCGATAGTGTTCTCGGTCGAACAGTTTCTCGACCGAGAATGTGTCTGGATTTGTTTCATAACTGTTTTAAGTATTTGTGTCATAGATCCTTGTCAATTTTACCACAATTTTAAAGGTTGCATTTTTATTTATTACTCCCCTTATTTTGTATGTTCTACAATGATGATCTTATAATCCATATTTTGAAGATGTCTCACAAAAAAAAATCCATTGGAATCAAGTAAAGATGGCCAATTTCATTAAAAGCATGTATTACAAGCATAGAAAGATAGACACATCATATAGAGATGACCCATTACAATTATTCAAAAGATATCATTACAATAACTCCATCATTTACTGGAAAGACTTAAGGATTACATCAATGTCAGGGTCTTTCCCAAGAAAAGGCTCAGTTCCATAATACTGGACCAAGGTTTGCCAATCTAGAGCACCTATCTTAGTTAAATCATATGCTTCCAAGAATGTAGGAACTCGGTCAAATCGGAAATGAGCGGCAATATCTTGCAGTTGCATGGAAGAAAACTGAGTGTGCGTAAGATCAACAGATGGTGGAGGTGGAGTTTGATAATAGTTGTACGAAGGATTGTATGGATTGAGCAAGCCAGGATTTAAAGAATACGGATATTCATCAGGTTGGTTTGGTGAAAGGGTTTGCATTCTCTGGTTTATATAAGTCATGGCATGATGGTTATAGTCTAGTTGTTTGCTCAGGTGATATTGGGAGCCAGCAATATAAGTAAGAGTGTTTTGAATGGGGTCATGTGATAGGTTAGTAGAAGGAGGGGTGGTGGTATGTCTTGATGAGATGTTTCTCCTTCAACTCTAGCCCTTTTATGACCAAAATCAATTCCCATTTTTTCTACTGTATTCTTACTTATTTTTTGTGGTCTACGCTCCCATGTATATCCCAGATCCTCAAGTGGGGTCTTAAGGAAATGTTGAGTAATTTGGCATACAAAATCGCCATATGGAGGATTGCCAGAAAACTCAAGCATGTTTTTAAGAATAATGCGGATAAAATTTGTGGGAATACGTTGGATAATGGCATATATTAGACACATACGAAAAACAGGAACTTCAGACTTATTGGCTCTAGGATGTATGTTTGTTGATACAATAAGGTTTACAATCCTAGCAGCTGGTTTAAGATTTATAGCATAATATGTGCCTCTATCTTCGTGACAGGTTGTATTGGATTTAAAAATGGTCCTTTTGATGTCACTAAGACTAATGGTATGGTCATCTTGGAGAAATTGGTTAAGGGGGTTTCCAGAAGTAAGGTCAAGGGTGTCTTGATATTCATCTATGTCAATGTTTAGCATTTCAAGAATATCCCCTTCAGTAAATCGGAAGCTATGCCCATTGACCATAGTGTAGAAGAAGATGGTTTCATTTTCAGAGTGGGAAATGAGGTTTGCATAGAATTCATTCACTACCTTGATTGAATAGGAAGGAAAAGAAGGGTTGATGAATTCTTTTAACTTTTGTACTTCGAAAAGGTCCTCCAAGTCGACGATGTTGATGAAGTCCATAACTTCAAATGGTCGTCGTGGGAGAGGAGCTTTGGAGGAAAGCCGTAGATATCGATCACCATCATCTCCATCGAGGAAGGCAATGTCGTTGATGATCGTAAGTGGTGGAGTAGCTTCCCGAGCTTCCCTTCCTTTCCTGCCGGCGACCTTCTTCTTCCCACGAGCAGATGATGAGGCCATTGTGTTGCTTGAAGGTGGAGAAGAAGAAAGGAAGGCTTGGGGATGAGGATGCTAAAGAGTTGCACAAAAATGCACTAGAGAGAGCCTATGGAAGCAAGAGTATGCAAGTGTGAGGAAGTGACCCGTTTTTGGTTCCTTTTATAACATTCCAGCGACCTGGTCGGTCGACGACTCGTCGACCGAGCGTCCGCAACGGTCATGTTGCAGACGCGCCACTTGGCTCCCCAACGGTCATATAACGGTCATAACGGTCGGTTTACAACGGTTATATCCAACGGCTATTTCTCGGTCGAACAATTGTCGACCGACATTGTCTCGGTCGAACATTTGTCGACCGAAAGTGTGTCCGCTACTGAGTCTGTATAGATTCTGTCGGTCGAGAGAGAGGGGCTGACCGAGAGGTTTTCGGTCGAAGAGTTCGTCGACCAAGAGACTTACTGAGTACGAATTTGAAGCTGATTTTCAATGTAATTGATAGACTATTTTTGTAGAGCACATATATAGATTTTCCAAGGGAGTAATATTGTGTTTATTTTGACAATATTGGGACAAGTTGTGATCGTAAATTAATTTCTTTTAATCATAAAAGGATATCCAAATAGTTATTATGTCAAACTTATTTTAGGTCGAATTTGACTACGACCATAGCGCCCCTTGGTCAAATTTTATTTTGACCAAGAGGCTAATTTTGCAGATTTTCAGATTGAATATGTTGAGTATAATATCTGCATTAAATGTCAAGCATAATACTTAAGATTCTTCATTGAAGGTACAATTAATTTTCTCAAATCTTCAAAGATACTAATTTATGGATTGTGTTGCAAGCAATAACATATAACTAATAAATCATTTTGCTTGCCTATATATTTTTATGGATCCATGCATACAATTTTCATTATCTATGCGCACCCAATAATGAAAACATGGTATAATGGTAATAACAGCATACAATGATAATTCCATTTCATGATTAGTATATGAAAAGACCAGAAAATACTTTTTACGAACAATCATGTGAAAATAGGAATTTTCTTTTCATTTGACAAAGCATAATTTCAGTTTAAACTTTAAATCATCTAGGGAATAAACTAATATTAATTTCATTTACATTTGTAATCTCATTATGTTGAGTTGAGATAGACATAGAAATATGCAACTAATGTCTTTGGTCATATCTCAACTTGATTTTGTTCATTTAGTTTGGAGGTTTTGGAACCCAAACTAACTCGACATCTTTTCTCTTATAAGGACATGAAAAAGAGTAATGTCCAAGACGTGAGCAATAATGGCAACATATAGAATCAACCTCAAGTCGTTTTCTATGGTTTTGTTCTAGGTTGTTCTTTGGTAAAAATGTATTTGTTCCTTTAGGTACATATATAGATTGATGGGTTTGTGACTTTTTCCAACTAGGTTGATAGGACTTCCCTTTAGGCTTATAACCTAGTCCTCTTCTCCCAATTTGATGATAGGAATTATCTAAGATTTGATCAAGAATGCCATTATTATTTAAATTACTGACTTTTTGTTGTAACTTGGCAATCTCTTCCATTCTCTTCTTAATCTCTAGTTTTGCTTGGTCTAGATTAGATGACAATAAATTTCTTTCTTTAACAATAGTGTCATAATCTATATGGGTGCACAATAATGGTTGTTTTTGAAGATCGTTTACTTGAGTCTGCAAGTTTGAATTTTCAACAGAAAGGAGCTTGCAATCGGCTTCCATAGATTTTAACTTAAGATCAGAATATTTATTTCCCTCTTTGAGATCCTCATTTTCAGATGCAAGAGCAAGAAGTTTAACATTTAGATCATCGTTTTCTTTATTTGATTTCTTTAATTTCTTTTTGCACTCAACATATTTATTATGTGTCTCTTCAATAATAGCAACTAGTTCTTCTTTAGATAAATCAAAGAGACTTACCTCTTCTTCTTCTTCACTAGTTGTAGCAATAAGACATTCTTTGTGCTCTTCCTTTGATCTCCATGGGCATCCGGTTGTTTTGTGGCTTGTTCCTAAACACCAATTGCAGCATGTTGTAGTTTTGTCCAAACAGCACCTTTCACCATTTCCCTCCATTCTTCAAGACCTGGTTAGGGTTCCTTGAAGCCTGCTCTGATACCAATTGAAAACTACTAGAGGGGGGGTGAATAGAGTTTTATAACAATTTTAACAATTATTTAACTCAAACAAACAACCACAAAGATATTGGACAAGAAGACAAGAGTTTAGAGTGGTTCCAACCTTAGCAAACACTAAGGAAGTCAGTCCACTACCCGGTTGCTTACCCAACCGGGATTTGAAAAGAAATTTATTTTATTACCTCGCAAGGATTTTACATAAAATACAATTTCTTTTCCTAAACCCTTCAAGCAGCCTTCACCTAGAAGTAATCGCCCAACCTTGAAGCAGCCTTCACCTAGAAGTAATTGCACCACCTTGAAGCAGCCTTCCTCTTGAAGTAGCTTCCCGTTGCAATAGCCTTCTTGAAGTAGCTTCCTGTGCGATAGCCTTCTTGAAGTAGCTTGAAGTCCCCTTCTCCACCTGAGAAGTCAAACTCTCTCCAATCCGCAGCCTCCAACCCTAGGAGTAGCAAGGAGAATACAAAGGATAAAAAGGAACAAGAAAGAAAATAGAAATTACAACTTATCCTTTTAAGAACAAGGCTTGATTTTCCTATATCAAGCGTATTGATCTCCTAACCAAAGAGTGTAGAAGTGTAAGTGCAGTAGTAAGGAGATGCTAGCCTATAGGACACGAATTTGAGCTAAGGGGAAAGTAGGCCAATGATCACAGTGCTCAATTTGCTTGCAACAGATTGCTCAAGTATGCTCAAGTATTTCTCAAGTGTAACAAGTGTAAAAACAAGTATATTTGGGTGTCCTATGGCTTGTCCTATTTATAGGAATGGCCTAAGGAAGCTTAAGGACGTTCTAGACAACTTCTATGGGTTTCTAAGTGCTTAACTAGCCGTTAGGTACAAAGTTGTTGCTTTAACAACGGCTAATTAATTAATTCTGCAGTTGCTGTAGAGACCATCTCGGTCGACAAATGGTCGACCGAGATACCTACTCGGTCGAACTTTTGTCGACCGACAGGCTCTCTGGAACAAGTGATTTGCAACGTCTTTCATCAACTGCCAACTAACTTGTCTGTTGTGTCTAACGGCTACTTTGGATCTTTTTCGGTCGAGAAGATTGTCGACCGAGAGTGTCTCGGTCGAGGAGTTTGTCGAATGAGATTGATCCTGTTTCAAGGTTTCAATTTAGGCACTAATTATGTGTGTGAGTGTGCAAAAATAATCCTATTTGAATGGGATGACTTGTCTAACTGTGGTGTTTAGCTAGGGAGAATCTAATGCTTGATTTACATGCAATTCTAAGTACTTGTACATTATAATTTTTGTACAAGTTTTTACAACAGTGATTACATTGCATGAAATTATAAATATGTAAGCTTGTAGATTTTCCCTTGTTGCTTTGTCATCCTGCACACTCAAGTAGCACGTTAGTTTAATAAGAATGAAATGTTTGTCATAATCAAAACAAAGGGATTTATAGATGTCCATTTAGCCAACACCTGCAGGGTCACACACATAGGATTTAACCTGGAAGAGGAGTTTTGTCCACAAGCAATGTTTAGATTGATTACTAAAGGAGTTTAGTAGTTCAATTACACACTCAATTGATTGATAGCTCAATATCATAATGTTCAAGGTGTTGGACATATTGATTGGAGTATCAGATTGATTGAAATCGCAATTGACTGATTCTGCACAACCTGTACTCCCGACCGATCGGTTCAAGTGTTGAACCGGTCGACTGAGGTTGCTGAACCGGTCGGCTCAAGGGTTGAGTCGATCGGCTCAAGCCCAGGGTGAACCGATTGCTTCAAGTGTTGAAACGATCGATTCAACTGGTGCAACCGAGCAACTTGGGAAAATAGGATTGGTGAGAATTTTCCTTTCGTTTCAATTTCCCAATTTGATTGGGAATAGGATTGGTATTCGATACCAATTAGAAACAAAAGAAGGAAAGTCAATTGGGAATCGACCAGGACCACAAACCGATCGGTTCAGAAGTGAACCGATAGGCTCATGGGTCCCAACCGATCGATTGAGGTGTCAACCGACCAATTCAGGTCCCCAATCGACCGGTTCACTTGTGAACTGATCGGTTCAGGTTGATAGTTGGTTGCTTTTTGTGGAAAATCTTGAACCCTTCTACTCCTGCTTTTAGTCCCGCATTGCCCGGGATAGAGAACCCTGTCCCATGACCCTCCTATATATATAGGGGTATTGGGGTCTTCTCAAAGAAGAACAACTCAGTGCAATCAGTTACTCTGCAAAGTTGTCGTTCTCTCTGGTTTTGGTAACCAAGAGGGAGCCCGAGCAAGTGCTTCCCACAAAGGGAGGTACAGCAAGGGAAGGACAACTACAGTTGCAACTGGAGGCAGGAGAGTGTGTTGGCAACTAGTACGTCAACAGGAGGGTGCGACTCCTTCCACTTCCTTGTGGGACAAGGAGTGTGGAGTTTCAGGTGGTCCGTGTGGACTACTTCAGAGGTGGGAGGTTTCTACCGCTCAGGAGGACAACTGTCAATTCCGACAGTTCCGGTGATAGGAGGAGTCATCAGTCCCGGTGCGACCAGGAGCTGCACAGACACCGTCCAAGACCGGAGTTGAAGACCGCGCAAGGCACGAGGTTTTGTCGCCGAGCAAGCCTCGGGACAAGGTATGATTTCACAAACCATCTTTTCCTATTATATAGACGTTGACGCGTTTCCTCGTGCTGGGTTTGGGGGAGAAAATTTTTGTTTCCGCTGCCTTCTCTGTCTCCCCTAAAACCCAACATGACCTTCATGAGGAAACATAGGTCGTTAATTAATTTAAGGTTCACCAGTTAACAAAGTTTCATGCATGCATTTTAAAATGGAAGTAAATATCACAATAATGAAATACAGAGGTTCCTACCGTATTCCAACCAAAATTTACAAAATGTGTACAAAAGGTTCAAGTGTTCCATGTTTTCAAGATCTAGAAAAAAATAATATATTGATTACATTGCCACTTGGCTTGGAAATCTTAGGTAAATTATCATTTTACCCCCTAGTGGTTAGAAACCTTAATAAATGGATTTGATTGTTGCAACATCTCACAATAGTTTATAAGTGTGATCTTATATATGTATAGTCATATTCATAACACTCATAGTTGCACATGGAAAATGATAATTAATACCATCATCCAAGTTGCATAAATTACTTTATATACATGCACACTAACATTATATATGATCATTTAAATGATGCTAGTGTCAAATTACCTCAATATTATAGTTTTCAATCTCTAATGGTATAAGATATAAGACGAACAATATAGGAAATCACAAAATCAAATAAGTTTTCTCATCAACATCACAAAGTAACTAATTTCAAAGAAAGATAGGGTTTTGAGGCATAGTTAGGTCAAACTCATCATGATGATCATATAATAATCATTCATGGTCATATATGACTCATATTTGTGCATTTGATGACATATGGACCAAAGAAGAGCATAAGAAAGAATAAGGGTAGATTCTTGTGTTATGGAGTGTGTAAAGCTACTGATATAAAGCTAATAGAAGATCTAATGTGATTTTGAAAAAAGATTAGCACATAGACCAAATTCCTATATTAAAGTTTATCTAAATGTTACATTTTTGCATAAATAGTCATTAAAACATAGGGGTGATTAGCCTTTCATTTCTCTCAAAAGTACACATGAGTTACAAATTTGAATATTAGGAGTGACTTAGAAATTTTTTGGTCCAAGATCATCTATTAATGCATTAAATATATCCCATTCGTTATCAAACTTAACTAATTAAGGAACACAATGAGACTTCATGGGTTTTGGGGCTTGTAAGGATTTTTATATGTTTCCTAACTGATTTGGTATATTGAATTACTATATTCGAACAATGGTCTATTTGTTATCATTTTTACAATATTCAAGTGTTTCATGGAAAATGAGAGGGTTCACCAAATTCTTGACTGATCATGGTCGTTGATCTTAGATCACACAGTTGCAATCAGAGTCTACCTTTTGTTGGGTCGCGTGTGTGTGGAAGAAGGTTGTTGGGCTTCGATCTCTGGCTGGCCCATGAGATCAAGGACAATGAGAGAGGGAAGAGGAGCACAATTTGCACCGTCTTTTAGAGGTTTATTATACTTATGTGCATATATACATACACTTGAAATAGGCTTTCTAATGTGTTAAAACATGTGATGGAAACCATACTATTCCTTCCAAATGATGTCAAAACCAAAACAAGTTACCACACTCATTAGGAAGTCTAGTACCATGACATCTAAAGAACTAGTAGGAACTTGTCGTCCATACTACAAAATAGAAAGATAAGAAAAGAAAGGTTTCGATACTTGCATAGGTATACACCTAGTTATAGAACAACTAGGTCCTAACCTAAAGGGTATGTCAAAGGTAGTTCCTAAAGGAAATCCTGTAAAGTTTCTAGGATTTGGATGCAAGATCGAGTTTAGTTTTCATTTTGTAACGATAAACTATCCATGTACATCTATTTTCATGCTATGATACCATTTGTGATGAAATTAGACCCTTCCTTCTTGAAACTGCATGGGGCCCAAGAAGACAAAGTATGATGTCATCATACAAACATAATATCAAAGTGTTAAATTAGGAAGCATGAAATTCTTATCATACATGAACAAACTAGTAGATTCATACACCAAAGTCATTTTCAACATTCAACAATTCTATTACAACGAAATCACTTATTGCATAATTCTAAATACAAATTTAAGAGAAATTATAAAATTTTGAACATGTCTACTAACTAGGATCTTCCAAAAGATACAACCTAAACACCTGCTCATAGAATATATTCTCTCAAGCTATCTCTGAACCTAATACATATTAGAAACAAGTGTATCAACATATAAGATGTTGGTACAGGGGCATAAAGATATATATATATATATATATATATATATATATATATATATATATGATTTTCATAATTTGAAAAGTTTTGCAGAAATAGAAAAATAAAAGATGTAGTAAATAGTTATTTTTCAACAAAAAAAACATATTTTAGTCATTTTACTCCTATACTAAATGAATCATAATATAAGTCCTTTGACCAACTTACGGTCGGAAGCGGTTTGTGAGGGACCTCGAGGCTAAAAGCCAATAACTAACCTTTTCTACGTGAGGGACCTCAAATGGCCAAATTCATTGAGAAAACCATATTTTAAAGTTTGTATAATCGAGATTTATATTATGTCCTTAAGTGCTAAAATCTTCGAGTCAAAACATTAACTACTGGTAGAACAATATTACATGTTAATATTAGCAAGTAAGAAATCATACGTACATATCAAACATCCAATCAAGAAAGATCTGGACATAAGAAGCACAATTCAAAATAGGTGTATGTTTTCCTAGGGCGTTATAGTTCAACTTAGACTCCAATATTTCAATATGCATGCAAATAACAACATAATTCACATATCATCAAGTTACAATAGCCCTAGGTGAAACATCCCCATTAAGGTAGTTATGTAGATTAAGATAATCCTTGATTTGATTGGAGAAAACATGAGATTCAAATCATCATTGTGATTTGAGTATTAAACTTCATATCTAGCCACATTAGATCACATTAGATCATATTTAAAGGATAGATATGTCACATATACCAACATATCACAAGAGAGTGTGAACTTTTATATTTAGGTCATATGGCATCAGAAAGTAACTATTTTTGGAGGCAAGATAGGTTTTTTAGGCATAGTTAGGTCATACTTGTCATGTTGATCAAATTATTCTAATGCATGGCCATATATTAGTCATATTCATGCATTTTGTGTCATGAGGACTAAATAGGTGCATAAGAAATATTAAGGCAGAGTCTTAGTTATGCAGAGTGTAAAGCTATTGATTTCAAGTTGTGATTATGATTAATGTGATTTTGAAACAAGATGAGCAAGTTGACCAAATTCCTACATTTAAATTCATTTAAATGTTACATTTATGCATCAAGGGTCATCAAAAGCATAAAGGGGTGATTATTCCCTCCATTTGTCTCAAATGTATGCATGAGTTACTGATTTGAGGATTAAGAGTGAATTAAAACATTATTGGTCCAATATCATACTACTATTGCATTGGATATATCCCATTTATGATCAAATTCAACTAATTAAGGAAAAAATGTGAGATTTTGTGGGGATTTAGGACACACGTTAATTTATAAATGACCATTTTTCTTCTCTTGATCAATTTTTTGGATCCCTATATTTGGTTAAGGGTCTATATGTTATCATTTTTACAAGATTCAAGAATTTTCATGGAAAATGAGAGGGATTTTATCAAATTCTTTATCGATCACGGTTGTTGATCCTAGATAGCACAATGGAGATCAGGGTCCACCTGACACTAGGAAACATACATGTAGGAGCAGGCTTCTAGGCTTCAATGAACAGCCAAACTACAAGCTGAAGGAGAGTGAGAGAGGAGAGGGAATTTGATTTGGACCCTCTGTTGGAGGGTGCCCGAATCTGAGGGCCACCCCCTTGTCTCTCCCATCCTAAGTAGCTGCCTACAGAACTTGGGATTCTCACAATTGTCCTTAGCTAGAGCCTTGGCAAGAAGGGCGTGAGGGCCCTTGGAAGCCTTGCCAACGTGCCACCTAACTTTCTCTTGGAGATGTGGAGTCGCGGCTGGCCTTGGTTGTGTCTACAGTGCAGTAGTGGGCAAATGCCTGAAAGAGATCATTGGTGGTGGAGCCCTGGCTGAAGCTCAATTAAGGGATGAGGAAGGAGGACCTCTAGGGCACATATGCAGGTAGAAAGAGGGGGAAAGAGTGAGAACAAAGAAAGAAAGTGAAGGGCATTCAATTTCATCGATACAAGTGTGTAGACGTAGATCCAAGTACCCGACCAATCATTTGGTTGTATGTAGGTAGGGGATGACCCCTTGGGCATCAGCTAGTAGGATTTATGTCCAAGAGATCCTAGGTTTTTAATTGGCTAAAAGAAGTTGGGTCGGATTGCTGACTTGGTTGAGTTAGTTCTATAAAGGAATTACAAGTTGTGTTTCTTGGACCACCTTGTAAAAATCATAATGTTTGATATGTATCTCTGATTAAGGAAAAATTCTCAATTCTACCTCAAAAAATCCCTTTATTAAATAAAACAATTAATGTAAAATTGAGGATTTTGAGGGGTATCAAAATTCAAAATACATTCCGAAAGCTTATTTCAACACTCAACTTATATAATTATTAAAATTGCAATTTTTTGTTCCTAATCAAAAATTGGACATCAAGTGAATCAAATACATTTAATTGATCAAGAGAGTGAACATTGGTGTAAAATATCATCATTTGTAGTAAAGGTGTGCATTATTAAATGAAAGAGACAAAATAGGTCGTTACATCCTCCCCACCTTAAAAAAGAATTTTATTCCTAAAATTCATTCAAGATCGTACTCGGAGGACAAAAATAATTTCCACTACATTTAAGCAACCATATCTAGGTTCTAGGTCATCCATAACTATGGGGTGCACATCGAAGTTGTTATTGTAGAATTTGAAAGAATCTATGACGTACCCATCTCAATTCGTATAAATTGGACTGTCACTTAGTGTATGTTTCTTAACATAGCATGAGGGTTTTCTTGTATACATATTTTTGAGGTGGGACATTAAGATTCCTGCCATTATTTACTTGAATGAACACACTCATTATCATAATTTACACTTGATGGCCTCCCACAACTCCTAGGGAAATGGAACAAGTGACTCAACTGGTAGAGCGGGAGGAAGATGTAATTAGAGAAACCAACCAGTAGGGAGGATTCAACCTAGATTTCCTTTTAGGCCAGATTTAAGGAAGACCCCTCCCATTCAAGTTGCAAATGAAATGAAGCAATGTAATCAGGTTTTTACCCACCTCATGAAAACCAATGCTTGAAGGTGAAAGAGGTAGATATGAGAAATGGGGTGATTGTTTACCCATATCCATCCCCTAGAAGAATGCAAGCAAGTGGAGTATGCTGGCAGCCGAATACATTTTGGATCAGAAGACACATTATCCTACATTGTAGTTCCACCTCTAAAATCTCTCAAACGTGAAGGGAAGAAGTTATATTATATTAAGAGGCAATGACTACTTCA
This sequence comes from Alisma plantago-aquatica, assembly GCA_963693085.1. NCBI lineage: Eukaryota > Viridiplantae > Streptophyta > Magnoliopsida > Alismatales > Alismataceae > Alisma > Alisma plantago-aquatica. The sequence continues at coordinate 376,039,507 of OY856413.1, read as the reverse complement.
TGATAACCATCACGAATCCGATAGATCTGGAAACAACCATTAACAAGGGTCCCTGGTACATAGCAAGCAAGCCTCTAATCATCAAAAAATAGGCCAGAAGAGAATATCTTCAGAATCTTAAATTGGCAAAAATTCCTATGTGGACAAGGATTTATGATGTGTCACTAGAATTGTGGGACGATGACATTTGCAATATCATTGGGTCCTACATTGGCACCTTTGAAAACTATCAGATTCATACTGTAGGTCAAGCGCTTGGATTTTTCTAGATTGCTTATTCTCATGCTAGAAAAATTGGAGTTCCCTACTAGTGTTACTTAGACAAGAAATAATTGAATAGAGGACGTTTTAACAATGGAATATGAACAATACCCCACTAAGTGTTCGGTATGTGGTACTTTTGTCCATGAAGACAATAGTTGTGAAAGAAGCTTGAATACAAGACCACATAAGGTGTGTTTTCTGAAAAAGAATGTTTATGAAGAGGAATTTAATAACACTAACCAACAGGGAGAGATGAAGAATGGGGAAGTAAAACTTGAGCACTTTGAAGATGCAACTGAATATATCATGAACCCAGTACTACTGAGAATCTCTCTTGGGCTTCAGGGCGACAAAATCATCACATGTAGTTGGTATTGATCAACTCATTACTCTCATGAATAGTGTGGAAATGATTCAAGTCCCAAATGAAGATGATTTCCAATTCACTACGGGAAAGAATAGTAATAAGAAGCCATAAACCCCACTTGGAGTTCCCATTAAGACCATTGAAGTTGCGCATAAGTATGGTATGATGTTATCTCCTAATAGATATCAAACCTTATTTGAGAATGATATTGGTTTGGGGCTAGTACCCCATGAAATTGTGAAAATGATTGATCCCCCCTCTATTATTTCTTATAATTTGAGGGGGAAGAATAATCCAGAAAGGTAAGAGCTATTCAAGATATCATCCAAAAGAACAAAAAAAAGTATTTTCTATCTATTTGAATCCAAAGTTAGGAGAAAGAACATGAAAATACGATGAATGGGCTATGGCCTTCTATCAACCGAGTGTTTAATCACAACAAGCATGTCTTGGGTAGGGTGATCATAGCATGTCTTAATCCTTCTATTGACATTGAAGTGGTTTCTAATTGTGATCATATGATGCACTATCTAGTTACTTATAATAGTAACTACTTTTTTAGACTGGAATATATGGCCACCACAAAGATTATGAGAGAATTAGCTTATGGAGGATTTGATTATTATCAGTGGCAATTCTATTGGCCCATCGATGGTTTTTTGAGATTTCAATTCTATCAGATTTACCTCAGAAAGGTATGGTAAACATTAACCTTCTTATACATCTGAACATGAAAATTTTTTTTGAGTTGAACCTAAAGAGTTCAGAGAATACATGGAATAATACAAAGCAAGGTGCTAAGCCGGTTATGTTAAGAATTGATAGTGTCTTTTATAATCTTGAGTTCCTTAATACTTTTGACAATGTTTGGGGGGATATCTCTCAAACAATTCACAGTGATCACAAAGTTATTACTATAATTCTGGATGATAAATTTGAAATATGTAAAACTCCATTTTAGTTCATTAATGCATGGGTGGAAAACTCTGATTTAAGGATGGTGTTTAAAATGCTTGGGAGTGTGAAGTTATTGAGAATCATGTGTTTTGAGTCAACAAAAAGTTCAAGAAAATTAGATATGCTTTACGCAAGTGGAACAATGACATTGTAGGGAATATCAATGAAAGAAGGAAGATAATTGAAGTTGAAGCTTGTCAGTTACAAGAGGCTCTAGATAACAAATTGGGTGATGTCGAGAAGAATGAAAGAGTTATCGAGAAAAGGAAAGATGCAATTCAGACCTATAATGAAGAAGAAAGTTTATATAGATAAAAGTCTAGAGTTAGATGGCTCAATCTTAGTGACAAAAATTCAAAAAAGAATCCACTAATAAAACTAGAAGATTTAGCAACTCAATTAGATGCATGAAGGTCAATGTTGATATGAACAATAATTAAGAGGATATCCAAAATCATATAAGTGATTTATATAAAGACATTTTCAAGATGAAGGGACATATGAGTTTGTGGAATTTTGACATCCTTACTCTTCAGTTAGATAATGATCAGATTTATGAAATTTGCCAATTGGTTACCAAAGAAGAAGTAGAGTAAGTTATTCTCTGCTATAATGAGGATGGGGCCCCATGGACTGATAGTTTCAACTATAACATTTTTAAGGTTGTGTGGGATTTGGTAGCAGAAGAAGTTGCCACAGGTCTGTGTAAAACTTTTTTTGAAGTACCAAACTTCTTAAGGAAGACAATAGCACAAGTATCACCCTTATTCCTAAAAAATTTGAGGCCTATATAGTTATGTAATTTGCTTTACAAGATCACTTAAACTATCAAGGCAAATAGGCTACAAAATGGTTTTATGTAGCCTTATTAGTGGAGCTTAGTGTGCATTCATTAAAGGCAGATCTATCTCTGATGCAATACTTCTTGTTAATGTGCTAATTAATTTGATCATGAAGAGTTCAAATCCAAATACATGTACTAAATATGGATACCATGTTGTAACATGTTTGTTGGATTCATTGGATTGATGAAATCCTAAATACTACCAGCCATCAAATTCCACTTAATGGGGTTCCTACAGTGAGGTTTCATCCCTCTAGGGGTATTCATTAAGAGGATACCCTAGTCCCTTATTTATTTGTGCTAGCTATGTTGAGGATGACCTGAATGTTAGAGATAGCTATCAAATAGAAAAGTCTAGATCCTATTCATGTCGATCACAATTTTTCCATCTCTCATATACCATTTGCATATGATGTGGTATTTTTTGTTGATTCCAATCACAAAAATGCAGTGGAAATTTTTGGTATTCTTAATGACATTGGTAGGATGTCACGTTAGTAATGAGAAGTCTATATATTTTGCCAACATTAACACTAGTCTTAGTTGATTGAAGAAAATCGCAACATTAAATATGGTAATCTTCCTATGAAATACCTTGGCCTTCACTTATTTCATGGAAGAATCACACGGAATTTGTGTGATACCATTCTAGATGAGATAAAATACATACTGGAGTGCTGGAGAGCTAGAAACCTTTCTTATGTTGCAATGATTGAATTGATTGCATCTACTTTATCTTCTTCCCACTTATATTGTGCATCGTCTTTCCCTCTACCATTTAGTATAATTGATAATATTGACAAGCTTTACCATGATTTTCTCTAGGGAGGAGTTGACCTCAACAAAAACATACATACTATCAACTGGAAGTAGGTGTGTCTCCCTAAAGAGGAAGGTGGTGTGGGATTAGAATTGCAAGAGATGTTGTTAAAGCTTGCATCATTCAGAAATTTTAGAATATAGAAACTAAGAAAGATGGACTATGGTTTAAATGGGTCCATAGAAGGGTCTTGAAAGGGGATTCTATATGGAGATGCAAAATTGTTTCAAACTCATCTTTGGTTTGGAAGAAAGTGTTAGGTTGCAAAGATTTAATTACCAAAAATATCTCTTACACTAATGGCAATAGTAAACTCATTTTTCCTTGGAGGAATCCATGGGTTAAAGAAGGAGAATACGGAAGAAAAAATCAGGATGGATGCTATTATGAAGTTAGACCAAAGAAAATATGCAAAGTTTGACTACGTATTGGATAATGGATAAGGGTGGCACACAAAGTCTAGAAGACAAATTTATATTATTAAAATTGTTAAAGACCTTTATTCCTCTAGCTTTAGTAAGGATGATGAAATGCTCCTATATGGAAAGAATCCAATGAAGTATAAGGACTTTTGGAATAGTATTCATCAAATAGGTAGTAATGCTATTTAGGCAAAATGGTTGTGGAGTGAAAAAGCTTCAAAGAGAATCATGATTAGTGGTTGGAAGATGATGCCTAACAAAGTGTTGACCCAAGATCATCTAAAAGCTAAGGGGATTCAATTTCTTTCTATGTATCAACCATTCATAAGTAATGAAGAAAATCTAAATCACCTATTGTTTTGTTGTTACCATGTTCATGAACTTCAGGGGAATGATGTGATAGGTAGGTATGTTAAAAAGAAGCATGATAACATGGATGATGTGATTCATGAAAAGATATGGGTTGCACAGACTATTGTTATGTTTATACTTTACACAACATGGAGAGATAGGAACTACCTCATTTTTGAAGGGGTAAAGATCAATACGAAAGATAGTTGGGGTAGAGTAAAAATTGATATTGACTCATTTGTGTAGAATGTCTCTATTTATTTCCTTTTTCCTTGTATAACAATGTAAATAAAACCAAATTTGAAAGAAATGAAATGGGGTAACATGCTTTTATGGATCAAAACAAGATCAATGCCATACTTATATTTTACCATATAAGCTAGATTACTTGCATGGTTTAGTTTCACCCAAAACTCTGTGAACTAACACAGATTATGCTAAACAACTTTCATTATACTTGATATGAAGCACATAGACATTGTGATATTCCAAAGTAGGTCCTAAGGGCATATTCATTTCAAGATCATGATTTCAAACTTGCATCTTTCATGTATGGTATGGTTTAGTATCACGTCAAGCTTATAAGAGTGACTTATCATACATATATTAAAGTTTATAACTCAAGTTAGATTCTTTCATGCATCGTGTGTTAACTTGTGGAAAGGATTATTATCACCATCAAAGTTTCATAATTATCCCACTTTTATCTAAAAATAGCTTTACAAGCCAGAGCCACTCAAGCTAAGACATAGCTATGTCAAGGAAAGACATGCTAATCATAGTATTCTACCCATATCAAACTTTTACCCAACTTTCAAAGTGAAGTACCACTAGATTCCTTAACCTAGAACCACTAACCTGAGTATGATGCTCATCATGGAGATCACATATCATATACTTCCATTACAGTCTTGGGACATCTCCCTCACTCATATGTCAAATGCCTCTCTTTCTAGGGTTATGTCATTTCATATGAAATCTAGGGTCCAACATTATTAAAGGAACCACACACTAAGTGACTCAACTCATATACTCAGGAGTTGTCTATTATGGATTATTATCATCTACACATTTTGAAGTATCACTTATATTGTACGTTAGGTACTTTGACCATCTCCCAAGTCCAGTTCATCCACATATAGAGTTCACCTTAATCATATGTCTCATGCTAGAGGTTCTCCATCGTAAAGAGATTAAGGCCCCTGTTGGTTCCAAACCATGTCTCACATATCATATCTCAACTTATAAAAAAAAAGCACATGCAAGCAAGCAAAACCCACTAGCTATGTGTAACACAACGATCAAACCATATGTGTCATATATGGGTCTAGACTAGCTAGGGTTGCATGATCAATATACATCTCATATCATCAAAAAATACTTTGAATCTTCCAAAGTCAGACCTAGATCTTCATTAGGAAACCTCATACTATTAAGATCAACTTAAATCATCTAGGCCACCTACTATCTTATCCCTTATCGTGTCTTTAGATGGTATAAATACTACTTCCACATAAACACTCTCATCTAGACAAATGTTACATCTCTTTATCTTAGTTTACGTGGAAACCTACTACCTTTATACGTGTGGTAACATTTTCATACTTATATACATATACTTTAAATAGGCTTTCTCCAACACATGTTACAGAAACCAATGTACCCTTTTTAAATGAAATCAAAACCAAAAAAAGATACCACACTCATATGAAAATATAGTACCATGACACCTAGACAACGAGTAAGATTGATGTACACTTGTGCCCTAAATGCATGTCGTGTTCATATGTTTAGGGTTTACAATCTATAGGGCCTCACCTTTTTCACCTTCTTGATGTAGCATCATATTAAAGGACAGAAGGAGGAGAAAAGAAAGGTTTCAAGAATTACACAAGGCTAAACCTAGTTCTAAAACATCTAAGTTCTAAACAAGAGGCTAAGTCGAAGGTAGTCCATGAAGGACAAGTTATTAAGTTTCCAGTGTCTTGATGAAGTCCAAGTTAAGTTTATATTTCATTATGAGAAAATGCCAGGTCTAATTTTTTTTATACTCAGATACCCTTTGTGACAGAACCATCGCCCGCCTTCCTGAAGCCCCATGGGGACCAAGAGTATGTTATCATACAAACATAATATCAAAGAGAAAAATGTGGAAGAATGAAATGCTTAGAATAAATTAACAAACTATTAGATTCATACACTAAGGTCATTCTCAACATTTAATAATTATATTATAGAAACAACTCTTACTATAGAATTCCAATTACATATTTAGGAGAAAATGATAAAAGTCTGAACAAGTATACTAAATATGATCTTATAAAAGGTATATGAGCCTAAAGATAGATATATCTAAGGTTTTCATAATCAAGAAAGTTTTGTAGAAATGAAAGAAACAAGAGAAACATTAAATTGTTATTTAGCAAAACAGAATTACCCATTTAGTCATTTTACTCCATTATAAAAAGTGAATCAGAATATAAGTCATTTGACCGACTTCCTATAGGAAGGAGTCTGTGAGAGACCTCAAGGATGAAATCCAAGAACTAACTTTATATCTATACAAGGGACCTCAAATGACCAACATCATTGAGTAAACCTTATTTATGTTTTTATAACATATATCTATATTATTTAGGAGTTCTTAACCATTCTTGATCATCTAGATCACAAGAAACCACCTCAATAAGAGCATTAACTAGCATTAAATAAGGTTCAACATGTTTATGTATTATTACATCCATGATTAAGGTTTTGTTCAACTTATGTTCAAAATTGTTTATTACATATTTTAATGAGCTTCAACTGATTTAGGGTTTATCAAAAGGGTTTGGTTCAAGTTTGAAGGCATTATTATTGTGTTCAATCATTTTATGCTTATTACAAGGTTTAATACACTTAATTACATTTTAAGGCAAAAACACTTCATTAGGTAATTGTCTTAAGGCTTTACCAGATCTCAAGATTTAAAAGAAGAAATATGATTTAAAACTAACAAGATGATGACATAATAAGGACATTTTGAATTAGGTGGATGCTTTCCTAGGTCTAGGTTCCATATATTTCAACATAGATTCCAACATTTCAACATGCATGCATATACCAACAACAGTTCACTATCATCGAGTTACATTATCCCTAGGTGAAACATAAACATTAAGGTAGCCATGTAGATTAGGATAATCCCTGATTTGAATGGAGAAAACATAAGTTTCAAATCATCATAGTGATTTGAGCATAAAAGTTCATATCTAGACACATTAGATCACATTATGTCACATTGATGGATTTAGATGTCACATATACCAACATATCACAAGAGAGTTTGTTTTTGGTAGTTATGTCAAATGGCAACTCAAAGTAATTAATTCTGAAGCAAGATATGGTGTGTGTGTATATACACCATATCTTGCTTCATAATTAATTACTTTGAGATGCCATCTGACATAACTACCATATATATATATATATATATATATATATATATATATATATATATATATATATATATATATATATATATATATATATATATATATATATAGAGAGAGAGAGAGAGAGAGAGAGAGTCAGACTAGAATACACTCGAATGTATCCGGAGCGGAATACACTCAAGTAGTTTTTCATGATGCAATATTTTTTTTGAAAATCTAATCTGTTGATCTTCTTAAACATCTTGTGAACAACTCATACGCAAAATTTGAGCACATTTGGATATGTATAGCTCATGTTATGAAGACCGCAAAAATTACGCATTTCAAATTAGTTTCGCGCGTTGATTTTGTTGTCCTTGGATGAGTGACTTACACTCATCCAAATGGGTTCAAAATTTGTATGTAGCCTATTTATAGTATGACGGTGAAGATCAATGGTTTACATTTTGCAAAAAATAGTCTTGATATGCAAACACACTTGAGTGTATTCGTGCGATCCGTACACTCGAGTGTATTCTAGCCTGACTCTCTCTCTATATATATATATATATCTGTGTGTGTGTGTGTGTGTGTATGTCTATATACATACATACATACATACATACATACAACCGATAAGGAGTGGCTCAAGTGGTAAAGCATGGTGTCTCCTCATGAATGGACCCGGGTTTGAATCCCAGTTGCCTCCTTGATTTACCACCCTCTCGGGCGTTCGGTCTCCACCACGGGCATGGGAGAGGGGGGGATCTTTCTCTCTTAATCGCATACATACATACATACAAACACACACACACACACATATATATATATATATATATATATATATATATATATATATATATATATATATATATATGTGTGTGTGTGTGTGTGTGTGTGTCTGTGTGTGTGTGTGTACAGGCACACACACACCTCAATATGCCTTGTGCAATTTAATTCATTGGCGACGTGTTCCTTTTTATGTCATAAATGTCTACAAATTCCATGTGTGCCTAACAGTGTGACATCTTGTCTTCCTGAGTGTTTATCTACATAAAATACCGAATGTACACCTATACCAACAATGTTTCTAATTCAAACTGCCAAGTAGAAAAACAAAAATCTACCAAAAAAATTGGTATTAACTAGAATATAAAATCCATGAAAACAAATGTTGATACACATAGAGGTAATATCTTGAGAGAACTCAACCAACACACACCACACAAGAATATGAAATTCACATAGTTCACTTGAGATAGGATACTCTACAACCAGGGGAGATTATTTTATTAGATAAGAAACATGACTTACTTCCTTAAACCTAATCCTATAGGTCTTATTTACAGACCCTAAAATGCATACTCCTATGTTGAGTAAAACCTTGATAAATGAATTAGTGATGCACACAATTCAGTTTTCTCTTACCAAAATTTGTTTCGGACCTCCACACCTAAGGTCTCTCCTCGATTCCCACCTACTAATCCGGAAAAGGGACCCTATCCTAGTGTGTAGAGATCCAAATTCTAACCTGGAAACTATGGAAGAGTTACAATTCAAGATATGTCTAAAAAAATAGTTAAAACCATACTTTTATATCATTTAGCTTATAGTTTCACATTTTACCACCCTCTTACATCTTATCTATCAGGATTCAAAAGGTTCCATCCTATGGCTAATTGGAATAGGACTTAATAGGAGTTGGTATTTTGTGTTGATGGCCTATACATACATCACTGGGGAATACTTAGCTCAATATGTAATACACACTTTAACTCCCTAGACCAATAACAACTAATATTCACATAGTGAACAATTATGATACTAATAGAGTTCTTAGACTTGATAATGGTTTAGATCCCTTAAGGATTTTATAGTACTACTAGTTTCTCACTCAACATATGTATTCTAAAATATTGTATCAATTCTTTAATCTTTGAAAACCTTGAGAAGCTAGGAGTGATATCTTAAGAACCAAAAAATGATAATACTTCTTAGGTAATCAAAAGTTAGGTACATGGTATTAAAATATAACAAATGTTAGTCCTCTACTCCATATAAAAGTGGTTGATAACTTGCAATTAACATATGGTTTTGGTGATACATGAAGCTAATACTTCCATATGATGAGCATGATACATAGCGTGTTTAAGAACATTCAATTTTGAAATGCATTTTTTAAAATTTGTTTATGACATGGAAATGGTAATTTAACTGGAGTGTATGACAGGGAAGCTAGAGTAAAAGTGGAACATCCAAATTTGTACTCTACCTCATTTTCTGAACATATGACACCAATTCTTATGGTTTGTTGTGGACTATTGCATTGTGATAGGTCTATAATAGGATGTAACTTTATATAATAATTCCATGCTTTGACCTATTTATTTTATATGACCTAATTATGTTGCATCGTACATTCTCATTGTGTGTTCTTAGATCTAGGGGTCACTATTCCCATTAGAAGACATCTTGTACAATAGATATGAATTTTAAACAATGGGATTCTTTCTGACCAAGCAATCAAAAACATCCTACTGAACTCAAGTAACATTACTTTAAAACATTTCCATATAAGTTTGTAGTTTTCTACTTTTTTAACAATAAAAATAGTTGGCAGGAAGAATTCCCTTTGAGTATTTGTAATACAATTTACATAGTTTAATTTTAAGAAATTTTGTCTAGTCTTTCATTAGTTATTCTCAGTTGTCATTCATTATAAAACAAGATAAAATGTAATTTTTTCCATTGTCGATAATTTATTTTCTATTTTTATTCTATTCAATTATGATAGTGAATTTTTATAAATTGGTACCTGGAAAACATGGAGAATATTTTTGATGCAATTCTATGAAGGACCGAAAAGAAGCTTAATATTTCGAATCTATGAGGTACTTTGAAATGTCAATGTATGTGATGTTTTTTATTTCAAAATTGAACTACCAATTGTGCATAATGCAACTGCTTCATTACATAGATGTTCATAAGAAACTAATGGAAAGTTGACAATAAAGTAAGTTCATATAGTTTTGGGCTTGGCAGTTAGCTTGGACCTTGATATTGAGCAGCTTGATGTAAAGACAACCTTCCTCCATCGTGAGCTAGAGGAAGAGATTTATATGCAGCAACGTGAAGGATTTGCAGTGAAAAGAAAAGAACACATGGTTTGCAGATTGAAGAAAAGTCTCTATGGGCTGAAACAAGCACCAAGGCAGTGGTACAAAAAATTTGATGCTTTCATGCTGAAGCAAGGTTACCACAGGATAGAAGCAGATCACTGTGTTTACTTCAGGAGATTTTCAGGTGACAATTTTATTATTCTCTTGCTTTTTGTTGATGATATGTTGGTTGTTGACAAGGATGCTCAGATGATTGCCAAGTTGAAGAAGGAATTGTTTAAGTCTTTTGACATGAAAGACTTGGGACCAGCCAGATAGATTCTTGGCATGGACATCAGGCGTGACAGGAAAGCAAAGAAACTTTAGTTGTCACAGGAGAAATATGTTGAGTGTGTACTTGACAAGTTCAACATGAAGGGGGAGAAGCCAGTTGAGACTCTTTAGCCAGTCACTTCAGACTGAGTAGAAAACAATCTCCTTCTACTGAGCAGGAAAGGCAAGAGATGGCTCACAAACCCTACTCTTCTGCGGTAGGAAGTCTTATGTATGCTATAGTGTGCACTAGGCCTGATATTGCACATGCAGTTGGTGTGACTAGCATATTTTTATCTGACCCTGGTAAGGAGCATTGGAATGCTGTTAAAATGGATACTCATATATTTGAGAGGTACTTCTAGTGCTTGTTTATGCTTTGGAGGGGCACCACCAGTTCTTACAGGTTTCACAGATGCAAATTTAGCAGGTGATCTTGATCACACGAAGTCTACCTCAGGGTTTCTATTCACTTTTGTAGGGGGAGCTATTAGCTGGCAGTCTAAATTGCAAAAGTGTGTTGCTTTATCAACTACTGAGGCAGAATATATCGCAGCTTGTGAAGCAGGGAAAGAAATGATTTGGCTCAAACGTTTCTTACAAGAACTGGGTTTGACACAGGATGAGCATGTTATCTACTGTGATAGTCAGAGTGCCATGGACTTGAGCAAGAATTCTTCTTTTCACTCCAGGCAAAGTATATTGATCTGAGATACCATTGGTTGCGTGAAGCTATCTGTGATGACCAGTTCAAGCTGAAGAAAGTTCACACCAACGACAATCTTTCTGACATGCTAACAAAGGCAGTTCCTACAAAGAAGCTTGCTACTTGTAAGGAACTTGTCGAATTAGACTCCATCTGAGGAGTCATAAGGACAGTCTCCCCTTTGGGCTGGAGGGGGAGATTGTTGGGCCAGCGGCTTCCAGCCCAATTGTGAGAGGCCCGTTAGGGCTGTGATACTGTCGTGCTGATGGGGTTATAAATAACCCACCACAACAGCCGAAAATTACATAGCCACAAAGAAAAAGCTGAAGCCGCCATGATTGCTATTGCTGTTGTTCGTGACGGAGAGAAGAGTCAAGGAAGAAGAAAGAAGAGAAAGGAAAGAGGGTGGCACCGCTCTGGTTCTCTTCCCCGGTCTACACCGAGTTCTCCATCACAGCCTACGTTCTTGTTCTGGCCGGGTATTCTCTGCAAGGAGGTGTTTTTCCGGGAGGTCGTTTGGTGTGGTGACGTATTGGTTCGGTATTATGTGTACCTCTTCCTTTTGCTCTATATTCCTCAAGTTTTGAGTCTAAACTTGAGACGAACATTGTAATCTGTTGATTAGTGGATTTTCTTCGTCGGGCTTTGACCCCGTGGTTTTTCCCTCACACATTGTGGGGGTTTTCCACGTAAAATTCGGGTGTTCTTGTGGTTGCTTGATTTCTATATTATTTTGCGTGCCTAGTCCATACGTGCATGTTATTCCGCATCTTTTTTGGTCTGCAGCAACCCCTTCACATAATGTCTATAATCACTTGTGCATTGATGCCCTGTTCGGTCACCTCCTTGCTTCACCAACTGTATCATCCCTTCACATTCTTCCATCTCAAGTATTTGGAGTTTATTCAGTTGGCATAGGCATGTGAGATCCTCCAGCTCACTGCATTTAGAAATGTACAGTTTGCATAAGGAGTTATAGTACGGAAAAGTGATACTCCTCATTCCAATAATATCTTGCAAGATAACTGATCCTAATTCGGAATGAAGACCATATAGTTTAATTCTATCATCAAATTGGCAAGACTTAATTGACAGCATTCTAAATCTAACCTCCACTTCATCCAAAGACCGCAAGCCTTCTAAATCTGTCAGACTCATTTGTCCCTCTTCATTAAATCTTGCATAGGAAGAATTATAAAATTTGAACGATCGCAATTGAAATAGGCAAGCAATGATTCCATTTGGAATGCTCGAAAGAAAGGGCGTGTGTAGCTAAGGTTGAGATATCTCAATCTAACCAGTTCGCGAAACTCCAGAGGTATCTTCTCGATGAATGTCCAAGAGAGGTTGAGAAAACCGACTGACTTGAGGTAGCAGAGGGAGTGAGGAAGATTTGCAATTGGTTGGCCTGTCATATCAATAATACGGAGGTCGCACATCCCCTGGAAAAAAGCATCTGAAATGTGGCAGCTCCTAGACTGCTCCTCCAGCCGATCCTCATATATACCCATCAACAAAGTCCTCAGGTTGGGACAGCGGATCAGCCGGAGATGTGACAGTTTTCCTATGTTCATGTCAACAAATGAAGCCCTCTGGATTTCCTTCATCTTCTCAACGAGAGCTTCAGCATCCTCGATGTGGCGTCCTGCATGATAGTGTATTTGACAGTGGTCACCTGCTTTGCCTGTTGCAAACCAGTTAGCCATTGCGTGAACAATGTCATGCATCTGTAAGTAATCACTGTCTAGACCTTGTTCCAACAAGCAGGCATCGAGTAGTTTATTGATGATACCTTTTCTAAATATCTCTTCTGGTAATATGTCTTCTAGTTCCCAATACTTGATTAGTTCACGTATATTTATATGCTTCAAGAAGTCGCCAAAGAATGCGCACAGCATGAAGCAGGATTTATGCACGTCACTGATATAGTCTAAGCTAGATTTCAATACGTCAAATACGTTTTCCTCCATGCCATCAATTTTCTCTGGGGAATTGGTCAACACCTTGTCAATAATTTCCAAGTTACTATGATTGACAGCTGCTTTACCCACCACTACTACAAAATGCAGAATTAGTGGGGTTTACAACCCTTTCTGAAACTGAATGTGTCAGTGTGAGAACCCTTACACATTAGCGGACCGTCACACAATCTGTCTTATCCAAAAGGGGGTCGCCCAAACCAATGTGTGAGGCTGATGACCCTGGCACAAAAACACTACGTGAATAAAAAAAAAATATCAAAACTCAGTTCTTGTTAGGGTCAAGCTCCTCTCTACAACGGACAGTGCTACCAGATAATGATTGCATTAACATAGAAGGTTTTTCAGGTTCTGGAAAATGAGTCAATAATATTAAAATAATTAGTATCTCAATCTGGATCAGAACACACGAGTGACACAATAACAATTTCCATTGATTTTAATAAAATCCTTGTTTACAAAGAGGAGGATATAGTCCCTTGCCTCTTGGCTACAGAATTCATATTTGCAGAAAAACTATATACAAATAAAAATGCCATATTGTGACTGGCAAATTATCATAACTTCTTTGTTAAAATTAAATTATGCAAACATTATTGGATCAAGCAGCCACATCTTTCTTGGCAACGAGGTCATGCGGTGTTGTGTTTTCTATCCAAATCTCCAATATTTCAAACAACAATCGTAACATTGTACATTGTACATTGTGACAGCAGCACTAGCTTGTGCTCTTTCCATCTACTGTCTGTGTCCTTGAAGAATAGTGGTCACCATGTTTCCAGCGGCTCGTGATGGATAAATGTGGGAAATCAGTTCTGCTGTCATGCACAAATTCATTATATATATTGGTTGGATTGTTGTAACATTGTAAATTGCAATAATCAGCAATACACCAAGTCTCATATAAGGCGCATTATTTTTTTAGAAAGAATGGAAAGCCCCAGAAAGAGTAAAAAAGAGGCTTTGGGAGCAGGCTAACACATGCAAGTACCAACCAGGCCTAACAAACATTGACAACAAACTAAGGATTTTTTAACAGAAATTCTGATTTGAACTTACATAAATATCTTTACACCTGCTAGGACATTTATAGATAATGAAAATTTATGACAAATCTAGGGCTATAGAAATATAACAAGGTATAAAAAGACATTTATTAGCAATAACTATCTTGTTACTAGGACTCAAAGATAGAGACACCACCCTACATGTTAACAAAGAAGATTAGAAGCATATCAAACACTCAAGCAATCGATGGATTATCCAAGGATTATGAAGACCAAACAAGCAGCAAGTAATGTACAACATACATCATGTGCAGTTACAGGCTTATTTCCCCACGCCTAGCATGTGCGAAAATAGAGACATCATTTAAATATAAATAAAACCATAAATGATCGACAAGCACTAGGAATGACAAACAAGCAACAAGTAGAAAAGTATACAACATGTACATTTATAGACATATTTCCTCATGTCTTGCATATGGGAGAACAAAGCTAAATATAACCAGAACATATTGACAGGTAAACATGTGCGAGGATTGATCTCTTCTCCTTCCTACTGAATCTAACAAGATCCCCCAGCTCACTGCACTGTGAAATATGCAGTTTGCATATAGCCTTACATGTTGAAATTCTGATATTCGTTATTCCAATTAAGTCCTGTAAGATTACAGCCTGTCTTCGCCGGAATGGTGCCAAATTTCAATTCATTATCTTCAAATTGGCATGATCTTATCGATAATGTTCCAAGGATACTAACACATGCGGGACTTTCAAGCAGAGAAAAGCCTGAGGGCAAATCAACAAAAGCTAGCTGAAGGAATGTAACGCGCTTCCGCAACTCGTCATTTTCTAACAGTTCATTAAAGGTTTCCCATTCTTGTATAGTGACCTCCAGCTCTAACAAAGACCTTAAGTTCCCTAACTCTGTTAAAGTCATTTGTCCCTCTTCGTTAATTCTTGAATAGGAAGAATTGTAAATTTGGAATGATCTCAAGCGAGATAGGCCAGTAATAATTCCGTTTGGAATGCTTGAAAGAAAGCGTACGTGTGCAGAGAAGGTTGAGATATCTCATGTTAACCAATCCAGCAAACTCCAGAGGTATCTAGGGGATGAATGTATGAGAGAGGTTGATATAGCTTAGTAACTCAAGGTAAAAGATGAAGTTGGGAAGATGCAGAATGGGGTGACCTGTCATATCAACAACACGCAAGGCAGACATACTTTCGAAAAAACCATCTGAAATATGATACCTCTTGCAGTTGAAGTTGTCTGTATGTTCACGTTCTATCAGTTGGAAGTGGAACAAACTCCTACACTGCGCCTCTCTTTGGCCATCATATAGACCCATTAACAGAGTTCTTAGCTGCGGACAATGGAGCCGGAGAAGTGAGAGTTCTTCTATGTCTGTGTCGATAAATGATGCCCTCTCGATTTCTTCCATCTTCTGAACAAGTGCTTCAGCATTGTTACAGTGACCTCCTAAATGAAACTCGATTTGGCACTTGTCACCTCCTCGCCCTGCAGCTAACCAGCTAGCCATTGCGTGAACTATGTTATGCATTCTTACATGTTCCTCGTCCGATCCTTGTTCCAACAAGCAGGCATCTAGTAGTTTAGCTGTGATACTTTCCCCGTTGCTCTCTCGAGGTAGTAAACCTTCTCCTACCCAATATTTGCATAGTTCGCGTTTATTTGCATCCTTGAAGTCACTAAACAATGCACAGAATATGAAGCAGTTTCTGATTTGCACATCACCGATATGGTCAAGACTAGATTTTAATGAATTGAACACGTTTTCTTCCATACCAATTATACTTGAGGGGAAATTGGTCAATGCATCGTGAATAGTTTCCAAGCTGCTTTGGTTGGCAGCTGCCTTACCAACGGTGACCACAGCAAGAGGTAAACCACGACATTTACCTACGATTTTCCTTACAATCTCTGTACATTCACGGTTTTTACTACCTCGCACAGCATTGAAAAGTTCCACAGAGTCTTCCATCTTTAAATACTCCATCTGCACCATTTTACTACGTCGGCCCATCTCCTTTTTTTCAGAGCATTCTGTGTTAGCCAGACACCTCAATCTCGTGGCAAATACAATTTTACATCTTCCTCTTAAAAATGGAATGCCAATTTCTGTCAAACGGGGTATTTCCCACACGTCATCCAGCATAATTAGAGATGTCGATTTTGAAAGAGCGGATTTGAGATTGATAGAACGCAACGCCGTCGTCTTCAGTTCATTGAATTCCCCGGCATCGATCATTAACTGGGCTGCGATTTGTTGTTGGATGGCCCAAATATCTACTTCTTTGGTCACCTGTAACAGCATCATGTTTGTGAAATTCCAGTTATTGATAAGGTTTCGTCTGACTTCATTTAGAAGAGTAGTTTTGCCAATTCTAGCAGGGCCAACAACCCAGAGAATTGCATACTCATTTCCTTTCAAGTAATTGAGCACTTTGCTTAACTTTTTTCTAGGCCAATGGGCTTCATATAGGGTGTATGTAAATCAGTGCTGCCACCTGGCAGTAGATTTGCTTCATTTTTGTTCCTTGAAACCATCATCTTACACTATTCAGATTGCTTCAACAGCCAAACAAGATTTTTGTTCTTCTGTTTCCACCAGTTAGCCCGGTTTCAAAAACTTTACAACCTTTCGCACCCATGATTGTATAGCAAAAATACGCTGCACCAGCTATGCAGGTGACAAAAATGGCAGATCACAGGCTTGCTAATCCTATTTTCTGGCTTGACCGAGCTTTGGCTCTTAAGATTATTGTAGTAGGGCATGCAATTTATCTTTTGTGCCTATACGTTCAGGGCAGGATTACTGAATATATCATGTCTTCATTTAAAACAGTAATGACTATCAACAGCAGCAGATTTACTTTTAGATTTTTAATTGTAATCAATAGCTGAAACTACAACTAAATAACTTGCAGCTTAATTTAATAGAAAGAAAATTACTTTTGCTAGAATCCGCATAGATTTCCTTATAAAATGAATTTCAAAAGTTGTTTGATAAAGTTAGGGAATTGTGGTGGGTAACTGACGATGCTATGTAAGATTGAAACCTAAGTTTTAAGCGTGGTAAACTCTTCCCAAGACAATGAGAGAGAAAATCACGGGACAATACCGGCCATCTGTTGGTATGTATGCCCTGAGAGCCAATCATGGGATGATTGGTGAGATACATTAAGATTGATTTGATAAACATCAATGACAAGCTTCCAATTCTTTCTGGTTCAGTCATATGAGATAATGATAGAACAGATTGAATGTCTAGAGAATGACAGTACTCAATGACGTATGCTTTCAGGTTGAGGACATGCACGATGAGATCATATAGAGGCTAAGAGTGTGTACATTCTTATTATGTCCCTAATCGGATGTCATTGTGGAAGGTAGATAGACAACAATGACACACAAGACTAGATTGTGGTGTTGGTTGATGACAGAATCTCATTAGTCATGATATGGAGATATCAAACCAAACATATAAGTACTTGTTAGAGAACAAACGTACCAGACAGACCCACCGTGAGTTTGACACATGGAACCATGACATGGTAGTCACAGTCAGTTCTCACAGTGATGGTGGTGAGTATGATTCTTTGACCTGAAATCAGTACACTCAACACATGTCATTGGGTACACGTTGACATCATCAAACGACGTCCTGAAACATGGGTTGTTATAAAGGTGATGATCGGGTGGCTTTGACACATGGAGCTTTTGAGGGGTGAGTGATAGATATGGGATTTGTCCCTCCTGAGGGAGTTTGGTATCCATGGCCACTTGATGAGTAGGATTGAGATAGGCATGCACACATATGTGAATCAGTATGTGATATTGATATCATACATATCTCCTCCAATCTACTCTGAGATCAAGAAAGTGAATGAACGTTGAAAGGATGATTGTTCCATGTCTTGAGTTCATTCGAGATATCAGTGATAAAAGAATTATACATTCGCTGTAACACCCTTCACGGATTGTAGGATTGAAAGTTGTTCTCCAACTTTCCTTTTCACTTGGTTAGCACTGATGTGTGACTAGGCATGTTACAACCCTAAATTTTGGGTTCATTTGGTGAGAAATGTAATTCTCATATTAAAGATAATTGAAGAAATAATGATATAATTTGTTTTGAATAAATGGATTCCATTCACAATAGCCTTGATTGGTTGCTTTGTGGGCTTTATTGGCTATTGGGCCCAATAAAAAGGAATTTCAATTGATTAATGAATAATTGAGAATTTGAGAAAGGAAATATGTGGAAACCTCTAGAAGGAAATTCCAAAGAGGATTTCGTGCCCCTTGGGTTCCTTGGGTACCAAGGAGTCCAAGGTTGCAAAAAGAAAGCAATAAGAGAAGAGAAGATTAATTAGGTATTTCTTTATTAAGAATTAAATTGAAAATAGTGATAAAATGTGGAAAATGAGTGGAAAGAGGCATGAATGAGATTTCTTGGGGAAATTTCGTATCCATGAGGTTTCTTATATCAAAAGGACTGCCAATGAGGAAAATAAAAGAGAAATAAAAAGAAATCCTCAAAAAAGAATATTTAAATGAGAAATAAACAAGATAATGTGAAATAATGCATAATGATGCATCTAGAAGGATAATAAGTGTCCAATAAAGAGAATTTCGATTTAATAGAATTCCTTGGGATCCGAGGAGTCCCAATAAAAAGGAAAGAGAAAATATGAGAAACATGTATATTAAAGTAATAATGTGTACTTAAGAAAAGGGTACGTTTTCTTTGAATAATGGGCCCAAGTTTTTTAGGATGCAAGATAAAGTTATTATTAAGTTTCCCTGAAAATTTGGGATCAATTGGATAAACTATGAGGAAGATATGGATTTTGAAAGTTTTAGTAAAGTGTAACAATAATCATTTAGTCGTATTAAATGTCACATATGATTATTCCTTTTCTAAAAAGAATAAGGGTGACACGCTCAACAACAGCCACTGGATCATGATCCAACGACGCGCGAGCATCGTCCAGTTCTAGAAAGAAAGCTGGGAGGCGGGATCTGTGATCCCAATTTTCTCGCGAATCCGACCACGGGCAAAGATGAAAAGGGCATGGTTGGCCCCAGGAGAAGATTCCGCGCAAGTCCACCATTGGTTTTAGGTGGTTTGGAAAACTCTAGAAGCAACACCCAATTTGGCAGTTGTTCCCATTAAGAGGCAAGGGTTGAAAACCCTAATCCAGGTTCCAAGTCTATAAAAATAGTCACCCTTGGTATCGGCCAAGTCTTGAGATCTCGAACGGCGCTCTCCTAGCCCCAAATTTCCCCTCTCCCTCAATCGCCTGTTGTCCGGCGAGCTTCAGCCGCGGCACCGCCGCGGGGTTCGAAGAAGAAAGGAAGAGGAGGGACTATCAGCAGTCGTGCGATTGTGGTCCATCATGGACTCGCAAGGGATCCGAAGATCTAGGGCCGGTGCGCCTAAGTTATCCGCATAGTGGGGTGGTTTAACGCAGAGCGTTCGATCAAGGGACCACCGTGGATCCAGGAGCATCCAACGACCAACAGAGAGCGGCGGGGCGCACAACTCAGTTAGTGGAGCCGACCGTTGCGGAGCGTCAGATTGATCAGTAGACCAGCGGCGCACCAATCCGACGACCAAGAATTTTTGGTAATTGTCTCTCTCTGGTAAAAATTATAGGAAATTGCTTTTCCTTGCAAAATTAATAGAGAACGCTAGGAATATCCAATGAAGGAACATTATACATGAAAGTTGTATAGAAAAATACGAGGAACATGATAAAAATACTCTGAGAACCTAGTTCTACCTCGTTTTGCAAAAGTGCTTTAATTTGATAGAAAAGTATATTAAAAAGTAAGTGAAACCCTAATGGTGTATGAAGGATGCATCTTTGTAATTTAATGGGTTAATTAGAAAGTTAATAACCTGTTGATGCTTATGATGAAGTTTTTACCCGTTTTGAATACAAAATTGGTTACTTTAGGGTTCCATATGATTTAGTGAACCTTGAACCCTAATTATGGTAATTATGACCCTTAATTATTTTAATCGGTCAAATTCATGTACATGACTAAGATATGATGGTTCTAATCTATTTAGAGTAAAAAAGACCTTTTTTCTGGATAAATACCCTAAAAGTAGTGATTAGGGATTTCTCTTGAATAGAAAGTAGAATTATGGCAAATCGAGTTCATATGTGTTTAGACCGTAAAGAACTTTGAATTAATGATAAATGCATATAATGATCTTGTCATGGATTAAATGGATAAAAGTAGTATCTTTGATGTAAAAGAGGCTTAATATAAAATGGTGCCTATAAATCCGAGAATAGAATTATATGTTGTTAAGATAACCTTAATGTTGAAGAATAGATAAGATAATAAGGGTTTATGAGTGATGATATAAAATTAGGGTTTATTATGATAATAGATAAAGGCAAAACCCTAATCTCCAAGGAAACCCTAAAATTAGAATAGAAACCCTAAGGGATATGATGAAATTGGACAAATATTAATAAAAGTAAACTTGTACTTTTATTTCAGGGTTTCTGTGCAATTTGCTCGATTGATTGGATTTTCTCTCTCTACAAATTAATTATGTATCTGAATATGCAATACAGGTATGTAGTTACGCTTATGACTATACCGAATAGTTTCCTGAGGATTTTATCGATGTTTCCCTCAATGCATGAATTAACTGTTGGATGTCTATTTATTTCATGCAACTATAAAGTGACTATGATTATCACTATAAATGAATATATATAACTGGCTAGATCCGGGTCCACCTCTGTTATTTTGAAAAGGCTGAAAAGGGGGTAATCCTAGAGCAAGGTCTAGGTTACCGAGAGTTAGAAATCGGGCTACCTACGTATAGTGCCATGAGACTCATTAGCCTGCCATGAGTTAAGGAGTGGGCTAGTTATGAGTAGTGCCATGTGACTCAACCCTAGAAACTAGTTCACCTATAGGTGGGACCATGAGGGGTTTAATGGGGATCTACCATAAGGAAGGTAGGATCTAGGTCCACTGTAGGGATAGTACAGAGGATAGGGTACTCATGGATCGCAGATGTTATATTTAAAATGTAATCTTGATTGTTAAATGATTAATTGAATGATTACGTGGTTATCATAATTGCATGTTTATTGTTTCCCCCACATACCAGCTTCGGCTGACCGACATTTTGTTTGTCGGCGTTTTAGGTACAAGCCAAAAGGACAAACAGTAAATCGTCACATTGTGAAATACATGAAGAAAAATACAAGGAGGATTAGTTAGCGTAGAATCATTAAGTGGATAGAAGTTAGAAATCCAAAATTTCAAAAGGTATGTAAAGTTTATTTTCTTACAGCTTTTCAGTTTAGTATGTTAAAATTTGATAATTATTCTTGGTTAATTGCCGAACCTTTGATCCGAAAGTCATGGGTGCGGCTTTGACCTCTCGGTCTCCCTTAATTGGGGGTTATCGGGAGGTGGGGTTGTAACATTTGGTATCAGAGCTTAGGTTCCTCAGTTAACCATTAATAATTATTAAATTTTACAAACTCCATAGAACCCAAGGGAGTTATTAGAGGATTATCCGAAAGACGGAGGTGTCTAGTAAACGATCACGACTGGGGGCTGGCAATATTTTCCTCCG
The DNA here is from genome assembly GCA_963693085.1 of Alisma plantago-aquatica. Classification (NCBI taxonomy): domain Eukaryota; kingdom Viridiplantae; phylum Streptophyta; class Magnoliopsida; order Alismatales; family Alismataceae; genus Alisma; species Alisma plantago-aquatica. The sequence goes on along the minus strand of OY856413.1, from coordinate 376,017,300 downwards.
CACCTCTAGTCAGAATACAAGGACTCCCGGATCCGTGTGACTGCCTGGCCGACGTCTTAGGGTATGAATCGAAATAAGATACCTTTAGGACTTTCTCATCTTATTCATCCCTTCTCATCACAAAATTCTGATAAGGACCTAAAGGATTAGGGTTTTCTCTCTCCTCCTAGCCCTCTTGAGGCATGGGTAAGGTTGATAAGGTTTAAGGGATCCTCCACCACATTAAAGGAAATGCATGTAAATAAGATGTCATGGACATAAGCTTAATAGATTAAGCACAAACTAAAGGATTGATACATGCTTAGGTCGTATGACATAAGTTGTCATGTCCTCAGAGGAGACCTGGGGCTAGACTTTCTTGTCAGGAGGATAAGTTAGTCTTGGAGATAGAGATCTCCATTGCAAGTAGAAACCTGGCTCATCTTACGAAGATGATGTTAACCCTAACCCTAAGTGAAGGATAGAGTAAGAGATGGCATGATGAGTTAGACCAGGTGTTTGGATAGACATGCCTGGGATGCCATATGAGTCGTGAGAGGTTGGATGACCGAGTAACATTGGAAAGGGGTCGTGTAGGTCAAGACGAAGGATAGCTCCTGCCTTGGTAAGGATAGAGAAGAACCCATGGAAACCCCACGAGCTGATATGAGCATGGCATACCCAGTAGGCATCAATGGTGCGAGCTATAGGTTTAAACCCTGGCCGAGGGAGTTTGATGGATGGCTTATGTGATAAGTATAAGGGGTTATGGATAACCTTGAGCAAACATAAGATGACCATAGGCTTCTTTTAGCTTAGGGAATGCTTTTTAGGTTGACCCTTCATGAAGATAGGACCTCAAATGGTGAGGTTGGTTGTAGGGAGAGAGCAAGAAACCCACCAAGAGGGTTGGAATCCTAGACTCCGAGATATGAGCAAAAGTCAGGAGTTGAGGATGATGCGACCTAAATGGATGATAGTGGTTGCCTCATGATCAATCCCCAGAAGTTGATGATATCTTGGTTGCCTTTAGAAGGACCAAACCCTAGAGAGAGAAGATGAAGCTTTTGGTACCTATGTGTCTATGGTATAAGTGTTTACCTTCTGAGAAAGGAAGAAGATCATCTGTATACCCTGAAGAGGTTTAGTAGCACGTTATGAGGCCTTGTACCTTGTTGGTTGTCCTTGAGGAGGACCCAACCCTAAGTGTTGCTTGAGTTGAAGGATGACAAGAAGTGCATGTCATGCCTTTTGCATGCTTGGTTCGTAGCTAAGAGATAGAGCATGCAGTTGGACACCTACAAGTGAACTTAGGGTTCCTAGGCCTAAGAGGGGAAGTGGTATACCTAATGCTCATGATGAGAATTAAGTTTCTATAGTTTTGAGCATGGTTCGCCTCATGAATAAAGGAAAAGGGAAGTCCCTTAAGTCTAAGGTATGTGTAATGAACCCCTCATAGCTAGGTTGTTGATAAAGGAAAGTATGATCTTAATCCAACATAGAGGAAAGAGGACAAGTATGACCTAGCATGGTACAGTAAGTGATCTGCTTGTGCCTTAATAGCTTGCTAGGGTTAAGTAGGCTCATGTGGATGTAAACCCTATACCTAAGAGCTTTTGTGACCTTGCTGTCAAGAGATAGATTTCCTCCCATCCTGGGAGAGAGACACCTTTGGTAGGGTGTATATCAGTTTTGGTTAGTTTAAGGTAACCTAAAGATGTCTCTTAGGATCTTGAGAAGCTAAGTGAAAAGTACAGGGTATGAGAATGAACCCGTAGGCCCATAGATATCCATCTCTAAGTGCATGCAGATGTGTTACCATGGAGGTAACCGGTATAAGGCTTGACCAAGGTAGGTAGGTTGCCATGATCCTGATGAAAGGATGAAAGTTAGCCCATGAATGCAGAAAGAGAGATGATGAAGACTTGGGTAAGGTTCTAAGTGAACATGTACTATGATGGAGAATCCTAAGCCTATCCTCGGGTCAGGAAGGGATAAGACCGATGAAAGTAGGAGTTGCCTAATTCCCCAGTTGCACATGACCATAGGGTCGGGAGGTAACAACTATCATTGTCTGAGGGCCATGGGTTAGGAGATTGATCACCTTCATGAACTCATGGGACCCAAAGAGCAGATGAGTAGGGCACTCTCTTGATGCATGAGGGAAGAGGGATGACTCCAAAAGAGTCGGTACCCTATAGACCTAGAGGAGATGACCAAGGATATAAACCTCAGTAGGTTCAAGACTAGTTTGATATCATGATGTCTGTGCTATAGAGACATATGTGGCACGTTGCAACTTAGATGTAAAGGTGTATTGGCAAGGTGGGATGTACCATCTCTACTCTTGGAACAGGAAGAACTCTGTATTTGGACTGCATCCAAATGCTTATTTCATTTTGTTATGGGAGTGAGAGATAGGACATTACGCATGCCATACACCAAGGATAAGAGATGTTTGGAACGTTGCCACGAGAAATAGGGATAGAAAGATAACCTACCCCGGTAAAGTGAATGATACATGGATGGTTTGCTAAGAGGAATGAGGTAGTCACCTTATGAGGATGTTTTTATCCTGAGCTAAGTGGAACTTACAAGTTATACCAGCTTGAGTTTGATCACCGTGATGATGAAATTAGATAGTGTTCTTAATGAAGATAGACATAGAGTTTGAGGTAAGATGATAAGTGAAATACATGGAAGTGTATGTCTTCAATGTTACCTAATACCTAAGGATGTGAAGTGGTAATGGATGCTCTGGTTGAGATACATCTGACTTGTTTGACTAGAAGCGAGAAGAGGTTGTTTTGGCTAACCCTAAGTTTGAACAGGAGTGGCGTTTTGATAACATTCAGATGTAACAAGATACGTTGAAAATTTAAGGGTTGTTTGGTTAGCCAGTCTAGTCCTTGATACGATGAAAGGATGGTGGTAGAACCTCAAATGCACTTCTTTGGAAAAGAAGGTAATGAAACCCTGATGAGAGTGGTTTAGGGTTTCAAGGAATCGATCTTGAGGAATCATGACATACAGGAGATTATGATTTTAAGATCACCATACACCGTACCACGAAGATAATAAGTGACAATAGCACTTTGTATGCTTAAATGAAGTTTCATGTGGTATATGGACATGCAAGCCAAGGGTAAAGGATGAATACCAGTAACCCAGTGCATTGATATAAAGGATAAAAAGTCCCCGAAAGAGAAAAGGGGTTCATCACTATGAATGTTGTGATAAGTCTTCCCTAGATCAAGAAAGGTTAAGATTCAATATGGGTTATCACATTACCCAGTTGGCATAAGTAAGAGTTCGGTCAAGGGACAGTTTTGGTTGAACTACCCATGGGCGAGATGGTTCAACTACACCATGATGCAAGTTCAAAGGTTCTTGAGTTCGACCTAAAGGTTCCCTTCCCAAAAGGTGGAAGTAGGTACATGAAGAACTCAATGTTAGTGTAGTTTATCACCCCTAACTAATGGTTAGTATGATCCAGACTAAAGGGTTTGATGAGAGCATATGTGCTCGTTCAGGGTGATAGCTAGAGACAGTTCTTGTCCTATGAAAGATGTGATGATGACCACCATAGCCAGTATCAGGATTCTAGGAAGCTCTGTAAGGGAGGTTGTGTCGGTCACCACTTCAGTAAGGTGATGTTGGTGAAAGGACCACATGATGATTAGAAAAGGACCACAGTGCATGAAGACGAAAGTCGCTTTAATCATGCAATGACTGAAAGGAGCCTAGAGACAACGAGAGTCGTGAGCAGATGCAAAGTAGACTAACATGCAGTGCACTGTGGGAGAATATAATGAGAAACCGACCCCTTTGAGCTGCATCTGAGAAAGCTGAGTCCCCGATACATGGGTCCATTAGAGATGAATGGGTGGAGATGGTTAGGTTTTGACCCTACCCCTCAGGATAGAGTAATGTGAGATGTATTCCATGTGTCCAATTTAGAGCACTATGTGAGGTACCCCGACCATGTGCTGAGCAATGAACCGAGTGAGCCCCAAGGGAGGCTGAAATAGCCTGAGTCACCTGTGTAGTTTATAGACGCCGGGATGAAAGAACTCAGGGAAAAGATTATGCGATGATAAAGTTTCTTTGGATGCGCCATGAGTACGGTAAAGCCACATAGGGGCCAATGATGGACATGGAAAAGTCTTATCCTGAATTGTTTGTTTTCTTGATAGAATTTTGAAGACAAAATTCCTATAAGAGGGGAAGGATGTTACAACCCTAAATTTTGGGTTCATTTGGTGAGAAATGTAATTTCTCATATTAAAGATAATTGAACAAATAATGATATTATTTGTTTTGAATAAATGGATTCCATTCACAATAGCCTTGATTGGTTGCTTTGTGGGCTTTATTGGCTATTGGGCCCAATAAAAAGGAATTTCAATTGATTAATGAATAATTGAGAATTTGAGAAAGGAAATATGTGGAAACCTCTAGAAGGAAAATCCAAAGAGGATTTCGTGCCTCTTGGGTTCCTTGGGTACCAAGGAGTCCAAGGTTGCAAAAAGAAAGCAATAAGAAAAGAGAAGATTAATTAGGTATTTCTTTATTAAGAATTAAATTGAAAATAGTGATAAAATGTGGAAAATGAGTGGAAAGAGGCATGAATGAGATTTCTTGGGGAAATTTCGTATCCATGAGGTTGCTTATATCAAAAGGACTGCCAATGAGGAAAATAAAAGAGAAATAAAAAGAAATCCTCAAAAAGGAATATTTAAATGAGAAATAAACAAGATAATGTGAAATAATGCATAATGATGCATCTAGAAGGATAATAAGTGTCTAATAAAGAGAATTTCAATTTAATAGAATTCCTTGGGATCCGAGGAGTCCCAATAAAAAGGAAAGAGAAAATATGAGAAAGATGTATATTAAAGTAATAATGTGTACTTAAGAAAAGGGTATGTTTTATTTGAATAATGGGCCCAAGTTTTGTAGGATGCAAGATAAAGTTATTATTAAGTTTCCCTGAAAATTTGGGATCAATTGGATAAACTATGAGGAAGATATGGATTTTGCAAGTTTTAGTAAAGTGTAAGAATAATCATTTAGTCGTATTAAATGTCACATATGATTATTCCTTTTCTAAAAAGAATAAGGGTGACGCGCTCAACAACAGCCACTGGATCATGATCCAACGACGCGCGAGCATCATCCAGTTCTAGAAAGAAAGCTGGGAGGCGGGATATGTGATCCCAATTTTCTCGCGAATCCGACCACGGGCAAAGATGAAAAGGGCATGGTTGGCCCCAGGAGAAGATTCCTCACAAGTCCACCCTTGGTTTTAGGTGGTTTGGAAAACTCTGGAAGGAACGCCCAATTTGGCAGTTGTTCCCATTAAGCGGCAAGGGTTGAAAACCCTAATCCAGGTTCCAAGTATATAAAAATGGTCACCCTTGGTATCAGCCAAGTCTTGAGATCTCGAACGGCGCTCTCCTAGCCCCAAATTTCCCCTCTCCCTCAATCGCCTGTTGTCCGACAAGCTTCAACCGCGGCACCGCCGTGGGGTTCGAAGAAGAAAGGAAGAGGAGGGACTAGCAGCAGTCGTGCGATTGTGGTCCATCATGGACTCACAAGGGATCCGACGATCCAGGGCCGGCGCGCCTAAGTTATCCGCGTAGTGGGGTGGTTTAACGCAGAGCGTTCGATCAAGGGACCACCGTGGATCCAGGAGCATCCAACGACCAACAGAGAGCAGCGGGGCGCACAACTCAGTTAGTGGAGCCGACCGTTGCGGAGCGTCAGATTGATCAGTAGAACAGCGGTGCACCAATCCGACGACCAAGAATTTTTGGTAATTGTCTCTCTCTCTCTAGTAAAAATTATAGGAAATTGCTTTTCCTTGCAAAATTAATAGAGAACGCTAGGAATGTCCAATGAAGGAACATTATACATGAAAGTTGTATAGAAAAATATGAGGAACATGATAAAAATACTCTGAGAATCTAGTTCTACCTCGTTTTGAAAAAGTGCTTTAATTTTATAGAAAAACATATTAAAAAGTAAGTGAAACCCTAATGGTGTATGAAGGATGCATCTTTGTAATTTAATGGGTTAATTAGAAAGGTAATAACCTGTTGATGCTTATGATGAAGTTTTTACCCGTTTTGAATACAAAATTGGTTACTTTAGGGTTCCATATGATTTAGTGAACCTTGAACCCTAATTGTGGTAATTATGACCCTTAATGATTTTAATCGGTCAAATTCATGTACATGACTAAGATATGATGGTTCTAATCTATTTAGAGTACAAAAGACCTTTGTTCTTAATAAACACCCTAAAAGTAGTGATTAGGGATTTCTCTTGAATAGAAAGTAGAATTATGGCAAATCGAGTTGATATGTGTTTAGACCGTAAAGAACTTTGAATTAATGATAAATGCATATAATGATCTTGTCATGGATTAAAGGGAAAAAAGTAGTATCTTTGATGTAAAAGAGGCTTAATATAAAATGGTGCCTATAAATCTGAGAATAGAATTATATGTTGTTAAGATAACCTTAATGTTGAAGAATAGATAAGATAATAAGGGTTTATGAGTGATGATATAAAATTAGGGTTTATTATGATAATAGATAAAGGAAAAACCATAATCTCCAAGGAAACCCTAAAATTGGAATAGAAATCCTAAGGGATATGATGAAATTGGACAAATATTAATAAAAGTAAACTTGTATTTTTATTTCAGGGTTTCTGTGCAATTTGCTCGATTGATTGGATTTACTCTCTCTACAAATTAATTCTGTATCTGAATCTGCAATACAGGTATGTGGTTACGCTTATGACTATACCGAATAGTTTCCCGAGGATTTTATCGATGTTTCCCTCAATGCATGAATTAACTGTTGGATGTCTATTTATTTCATGCAACTATAAAGTGACTATGATTATCACTATAAATGAATATATATAACTGGCTAGATCCGGGTCCACCTCTGTTACTTTGAAAAGGCTGAAAGGGGGTAATCCTAGAGCAAGGTCTAGGTTACCGAGAGTTAGAAATTGGGCTACCTACGTGTAGTGCCATGAGACTCATTAGCCTGCCATGAATTAAGGAGTGGACTACTTACGAGTAGTGCCATGTGACTCAACCCTAGAAACCAGTTCACCTATAGGTGGGGCCATGAGGGGTTTAATGGGGATCTACCATAAGGAAGGTAGGATCCAGGTCCACTGCAGGGATAGTACAGAGGATATGGTACTCATGGATCGCGGATGTTATATTTAAAATGTAATCTTGATTGTTAAATAATTAATTGAATGATTACGTGGTTATCATAATTGCATGTTTATTGTTTCCCCCACATACCAGCTTCGGCTGACTGATGTTTTGTTTGTCGGCGTTTTAGGTACAAGCCAAAAGGACAAACAATAAATCGTCACATTGTGAAATACATGAAGAAAAATACAAGGAGGATTAGTTAGCGTAGAATCATTAAGTGGATAGAAGTTAGAAATCCAAAATTTCAAAAGGTATGTAAAGTTTATTTTCTTACAGATTTTCAGTTTAGTATGTTAAAATTTGATAATTATTCTTGGTTAATTGCCGAACCTTTGATCCGGAAGTCATGGGTGCGGCTTCGACCTCTCGGTCTCCCTTAATTGGGGGTTATCGGGAGGTGGGGTCGTAACAAGGCACCACTCTTTGCTTGTGAATTCATAAGTGTTACGGACTTTCACTGCCAACTTGAAATGGACATGCAGGGTCACACACATAGGATTTAACCTGGAAGAGGAGTTTATCCACATATGATGTTTAGATTGATTACTAAAGGAGTTTAGTAGTTGAATTAAACACTCAATCAATTGATAGTTCAGTATCATAGTGTTCAAGGTGTTGGACCGATTGATTAGAGTATCAGATTGATTGAAACTGTAATTGACTGATTTGCACAGTCTGCTGCCCCAACCGATCGGCTCATAAGGATGAACCGATTGGCTCAAGTTGGTAAACCGGTCGGCTCAAGTTGTGAGTCAATCAGATCATGTGTCAATGAAACGATCGGCTCAATTGTTGAATCGGTCGATTCATGTGACCAACCGAGATCGTTTGGAAAGTCAGAAAATTCTTTTTGCAAATACATATTTGTTTCACTCGTACAAATTTGATTTGGACAAAGAATAATATTTGATTAGTTGAAAATGAACATGAAAGTCAATTTGAGTTGGATCAGGACCCATGAACCGATCGGCTCAGAAATGAATCGATCGGCTCAGAGCCCCATACAATCGGTTCAGTTCCCAAACGATCGGCTCAGGGCCTGAAATGATCGTTTCAGGGTGTGAACCGATCGGTTCAGGTGGCACAGTTGGTTATTTTGTAGAAAATCTCGAACCATTCTACTCCTACTTTAATCTTGCATTGCCCGGGTAGAGAACCGTGTCCCATGGCCCTCCTATATATATAGGGATATCAGGGGCTTCTCAGGAACAACAACTCAGAACACCAGTTGCTCTACAAAGTTATTGTTACAACCCTAATTTTTGGGTTCATCTGGTGAGAAATGTAATTTCTCATGTTAAAGATAATTGAACAAAGAATGGTATAATTTGTTTTGAATAAATGGATTATATTTACAATAGCCTTGATGTTTGTGATGTGGGCTTTATTGGCTATTGGGCCCAAATAACAAGGAAATTCAATTAGTGAATGAATAATTGGATATTTAAGAAAAGAAAAATGTGGAAACCTCTAGAAGGCAAATCCAAAGAGAGATTTCGTGCCTCCTGGGTTCCTTGGGTTCCAAGGAGTCCAAAATTGCATAAAGAGTGCAATAAGAAAAGAAAAGATCAATTAAGTATTTCTTTATTAAGAAAGAAATTGAAAATAATGATAAAATGTGGAAAACGAGTGAAAAGAGGCATAAAAGAGATTTCTTAGTGAAATTTTGTATCCATGAGGTTTCTAATAATAAAAGGAATGCCAATGAGGAAAATAAAAGATAAATAAAGAGAAATCCTCAAAAAGAGATATTTTAATGAGAAAAAAACAAGATAATGTGAAATAATGCATAAAGATGTATCTAGAAGGATAATAAGTATCCAATAAAAAGAATTTCGAATTATTTGAGTTTCTTGGGATACAATGAGTCCCAATGAAGAAAAGAAAGAGAAAAATACCAATAATAGAACACAAGAGGATAATATGATGCATGATTAATGAATTTCATGGTTTTATTAAAGAAGTGGTATTTCTACTTAAGGAAAACATAATTCCGTGATTTATGAACTAAAAAGCAAGTCAAAAGAGAATAAGGGAGAATATTTTCGTATTCCTTAAAATCCAATGGATATGTTTCTTTAAGAAGATGATTAAGAGAGAGAAACTTGTTTCTTAGTGGAGGAATACAATTCCTATTGGGAATGGGCTTTGTTGCTTCATGGGCAAGCATGATGGGGTGTGACTACCCTCCTCTATAAAAGGGTAGACCCCTTGGACGAACCCAAGCAGTTTCCATACATCTCTCTCTCCTCTCCGTCTTCTTTTCTGGGAAAACCCTAGTCTTGGAGGCTAGAGCAACCCTGGAGGAAACCAGGGGCTGAGGAGTCGTCTGGTTGGAGGTAGGAAGCTTCCACGACAACCAAGGATGGGTTGGATATCGCACCCGCGCCCTGAACGTCGAGCAACTCCGTCCGTGAGTCTGCAAGTCTGCTGCAAAAGTGGCAACAACCGCCGACAATTTTCGCTCAAGAACGGTCGTGTAGGCCACGACCTGGAGATGGTTTGAGTGCGCCCAGGTGGGACGGAGGCAGGGCAACGACCAGAGTGGAGCTTTGGGCCCCAGGGATGAGAGGAGAAGGGTCGTAGACAGCCGTAGGCGCGCGCATCTAGGGCAGCGCGAAGGAAGAAGAAGACCTCGATCATTGGACGTGTTTACCCCTCAGCGGGCTGAAACACCCTTCACTTACGCGGGGGTATTTTCGTCTTTCAGTTATGTTTCCAAACACACAAGGCACATTGCATGGAGCGGGGTGACGTGGCACTCTCGGATTGGTCAAGTAAGTGGATTAATATAAAAATCATATCTTTTTATCTGTAACTCCGATGGTAGCAAATAATATATCCGTTTTGCTCAGAAAAATGAGAGGAATTCAATAAAAATATATTTTGAAGCTAATTCCTCTTTCTATTTGAAAAGTAGTGTAAATTATCATCTTTAATGAATTAAAGATTAAGAAACCCGATTTTGAAATGAATAAAGTATTTAATAGGGTTTAATGGATCATTAAAGTTGATATTAACCTATTAATTGTAAAAAGGTACTTTAAGATCAAAAAGGATGATCTTTGCACGTAATTAGTTTAATTTAGAGAATATGTGCATAAATATGCTTGAAATTTGAAAAGTACATAGAGTTACCATCTTTAATGTTTTAATTAGGGGAAAACCCTTAGATTTGATGGTAGATGGTCTTAATGACATTATTTGAATAATTCAAGATGATATTAACCTGTTGTTAATAAAAGAGAAAATAGGATCTAAAAAGATGATCTTTTTATATAATTGGCTTAATTTAGGGTTTCGTGCATAATTATGCATTAAAGAGCTTGAAAACCATAATTTAGGAGAATATGTATTTTAATTGGTTTAATTGTTCAAATCAATGAATGAATAGGGATATGACGATCCTAAGTCAATTTGGGTATGAAAGACTATTAAAATGAATAGTTGAGCAATTAAGGTTCATATAAATGGAAAATAGTATTTTAGGGTTTGTTGACCTAAACTGGATAAAGTTTGAGGAATGGATCTAAGAAACCCTAATGAAGATTAATGAAACCTTAATGCGGATTAGAAACCCTAGAAAGTAAATCCAAGTCAATAAAGTAGATTCTTGATAAAGCGTGTAATAAATAGAGTACATATTCTTTTCAGGAATTATGTGATGATTGAACTACTTGCTTGGATATGTTGATTGGCTTGATTGTATATACATGAAGTATATGTTGAATAATCCGCATGACTCATCAATTCAGGTATGTGGTTATGCTTATGAATAATCGCTCTAGTTTCACGGCGATTCCCGAAGTTTTAATCGGTTGCTTGAAAATAATTGTTGGATGTTTATTTATTTCATGCAACTATAAAGTGACTATGATTATCACTATAAATGTGCGTATATAACTGATTAGATCCAGGTCCACCTCTATTGCTTTGAAAAGGCTAAAAAAAGGGGGTAAACCTAGAGCAAGGTCTAGGTTACCGAGAGTTAGAAACTGGGCTACCTACGTGTAGTGCCATGAGACTCATTAGCCTGCCATGAGTTAAGGAGTGGGTTACTTATGATTAGTGTCATGTGACTCAACCCTAGAAATTGGTTCACTTATAGGTGGATCATGAGGGGTTTAATGGGGACAACACAGAGGATAGGGTACCCTTGGATCACAGAGTTATATTTAAAACATAATCTTGATTGTTAAATGATTAATTGAATGGTTACATGGTTATCATAGTTGCACGTTTATTGTTTTCCCCACATACCAGCTTCAGCTGACCGACGTTTTGTTTGTCGGCGTTTTAGGTACAAGCCAAAAGGACAAACAGTAAATCGTCATATTGTGAAATACATGAAGTAAAATACAAGGAGGATTAGTTAGAGTTGAATCCTTAAGTGGATAGAAATTTAGAGATCCAAGTTTTTAAAAAGGTATGCAAAAGTTTATTTTCTTACAGCTTTTCAGTTTAGTATGTTAAAATTTAATAATTGTTCTTGGTTAATTGTCGAACCTTTGATCTGGGTTATTGGTTAACGGCTCTGACCTTTCGGTCTCCCTTAATTGGGGGTTACTGAGAGTCAGGGTCGTTACATTTGGTATCAGAGATTAGGTTCCTCAGTTAACCATTAATAATTATTAAATTTTACAAACTCCATAGAACCCAAGGGAGTTATTAGAGGATTATCCGAAAGGCGGAGGTGTCTAGAAAAGGATCACGACCGGGGGCTGGCAATATTTTCCTCCATACCACTAGTCGGAATACGAGGACTCCCGGATCCGTGTGACTTCCTGGCCAAAGTCTTAGGGTATGAATCGAAATAAGATACCTTTAGGACTTCTCATCTTATTCATCCCTTCTCATCACAAAATTCTGATAAGGACCTAAAGGATTAGCATTTTCTTTCTTCTCCTCACCCTCTTGAGGTATGGGTAAGGTTAATAAGGTTTAACGGATCCTCCACCAAATTAATGAAAAGCATGTAAATAGAATGTCATGGACATAAGCTTAATAGATTAAGTGCAAATTAAAGAATAGATACATGCTTAGGTCGTATGACATAAGTTGTCATGTCCTCAGAAGAGACCTGAGGCTAGACCTTCTTATCAGGAGGATAAGTTAGTAGAGACCTGGCACATCCTCTGAGGATGATGCTAACCCTAACCCTAAGTGAAGGTTAGAGAGAGATGAGTTAGACCAGGTGTTTGAAAGGACATGCCTTTGGGATTCCATATGACCCATGGGTGACCTAGCACCTTTGGCAACCCAACCCTGGGAAGGATCATGCATGTTAGGGTAAAGGATATCTCCTTAGATGATGATGTTAGTGAAGGACCTTAGAAACCCTATGGGCTTATGCGAGTAGGGCATAGCATGCACCTAGGGTACGTTAGTAGTGTGAGAAAAGGGTTGAAACCCTTACCAGGAGAGTAGGAAGGATGGCCTATGAAATAAGCATAAAGAGCTATGGACAACCTTGAGCGAACATAAGTTTCATCCAGGTAGGGGCATGCTTTTGAGGTTGATCCTTCATGAAGACAGGACCTCTAATGGTGAGGTTGGATGTAGGGTTAGCTCTAGAGAGAGAGCAGGAAACCCAACAAGAAGGTTGGAATCCTAGACTCCAAGATACAAGGAGAAGTAGGGAGTTGAGGATGATGCGACCTAAGTGGATGATAGCGGTTGCCTTATGCTTGACCCCCTGGAGGCTGATGATATCTTGGTTTCCTTTAGAAGAATCAAACCCTAGAGAGAGGATGAGGCTTTCGGCCTATAGTATAAGTGTTTACCTTCTGATAAAGGAAGAAGAAGTTTTGTATACCCTGGAGGGGTTTAGTAACAGGTTATGAGGCCTTGTATCTTGTTGTTTGTCCTCGAGGAAGACTCAGCGTTAAAGTGTCGATCGAAGAAAAAGAATGACCCGATACATGTTTGGTTCATGGTTAAGAGATGGAGCGTGCAGTTGGACACCTACAAGTGAACCTAGGGTTCCTAGGCCTAAGAGGGAAAGTAGTGTACCTAATTCTCATGATGAGAATTAAGTTGCTATAGTTTCAAGCATGGTACTCCTCATGTATAGAGGAAAAGGGAATCCCCTTAAGTTTAAGGTATGTTTGATGAATCCCCCCACAGCTAAGTTGATGACAAGGGAAGGTATGATCTTGATTCAATGCTGAGGAATGAGAACAAGTATGACCTAGCATGGTTTAGTAGGTGATCTGCTTGTGCCTTAATAGCTTGCTAGGGTTAAGTAGGCTCATGTGGATGTAAACCCTAGACCTAAGAGATTTTGTGACCATGATGTTAAGAGATAGTTTTCCTCCCATCCTGGGAGAGGGACCCCTTTGGTAGGGGGTATATCAGTTTTGTGGGTGTTGAGGAAACCTAAAGAGGTCTCATAGGATCTTGAGAAGCTAAGTGAAAAGTACATGGTATGAGAATGAACCTACAGACCCATAGATATCCATCTCTAAGTGCGTGTGGATGTGTTACCGTGGAGGTAGCCGGTAAAAGGCCTGACCAAGGTAGGCAGGTCACCATGACCCCTATGAAAGGATGGATGTCAGCCCATGTATACAAAGAGAGATGATGAAGGCTTGGGCAAGGTTCTAACTTGGACATGTACTATAATGGAGAATCCTAAGTCTATCCTAGGTCCAGGTATGGATAAGACCGATGAAAGTAGGAGTTGCCTAATTCCCCAGTTGCACATGACCATAGGGTCGGGAGGTAACAACTATCATTGTCTGAGGGCCATGGATTAGGAGATTGATCACCTTCATGAACTCATGGGACCAAAAGGGCAGATGAGTAGGGCACTCTCTTGATGCATGAGGGAAGAGGGATGACCCCAAAAGTGTCGGCACCCTATAGACCTAGAAGAGATGACCAAGGATTGTGAGGTGACCCAAGTAGGTTCGAAATCAGTTTTCCATGGAGGTAACTTGGATATCAAGATGGTTGTAATATAAAAGCATAAACAACACGTTTCAACTTAGATTTAAAGGTGTACTGACAAGGTGGGATGTACCATCTCTACTCTTGGAACAGGAGGAACTCTGTATTTTGACTGCAGCCAAATGCTTATTTCCTCTTGTTATGGGAGTGAGAGATAGGACATTACGCATGCCATACACCAAGGATAAATGATGATGTGAGTTGGAACGTTGCTATGAGGTATGAGGATAGAGAAGATAACATACCCTGGTAAAGTGAATGATACATGGATGGTTTGCAAACGCTAAAGAGAAATAAGGTAGTCATCTTATAAGAATGTTTTTAGCATGAGCTATGAGTTATACCAGGTCGAATTCAAAAACCAAGAGGTGAGTCTTACAAGGTTGAGTTTGATCACCATGTTGATGAGATCAGAGAGTGTACTTGATGAATACAGACTTAGATTCGAGATGAGATGATAAGTGGAATGCATGAAGGTGAATGTCATCAACTTTACCTAATACATAAGAAGGTGAAGTGGTAATGGATGCTCTGGTTGAGATATATCTGCCTAGTTCAGTTGTTAGACTAACCCTAAGTTTGGAAAGGGAGATATGTTTGGATAACACTAATGTAATGAGATCAGTTAATGATTTTTTGGTTAGCCTAGTCCTTGATGTAATGAAAGGATAGTGGTAGAACCTCAGATGCACTTCTTTGGAAAAGAAGGTGATGAAACCCCGACTAGAGTGGTTTAGGGTTTTAGAGGAATCGATCTTGAGGAATCATGACATACAGGAAATCATGATTGAAGATCACCATACACCGTGGTTCTACCAAGATAGTAAATGGCAATAGCACTTTGGATGCTTAAGATGAAGTTGCATGTGGTATATGGCCATGCAAGCCAGGAGGTAAAGGACGAACCCCAGTAACCCAGTGTATCGATATAGAGGACAAAAGAGTCCCTAAGAGGGAATGGGAGCTCAACACTATGGATGTTGTGATAGGTCTCCCCTGGGCCAAGGAAGGTCGAAATGCAATATGGGTTATGGTAGGTTGCCTTACCTAGATGACATGAGAAAGAAAGATATCTGTTAAGGGACAAATTTGGTTGAACTATCCATGAGAGAGATGGTCCAACTACACCATGATGTGAGTTCAAAGGTTCTTGAGTTTGACCTAGAGGTTCACTTCCATAAAGTGGAAGTAGGTACATGAAGAACTCAATGTTAGTATAGTTTATCACCCCTAACTATGATTAGTATGATCCAGACTAAAGGGTCTGATGAGGGCATATGTGCTCGATTTGGGGTGATAGTTAGAGATAGTTTTTTCCTATGAAAGATGTGAAGATAACCACCATAGCCAGTATTGGGATTTATAAGAAGCTCTGTAAGGGAGGTTGTGTCGGTCACCACTTCAGTAAGGTGATGTTGGTGAAAGGACCACGTGATGGTTAGAAAAGGGCCACAGTGCGTGTGGATGAAGTCGCTTTGATCGTGCAATGGCTGAAAGGAGCCTAGAAATGACGTGAGTCGTGAGCAGATACAAAGTAGACTGACATGCAGTTCACTGTGGGAATATGTGACATGAAAATCCAACCCCTCTAAGTTATAGCTAAGAGAGCTGAGTCCCCGATGCATGGGTTCTTTTGACGGAGAAGGTTAAGTTTGACCTTACCCCTCAGGATAAAGTAATGTGTGATGAGTTCCATGTGTCCAATTTAGAGCACTATGTGAGGTACCCTGACCATGTGCTGAGCAATGAACCTAGTGAGCCCCAAGGGAGGCTGAAATGGCCTGATTCACCTGTGCAGTTTATAGACGCCAGCATGGAAGAACTCAGAGAAAAGAATATGTGATGATACAGGTTCTTTGGAAGTGCCAGTGGTAAGGTAGAGTCACGTAGGGGTCGTTGATGGATATGGAAAAGTCTTTTCCTGAATTGTTTGTTTGCTTGATAGAATTTTGAGGACAAAATTCCTATAAGAGGGGAAGGATGTTACAACCCTAATTTTTGGGTTCATCTGGTGAGAAATGTAATTTCTCATGTTAAAGATAATTGAACAAAGAATGGTATAATTTGTTTTGAATAAATGGATTATGTTTAAAATAGCCTTGATGTTTGTGATGTGGGCTTTATTGGCTATTGGGCCCAAATAACAAGGAAATTCAATTAGTGAATGAATTATTGGATATTTGAGAAATGAAAAATGTGGAAACCTCTAGAAGGCAAATCCAAAGAGGGATTTCGTGCCTCCTGGGTTCCTTGGGTTCCAAGGAGTCCAAAATTGCATAAAGATTGCAATAAGAAAAGAAAAGATCTATTAAGTATTTCTTTATTAAGAAAGAAATTGAAAATAATGATAAAATGTGGAAAATGAGTGGAAAGAGGCATAAAAGAGATTTCTTGGTGAAATTTCGTATCCATGAGGTTTCTAATAATAAAAGGAATGCCAATGAGGAAAATAAAAGAGAAATAAAGAGAAATCCTCAAAAAGAGATATTTTAATGAGAAATAAACAAGATAATGTGAAATAATGCATAAAGATGCATCTAGAAGGATAATAAGTATCCAATAAAAAGAATTTCGAATTATTTGAGTTTCTTGGGATACAATGAGTCCCAATGAAGAAAAGAAAGAGAAAAATACCAATAATAGAACATAAGAGGATAATATGATGCATGCTTAATGAATTTCATGGTTTTATTAAAGAAGTGGTATTTCTACTTAAGGAAAACATAATTCCGTGATTAATGGACTAAAAAGCAAGTCAAAAGAGAATAAGGGGGAATATTTTCGTATTCCTAAAACCCAATGGATATGTTTCTTTAAGAAGATGATTAAGAGAGAGAAACTTGTTTATTAGTGGAGGAATACAATTCCTATTGGGAATAGGCTTTGTTGCTTCGTGGGCAAGCATGATGGGGTGTGACTACCCTCCTCTATAAAAGGGTAGACCCCTTGGACGAACCCAAGCAGTTTCCAGACATGTCTCTCCTCTCCGTCTTCTTTTCTGGGAAAACCCTAGTCTTGGAGGCTAGAGCAACCCTGGGGCAAACCAGGGGATGAGGAGTCGTCTGGTTGGAGGTAGTAAGCTTCCACGACAACCAAGGATGGGCTGGAGATCGCACTCGCGCCCTGAACGTCGAGCAGCTCCGTCCGCGAGTCTGCAAGTCTGCTGCAAAAGCGGCAACAACCACCGACAATTTTCTCTCAAGAACGGCCGTGTGGGCCACGACCTGGAGATGGTTTGAGTGCGTCCAGGTGGGGCGGAGGCAGGGCAACGACCGAAGTGGAGCTTCGGGCCCCAGGGATGAGAGGAGAAGGGCCGCGGACAGTCGTAGGCGCGCGCAGCTAGGGCAACGCGAAGGAAGAAGAAGACCCCGATCATTGGACGCGTTTACCCTCAGCGGGCTGAAACACCCTTCACTTATGTGGGGGTATTTTTGTCTTTCAGTTATGTTTCCAAACACACAAGGCATATTGCATGGAGCGGGGTGATGTGGCGCTCCCGGATTGGTCAAGTAAGTGGATTAATATAAAAATCATATCTTTTTATCTGTAACTCTGATGGTAGCAAATAATATATGCATTTTGCTCAGAAAAATGAGAGGAATTCAATAAAAATATGTTTAGAAGCTATGTCCTCTTTCTATTCGAAAAGTAGTGTAAATTATCATCTTTAATGAATTAAAGATTAAGAAACCCTATTTTGAAATGAATAAAGTGTTTAATAGGGTTTAATGGATCATTAAAGTTGATATTAGCTTGTTAATTGTAAAAAGGTACTTTAAGATCGAAAAGGATGATCTTTTCACGTAATTAGTTTAATTTAGAGATTATGTGCATAAATATGCTTGAAATTTGAAAAGTACATAGAGTTACCATCTTTAATGTTTTAATTAAGGGAAAACCCTTAGATTTGATGGTAGATGGTCTTAATGACATTATTTGGATAATTCAAGCTGATATTAACATGTTGGTAATAAAAGAGAAAATAGGATCTAAAAAGATGATCTTTTTATATAATTGGCTTAATTTAGGGTTTCGTGCATAATCATGCATTAATGAGCTTGAAAACCCTAATTTAGGAGAATATGTCTTTTAATTGGTTTAATTGTTCAAATCCATGAATGAATAGGGATATGATGGTCCTAAGTCAATTTGGGTATAAAAGACTATTAAAATGAATAGTTGAGCAATTAAGGTTCATATAAATGGAAAAGAGTATTTTAGGGTTTGTTGACCTAAAATGGATAAAGTTTGAGGAATGGATCTAAGAAACCCTAATGAAGATTAATGAAACCTTAATGCGGATTAGAAACCCTAGAAAGTGAATCCAAGTCAATAAAGTAGATTCTTGATAAAGCGTGTAATAAATAGAGTACATATTCTTTTCAGGAATTATGTGATGATTGAACTACTTGCTTGGATCTGTTGATTGGCTTGATTGTATATACATGAAGTATATGTTGAATAATCTGCATGACTCATCAAATCAGGTATGCGGTTACACTTATGAATAATCACTCTAGTTTCACGGCAATTCCCGAAGTTTTAATCGGTTGCTTGAAAATAACCGTTGGATGTTTATTTATTTCATGCAACTATAAAGTGATTATGATTATCACTATAAATGTGCGTATATAACTGATTAGATCCGGGTCCACCTCTATTGCTTTGAAAAGGCTAAAAAAAGGGGGTAAACCTAGAGCAAGGTCTAGGTTACTGAGAGTTAGAAATTGGGCTACATACGTGTAGTGCCATGAGACTCATTAGCCTGCCATGATTTAAGGAGTGGGCTACTTACGAGTAGTGCCATGTGACTCAACCCTAGAAATTGGTTCACTTATAGGTGGATCATGAGGGGTTTAATGGGGACAACACAGAGGATAGGGTACCCTTGGATCGCAGAGTTATATGTAAAACGTAATCTTGATTGTTAAATGATTAATTGAATGGTTACGTGGTTATCATAGTTGCACGTTTATTATTTTCCCCACATACCAACTTCGGCTGACCGACGTTTTATTTGTCGGCGTTTTAGGTTCAAGACAAAAGGACAAACAGTAAATCGTCATATTGTGAAATACATGAAGTAAAATACAAGGAGGATTAGTTAGAGTTGAATCCTTAAGTGGATAGAAATTTAGAGATCCAAGTTTTCAAAAAGGTATGCAAAAGTTTATTTTCTTATAGCTTTTCAGTTTAGTATGTTAAAATTTAATAATTGTACTTGGTTAATTGCCGAACCTTTGATCCGGGTTATTGGTTAACGGCTCTGACCTTTCGGTCTCCCTTAATTGGGGGTTACTGAGAGTCAGGGTCGTTACAGTTGTCGTTCTCTCTGGTTGATATGAAATCATGTATTGACGTGATTAGTAACTTTTTTCACTACTTTTGTGAAAAAATTCAAAATCACAACAAAAATAATTTATTTGGATGTTTTTGTACTTTCATATGTTTAATATAACAATCATTGTTCTCATTTTATATAAACATACATTTATTTATAAGCATGCCATGGTAGGTAATTGTATTTTCTTGACAATTATTTTTGTACCAAAATAAATTTACATATTATGTTATAATAGCTATTAAACACAGTGATATGAAACTTAAGCTATCTACTTAACTCCATCACTTCTTCTCATGTCATATTCTAATAAATATTTACTTCCAATCTCAGAGTAATAATATTTGTAATTAGTTACCTATAACTTATTATTGATATATTTTAACCATCATGCACTCCATTTCCAAAAACTCTTCATAAAATTTAGCACGGATATAAATATTTATTGTCATTAGATCATAATAAGAAGATGTTGTTTTATGTTATTAAGTCAAATCGGTCCAGATCGATTTTGGACCGGACCGGGCTGGACTGTAGACCGAAAATTTTGAAAATAGAAGATCGAGGACTGGACTGAAATTAAAGTCGATCCATAATCAGACCAATATTGATCAGTCCAGTCACGTCCATCAGTCTGGACCAATATATATACATCCCTAAACACACTAAGATGAGATGGAAAGAAAAGAGGATAAATAACGTCTTTATATATGAGTCTGAGATAAGAAAACGTGTGTGTGATATGGAAACGTCTTTTGAGGAGCGTGGGAGATGTGGTTTCTATATTCTATATACGGAAAGACATCCACCTGGTGTTGGATCATTATTATGGTGATAAAATCTATTAAGAATTTATGCCAAATATTTTTTGTCACTTTTGGCATAATCCTCACACAGTAACAGTTACAGTCATAAACCCGTCACATGAAAGTTTGTTAGTAAAGAAGATTATAGATATTGCATTTTAAAAATAGATAATTCACTTTAAGAAAAATCTAAAAAATTATTTAAAAATATGACAGAGTATAGTGACTTTTGGTTGGAACGGAACAACTTTTAGTAACTGCTCAATATGGGATATGAGGAAACGTAGGGGAGAGGAAAAGGGGTTTTGAACCGGAGGCGTTAAAGTTGGGATAAAACTCAAATAGCACATGCCAATCAAGATGAAATAATTGAAGTGGAGATGAAAGCGTATGTTGAGATTCGAGAAAAGTTGAGCTGGAGAGGGAGTAGGGGAATTGTTGACTTGAGATAATATCAAAGAGACAGAGAATGAGAGAAGTAATCCAAAATCTTATTGGAGAAGTCATCGGGATGGTAGTTAAAGTTGGGCGAAGTATGCTTTACATCAAACAAAACTACCTTGGAAAAAGTAAAGTAGTGAAGGACAAAGTTGTGTAACCGATAGAATGAGGGGTGAGAAAGAATAGGGGATTACTGATGTTGAAGAGGGAGGAGTTCGACCGGAGTACGGTGCGGAATGGTTATATTTTATAATAAAAGAAATTATATTTATATAAATACTAAAAATTAGAGAAAAGATAGAATAAAGGGATTGAAGGAGAGTGTAGCATTTACATAAAAAAATATTTAATTATTTATAGATGGTATAGATATAGGTGTATTTCGTTAATTGAGTTTCTCTCTGAAAAGAATATGAACAAAATTATTGATTTACGTTCTAGTAGGAATGAAATGGAAGAGAAAGGCAAACAGGAACAAAAATATTTTGAAGAGAAGAAAGGATGGAGGAGGTTCAAATAAGAGGATTCGTTAACCAGAAAGGTTAACCGCCAAAATTTTAGTGAAAATATTTAATTGATTTAAAATTATTATTTATAGTGGTATACATATAGGTGTATTTTTTAATTATTTTTTTCCTAAAAAAATATGAATTTACGTTTTTGTAGGAAGGAACTAGAAGAGAAGAGAAAACATGAATGAAAATATTTTGAGAAGAAGAGAGAATAAAGGAGGTTCGAACAGGAGGAGTCGTCAATCAGGAAATATCAACGACAATTTAGGGAAGGAAGAGAGTGTGAGTGTGGGAGAGGGAGGGAGGTTAGCCATGTGATAAGAAATATGGTTTAGTGGACACATGTGAAGTAGTTGAAAATCACTGAGAGTTTGAGCAAGATAGTGGGATGGGTAGTTCTGGATGGAGGAGAAAAAAATAATAAAAGTAGTAGAGAGAAGTGGAAATGAAAGTGTAGTTGTCGATTTGAAAAGAGATGGTCAAGATCGTGGTTTATTGGGAAAGAGAGTTTGTTATACTAATAAAGTTTTTAGGTATCGAGTTAGTCAAAACATAAATATTTTAAGGAGGCAATATTGATAATTTTATAGCGAGAAGTTACCAGAAGTGGTGGTGTGTTTGTCTCAAGTAGATGTCGACTTGGAGAGAGATAGTTGACAACATGGTTTACTCATGGGTAAAAGAAAACTTATTACAACAAGAGGATTCATAGGAACAAATTCTCTCAAAAGTGAGAAATTTCAAGGAGGCGGGAATGGTGATTTTTTATGGAGAGATTCAGGGTAACTATTATGTATTATATCATTACAAATATATAGAATATTGGACAAAGATTTGGACTGGGATTTATTAGTGCACTTTCGAAAGAGAATATTTAGTAATTACTAAAAATAATTATATTGGTGTAGATATTGATAATTTTTTAGTAAAAAAAAGGTTTTATGTGCATTTTGTGTTTCAGAATGTTGATGGCATTGGGAAACCAATGAATGATGTTGATAAAATGGGAGAGAGAGTTTTTGAGGGTTAATGAACGTTTGTGTGATTAGGAGAGAGATAATTGAGGAGTTAAAGGGAGAGTGGGCAGAGGGGTGGTTGGGATTGGTTGTCTTGGGGTAAAGAACCAAAGTCAGTAAGTTAAACAATATTGGGGTACACAAAGTCATAATTATCCAAAGAAAACAAAAAATACCATCATATTTAAGAAAATTTATTATTATCATAATGTGTTGTATTATAAGATGAAAATTAAATTATTCAAAAAACTATAAAAGTGCCTTACGAAATTAGGTTCTAAGAATGTTCCTCAATAGAAAAAAAAAGAAACATAAAGATTAATAAATAAAAAATACACGCAACATGATAAGATTGTAACAACAGAAATAATAAGAGAACGTAAGTTGCCAGTTAAGGATATTATGGATGGAGAAGAAAGTGAATAAAATAAAGAAACATAAGGCTTAATAAATTAAAAAATACACAACGTCATGATAAGAAAAATTACTTACTGAAAGAGGTGAAACATAACAATAGAAGAAACATAAGAAGGTAAGTTGTCAGTTAAGGATATTATGGATGGAGAAGTCATGTCATCTAGAGGGTGTTTAGGGAACTGAAAAGATTAGACAGAAAAGATTAGATATCAACACAAAGGTCCTAGAAAATTAAAAAGAATATATATTAATATGAAGGCCTACGGTGCAATATAGTTTAACACACAGTAAAGACTAAACAATAGCCAGACAGATTGAATCATAATTTTCTACTGAATCATAATTTTCCAAAATGATTGGTTCATCCCCACCCACACAATGACTCTCTTTGTCGAGCGTCTCCAATAATATTTTTACCAACATGGTGGAAGAAGATTATGGAGGGAGTAGAGGGGGTATACAAAAGAAAATCAGGTAAGGTGTCGCAGGCTGAAGAACGTCAATAGGATTGGCTGTTATTTATAGACCTGAAAGAAGGGATAGAGGCATGTGATTAGTGGGAGATTGTTTAGCAGAGAGATAAAGTAGTTGGTCTCTGCCAGTTTAAATTGCTTCCTAAAATGGTGAGTGCGGGAAGGATCATGATCTTGTGGTAGGTTGTTACAGAGGATGAGCGCAAACGTGGTTAGTGGGAGGTAGTTTGGGGAAAGAGAGAGAAAAAATCGTGAGAAGATGGTAAAAGCAGGAGAACGCAGTGTTTCAAATTCTTGCTTTCTGATTGGTTGCCCAGACTTGAAATGGCACAATTGTAATTTTTAAGAAAAACTCTCTCTTTTTATAGTAACTAGTGAACGCACACGTGCACATGCACGTGACATATAAAATTTGTTGGAAATATGCGGAGAGATGATTCGTCCGTGAAATGTTCCTACGGTAAAAGATATTTGTGTTGGTTGTTTGAAATGAGAGAATCAATGAACCGTTTCCGTGGGATGGAGAGAGAAATATATAGAATTAAAGATAATAAACGTTAATAGGAGAGTGTGAGAATAAATATTTGTAGGAGCAAAATTCCTTTCCTTGAAAAAAGGAGAGAAGAGAGTGAATCAAAGAGAGCGCAGCATCAAACTCGCTTTTTTATAGTAGTATAGATATAGAAGTAGATGTAGGAATTAATTAGTATTCATCTTGTCCTCTACTTCAGGCCAAAATGAAGGAAGGTACAGGTCATGGCTTAGTGGAACCACAAAGGTTTAACATCCGTGAAAGATAAACTAGAGAAAGATGAAAGGGAAAATTTTGTCTATGCTATGAACAAGAGTGTTATTGTTGCGACGAATGAAAGATAAATGAGATCTGCCAAGCAAACCAGCTAGCACGCTGAACTGCCTGTAGATGGGTGCGAATTTGGTGTTTGAAGGATGGATTCCCCACATGACATCTACTGCCGAGGAAGCATCCGAGAAGATGGCGGGTGAATGCCATCCCTTAGTTTCATAGAGGCATAGGGCACAGATTGAACCTTGGCAAAGAAGAAAGTTACCACTTTTATCGACTACATGTTTTCCTATCCCAACCTGATGGGAGTGGTATGCTGGAAATTTCAAGACCCACAAGTCCTTATTATTATGGACTTGTGGATATTCTGAAAATCTATAAAAGCATTTATTATGTGGCCCATATAACAATCATGGTCTAAATAGGAAGTTGCTGAATTAATAGGATTGAGATTTAATTTAGAAGATTTTCTCTATTATTTAGCAACTTTGATGGACGGCTGCGATTAAAGCTTATAGGGAAATTCGTCCTTCTCTCTACCTATAAATATAACTCAAAATCCATCTTAGGGTTATCTCACAGAAACCGCAATTACGGCTTACGGCTGACGGCTTAGCCGAAGGGAGAGAAGACGCGTTTCAGATCTAGAAATTTTTTGCTTAATCAAGATCTCATCTTCCGTATTCCGCAATGTCTATAATCAAGATCCTAAATCGTAACCATACTAATGTTAATCATGCTTACATATCAAAGAATTAGTTAACTGGAAGACTGCGTCGATGAAGAGAATGTACCAACAGTCGTATGGGGGGCTAACAGATTTAGGCGGCCGGGCATGATGGTGTGGTGCTTTTGGAAGAGTCAATATGACCTAGGACCGTAAATTGATGAAGGCCAATCGCGCGTCAAGGCTTTGTTCCTTTCGGGAGTGTATCAGATTTTTCCTCAGTTTCGTGGATTGCCATATCACCCAGCATGCGATGATGGCTTGGAGAGAGGACAGAGATTGCCTTGGAGCGAGTTGATGTATTGGATCCACTCCTCTTCGGCGAAGTGAAGGAAAGAGGGATCAACTTCTAGTAAATACTCAGATTGGCCTGCTGAAGGGGCAATCTTCTCAAGAAATGGATTGGTCTTGCACATTTGAGCAAATTGGACATGCATCTGTAAAAGGGATATGTCTCCGTATTTTTTCCATATTGGTCAGGAGGGCACGATGCAAAAGCAACAAGAGGAAAAGGTTGAGTCTGTCAGGGAGGTACGGTTTCCAGACATCTTACTATTTGTCGGCGAGCCGCACATCTCTGTTCGACGAAGCCTGATAGGATCACATGTGCCCTTCAGCCATCTTTTCCCTTTTACATGTAAGGCCAATGGCCGTTAGCTTTATGTTGTTTTCTTTCAATTACAATAGTACATTGCGAGTACCAACATCGCCTATTGTTCTCAGGTGTTACAGATACAGCTGGCACCTTATATCTTTTCGCCTATTAATAGTAACGACGACCACAGTAGAAGGCGTCGAGTGTTTAGCGATTGTGCTCTCTGTTACACGTTTTTCCCCTGTTCTGAGTCTGACATAGGTCCTCATCATAGGTCGAAGGAGGTTCTCTCCTCGACTCTCCACCGTCGATAGCGGCTCCGAGGCTATCAAAGCCATTGATAGGCAGAGCGGGTCGTGAAAACCCCGCCCGGGTGGAGAGGCCAGGACGACGCGTCAGGACCTGCTGATGGGTTTGGGGGGATGTGAGTGATTCTCGACCATACTTCAGACAGGAGGTAGGCGTGGACAAAGGACAGTCCCATTCACCACTGTCGATCACCATGGATGACACACAGAGGTCAGAAAGGTTTGGTGCAGGCATGATGTCAGGCACCAGGTCTGCAGTAGAATTTCCTTGAATCCATTTTCCAGTCCAGACATTAAATGAAGTGCCTGAGTTTATGACGATGTCAGCAAAGGATTTGAGCATGCCGATATGCTTCTTGATGAAGGACCATGTAGAAGAAGATGGCTTGTTGCTGACAGCTCCGTTTTTGATATACTTGCCACGCATGACACGCACCCAAAGGGAATTCAAGTTATTGAGGAAGTGTCAAACATTTCTAAGCATGTGGGACTTATTTTAATGTCTGGCGTCCTTTATCCCAAGTCCACCAGAATCTTTGTGCATGGTGATCGTATTTCAAGACACTAGTGAGAGCTTTTTCTGTTCTCCACCCCCGGACCATATGAAATCTTTAATATGTCGGTTGATATCGTCCCAAAGATATGGCAAAAGATGTATAGATTGCATGGTGTATACCGGAATCTCTTGGAGGGTGGACTTTGAGATGGTGACACGCCCTACAAGGGAGAGATGTCGGGCTAACCAACTAAACTTGCAAACTTTGATGGGAAGGATGATAGATTCATGCGTGGATTTGTTCACTCTGTTATGCAGCGTCGGCTCGCCAAGATACCGACCCAAATCCCAAGTTTTCCGGGTTCCTATCCTTCGGAAGAAGGCAGAAGCATCAGCCTGAGAGATGTTAGGGGAGAAAAAAACAACATGATTTCTCTTTAGAAACCGTTTGGCCAGAGACCTTCTCAAAGTCATGCAGGACTTTGTTAATGATAGACGCTTGTTTACTTATTTCTTCAGCCATAAGAAAAAGATCGTCAGCGAAGTGTGAAAGAAGTTCTCCATTGCATGAAAAATGGATAGGTTTCCACTTTCTACAAAGGATGGATTGGTTGATAGCTTGGCTCAATCTTTTCATGAAAAGAACAAATAGGTAGGGACTGATTGGATCGCCTTGATGAACTCCTAAGTGGCTTAGAAAGGTTCCTGCAGAGCACCTTTCCAAAGGATAGAGGCCCGTCCACTAGTGATCATTTGCATGGTTAGAGATGATATCCTCTCCGGGATGCCAGTTTTAGAGAGGGTTTCTTTGATGAAAGCCCAATGCATGTAATCAAAAGTTTTGGCCAGATCCAACTTGATGCATACCATCTTCTTGCCAAAAGATTTTCTGGACAGAGAATGGACGACTTCTTGGATGAGAAGAATGTTGTCAGAGATGCACTGTCTTGGGAGGAAGCTAGATTGTGTTTCAGCTATCCATTTGTCAAGGAGAGGTTTGATTCGCTCTACGAGGATTTCTGAGATGAGTTTAAAATAAGAATTATTGAGTGAGATTGGGAGAAACTCGTTACAAGTTTGTGTCTGCTTTGTCTTTAGAATCAAGACCATATATGAATCTGCTAGGCATTTGTCAATTGTACCAGATGTAAAGGTGCTCTAGATTGTGTTGATGATAGACAGACCAACTCGTGGCTAGTTGGATTGAATGAATGAATTGTGTAGCCCATCTTGGACCGGGGGCTTTCCCTGGCGCCATCATAGACATAACGTCTCAGACTCATCCGTGCTTGGTATTTGCATGAGCTTCTCACATGTATCTTCGTCGCGGTGAATGAAGGCGTAAACATAAGATACAATAGCCTCACTGTGAGAGGGTGGGTAGGAGGAGACAACATCACGGATTTGAAATAGCCCTGAGTGAGGGCCTTGAGTTCGCGTGCTGAAGAAATCCATGCACCTGCATCATTTTTTGACCTGGATATTTTTTTATGTTGCCTCGCCTTCACGAATGACTGGAAAAATCTTGTGTTCCCATCCTCTAGTTACAACTAATTGATATTTGCTTGTTGCTTCCAGTCAACCTCTTCATTTTTTATATATATATAAAGTCCATGCATTATATTAAAAAATGATGCTTACAAACAGTATGCTTGCAAGAAAAGAGTACATATAGAGTTCTAATGTGGGAAACAACCATATATGGTGTCCCGCTATCCTGCACCAAAGCTAGATGTAAACAACAAAGGATAGAGTTGAAAGTAAATATGTTCACGGGGGAGAGACCCCCTAATATATGCCTCAACAAAATGAAGATAGATGTAGATCAGATGGTAAGGTTTTGTCTATGTGATGGTCAAGAGCATCAGAATCCTGTGTCATTTGAATGATGTCCTCCAAAGAGTAGCATCCTCCACCATGGTGATCTCCAAACATATTGTCATGGCCATCTCAGCTGCTATCACCTGGGTTGATGTTGATGTCTGTCCTAAATGCAAATGTATAAATAAGGAATGTTCAATATCAGTTAGCATATGTTGGGTAGGCTTGAAGATGTTGTTGAATTTACTCTTATTTCTTTCTAGCCAGATATTCCTGAAGATATGTATGACCAAATCTTCAGGGGGAAGTCTAGTATGTTGTGGTAAGGGCTTGATCCTAGTCACAAAAGAAGATTGGAGGAGGTTACTTGTGACATAATGTGGTGGGAAAAATTTGTACAAAAAATATATCATGGTGGAGCAGATAGTAAAGAGATGTTGTGTGGTTTCTTCATCTTCTTTACATAGGTAACATCTGATTGGCCGCAATAATCCTCTGTTGGTTAAATGTTGGTCTATAGGGATTCTATTAAATGAGAGTAGCTAGTAGAAGATTGTAACATCTCACGATTTGAGGCCTTAGATAACATGATCTTAAAAGGAATGATTGGACTACCCATATCACCAAGGTGCACATCCTTTTCAGGGAGCCCATCTCTAAAGAACTCCATAGTTAAGAGTGCTCAACTTCGAATAGTACTAGGATGGGTGACCAATCGAGAAGTTGACCTCGACTTGTACGTGAGTGAGGATAAAGCACACAGTTAAGGATAGTGGTGATTTGTGCGGCTAGTCATCATTCCTAAAACTCTACTAGAGCCTAGGGCAGTGGGCCCAAGTGTTTACAAATGGTATCAGAATCAATTCCCCTCTAGTAGGTGGGGCCCACATGGGCATGTGGCATGTCAGTCTTTGAACCGTGTGGTCCATGCATGTTGGAAAGGGCTATCTGAGTTGATGGAGCCGCCCATGCACTAGTAGTGTCCAGGCACATTGGAAAGGGCCATCTGAGTTGATGGAGCCGCCCTTGTAATGGTAGTCGTGGTCAGAAGTTGAGTGTACATGGGTCATTTGTGTCTACACTAAAATTGGGAAAAGATAATGTGGCCATATAGCCTTGACGAGGACGTCAAGAGTCTAAGTGGGGGAGATTGCAACATTCCAAGATTTGAGGCCTAGGATAACATGATCTTAAAAGGAATGATTGGACTACCCATATCACCAAGGTGCACCTCTTTTTTCGGGAGCCCGTCACTAAAAAACTCCATAGTTAAGCGTACTCAGCTTGGAGTAGTACTAGGATGGGTGACCAGTCAGGAAGTTGACCCTGACTTGTGCATAAATGAGGACAAAGCATGCAGTTAAGGCTAGAGGTGGTATGTGGGGCCAGTCGTCATTCCTAAAACTCTACTAGAGCCTAGGGAAATGGGCCTTGTCTTTATAAAGATTTTGAGTTTTTGCAGCCATTTAGTTTTCCATGTGCAAGCCATATCTGATATATGTCCCCTATAAGTACGATGGATGTAAGTTGCTTTCGGGGAGTATTTCTATCCCCAAATCCAAGAAATCCTATTGTTGGTGTTGAATTTAAGTTCGTGAATAATATGTCTCAAGATACAGTCTCTATAATGATTTTGAAGATGGTTTTTAAGATAGTTTTGCCTGTTACTAGTGAGGAGTTGGATAGCTTTAGCAATGTTGAGATGTTTCAGTGATGATGGGATAGGGAGGTGTATGTTCAAATTTTGAATTGTGTTATGATGGTACCATGGATCAACCCAAACATTGATATTATGGTATGTGTGCGGGGGGAAGAAGATGAGATGTTTAATGGTGTCCAAATTTTTATTGATGTAGTTCCAGAGTGGGGAAGACATGCTATTACTAGTGTGGTGCCAGGGTGGTTTTTTTTTATAGTATTTCTAAATGATGATTTTTTTTCATATTTTTTTGGTTTCAGGTGAGAGAATGTTTATGATCTTTATGATGAGGCATTATAATGTTGATGATGCCCCACCCTCCAAATTTGATCGGTGTTGCGATGGTGCTCCAATTAACAAGATGGATCTTTTTATTTAGATTTTCTTCTTTGTAGTAGTTCAATAGGAAGTTTCTCATGATGGTATCTATGATCTTAAGTGTCTTGCTTGGTAGGGAAATGCAGCTGAGGTAGTGTGTGGTGACGGGTGTGATGACATTGTTTAAGAGGGTGAGGTGACCCACAAGGTTGAGGAAGTTATTAGTCCATGAGGAGAGCTTATGCTTAATCTTTTCTATGATGGAGTTCCAAATAGAGTGAGTGATGTGGCGGGGATGTAATAGGTAGGCCAAGGTAGTTGATAGGGAAGTTTTCAATCTAACATTCGAGAATAGTTTTATATCTGTGGATAAGGTCATGTGGGTGTTGACTCCAAAGATGGATGATTTTGAAAGGTTGATCTTAAGACCTGATATATATGAAAAAATTCTAATGATACGAATAGTATTGATGATGGTAGAGTCTTGTGGTTTGATAAGAATCATGGTGCCATCCACAAATTTAATGATGTTCTTGTGACATTATGGGGGAGAGGCTATAAGATCATATGTTGTACCAAGCTTGATCATATTTGTGAGAATGGATGTAACAATGATGAAGAGGTATGGGGAGAATGGTTCACCTTCTCTGATCCTGTTTGTGTTGTGGAAGTAGCCGAAGGGAGATCCATTGATGATGGTGGAGAAGAAATTTTTAGAGATGCAGGCATGGATCCAGATACTCTAGATATTTAGAAATCCATATCCGGACATAGCTCTAAGGAGGCAGTCCCAATTAGTGTAATCAAAAGCTTTTTTAAAGTCTAATTTGATGGCTAGAATTGGAGTTTTGTTCTTGTGGAAAAGGTGAAGAGTTTCATTTACCATGATGAAGACATCATGTATACTTCGATTTTTTAGGAAAGCATTTTGATCTTGTAAGATGATGTTCTCTAGATGGGGTTTGATGCGATTGGAAAGGACCCTAGAAACAATTTTATATGAGGTGTTGATGAGACTAATGGGTCTGAACTGTGTTATCAGATCAGGATGGGTAACCTTCTTGATGAGAGCTATATTGGTTTGGTTAATGTTTTTTTATGAGACTGTGAATGTTGGTGTTTTGGTGCATGGCTCTGAGGAGGTGCATAAAATCACCCTTGATGTGATTCTAGTTGGCTATGTAGAATTCTGTGTTTAATCCATCAGGGCCGTAGGATTTGTTTCCCTAGTGAGTGAATAGACTCATCTAGTTCCTTTGGGGTAAAGTTACTAAAATGTGTTGTGGTGTTGGAATTGTGCAGCCGCAAATATATTTCCAATTTATGGATTCAAGGAACAAAGGCTTATATCTAGTGTTGAAGATATGATTGAAGTGTTGGACAATGTGGTTAGTGATCATATGCTTATCAGATGTTATGCTTCCATTTATGCACAGTCTAGAAATGTGGTTTTTGCGTGTATTGTTGTTGCAAGTTTTGTGGAAGGTATTCTTATCACCCTTGTTTGCCCATTTAATTTTTGCATGTTGTTTTCAGATAGTATCCATGCAGTACTTAACATGTTCAAGTTTCTCTTTGATGGTGAGGGCAAGGGTTGGGTTTGGAGATGGGTCATTGTCAATGAAGAAGTGTTGTTGTTCCAGATGGGCTAGTTTGTGTGAGAGGTTTCTAGTTTTTTCTTTCTGCCATCTTTTCAAGTTTATCATAATATTTTTTTGTGTTGTTATGGATGTGATGTCCAACATCCTTAGTATGGTAATCTACCGCCACCCAAGTTCTCATGCAGGGATCCTGATAGGTAGGATTAGAGATCCAAAAGTTTTCAAAGCGAAAGGGTTTGTGCCCCCATCTATCATGTTTTGCATCAATGATGATAGGGAAGTGACCAGAGATGGTTCTATGTGCAACTGAAACAAAAGAGTGTGGGTAATGGTCTTCCCACCATGTGGAGCAGATGAAAAGATTAAGTCTATCCCAAGTTTGGTTATAATTCCAAGTATAGAGGGCGTTTGCTGGTGGAATATCAATTAAATGGTATTGTGTTATGAGTTGAAGGAAAGCACAGTCTATAGGATGCAATGTTCATACAGATGAAGTGGGGTTGATCCTATCTGATGGTTAAGTGGTGAGGTTGAGATCCCCACCAATGAGCCAAGGTTTATCATAAAATTTTTCCATAATATGCAATATCACATCCATGCAATCAGATTTGTTAGAGCTAGGCTCTCCATATATACCAGTGAAGATCCAGTTAAAATTGTTTGTGGTGTTTGTAATATGAAGAGTGATAGAGTATCTTTGAATTTCTGAGTGTGTGATGTCGAAAAGACTATTGTATCTAAGGGATCTAGAAGGAGGGGTGATTAGAGCTACAAAATTTCTCACAAAACATATTAGACCTTCAAATTATTTCAATTAGGATCAATAGCTTAATGGAAATTTGAAGTCCCATCTAATTAGCATAGCAAGGATGAGAGAGATCGATAGCAAGCACTTGACAAAGGGATGTAGAGTGGTTCCACACTTCAAACAAGAAGTGAGTCAGTCCACTACCTAGAGAGGTCAACCTCTAGGACTTTGCAAATGATTTTCTCTATTATATCACAATAGAGATTTATAGAAATAGACCACCAAAGGACTTACCCATCCAATCACAAGGAGATCTCCGCCTTACCAAGGAACTTACCCACTTAGATTGAGTCTTCAACCTTCACCTAGGTCTTACCCACTCAAGCTCAAGTCTTCCACCTTGAAGGACTTTGCTTCTCCTCTTGGATCTTCAGCCTTTTCCTTCTCCTTCACTTGGAGAAGATCACCACCTCTTCATCAACCTTGAAGAGGACCAGCTACAGCTCCTTCTTTGCTCGATGGAGCTTGCTTCAACTTTTCTTCATGAGAGAAGGGGGTAGGGAAGTATGGAAGATTGAGAGCTTTACATGTACAAAGGTGGAGCTCTCTTACAATAATCCTAACTCACTCATAAATCACAAAATGATGTGTAAGATAGAGAGAGAAAGGGGCTCAAGGAGTAGTAGCACACTCAACTATAGCAAGTACCTTGAATGTAGTGAATGAGAAAACTTGGAATGAACTCCAAGGGGTCCTATTTATAGTTGGGGGTGCTTCCTTGAGTTGGGGAACACTTAGGGTCAAAATATAGCCATTTTTACACAAGATAATGGATCTATTTTCGTCCAAACAAGTCACCAATGGTTACAATCACTTTTTCTACATTTTCCATATAGTGTGTTCGGTCGAGTTTCAATAAAGATAACTCGACCGATCAACTAAAAGACAAACCTAAATTTCAAACTATCAGTCGAGTTTGTCCTAGGAAGCTCAACCGATTAGCTAAAATCACATTTGGTCAGCAAGTCGTTCGGTCGAGATCTGTGAATGCACAACTCAATCAATGCATACCATCAGAAAATCAATCCATGGGATCGATCGAGATTGAAACTTGACCGATCAGCAACATGTGATAAATTTTATAATTTGGCTAAAAAAGTGATTAAAACTTGGTACTAAGTGTCCCACATATTTTTCTCATCTTAGTTACAAGTCATATCATCAATACAAGTGATTACAAAATTCTTCTAAGGTCATTTGAAGTGATTTCCTTATTAACACACTTGCATTGCATTGGGCTTGAACTTTGATAAGCTAGGGTTTGTGTAAATTGATCCTTTTCATGTACCTATATCCTAAAATCAATCTTGAATACACATATTAGATATATATGAATGGAATGGTTAAGTCATTATCAAAATATGGACAATGTATAACCTCTAGGTCAACATTCTTCCCCTTTTTGACAATGAAAAACCATTCCTCAAACATATTGAAAAGGATATTGAAATTATACCTTTGCCATGTGAAATTTGGGGGATTCAAGATTTGAATAACGTGAATTGCTCCCCCTCAATCTATGATTACTTTAACCTGCATAGTTAGTCTATCTACACAAAGCAATATAGCATGCATGTACTATATGGTCCTTTAGCATGTCACATAATAAAACATATAATGAATAAGAAAAGGATCACATAGGCAATACTAGAAATATGGCTGAGTTTCAAGAGATTTGAATTTATCTCCCCCTTTTGACATTATCCAAAAGTAAGAGGGGGGTTAGAAGAGCATATAAGCATGTCTTCCCTAAACACAACCAAGCAGATATTCAAACATGCAATCTCAAAAACATACATCAAACAGAGATGAGAGAACCAAACATGCTAAGTCATTAGCAAAATATGGTTAAACATGACACCAACTCATAGGATAAAATAGTTCAAAGAGTAAGAGTGTTCATAACATAGATTACAACTCAGAATGCATGTTCTCATCAAAACAACTACAAGCGAGAAGCGATGAAATCTAAAGATAAAATAGTACACCTCAAATCATGTGCTCAAATGTTTCTAATACAAAATAGCCTAGGAAGATATATATGATCAACAAACTAGACTAAAAACTAAAAACATCTAGACATCTAAGCTATCTATATCTACAACATCATCATCCTCAGCATCAGGCTCGTAGTCATCATCTCCGTCTAAAGGTGCAGCAACATCGCCTTCATCACCGGAGTCACCAACTAAGCCATCAGAGCCATCACCATCAGATGCAACACCATCATCCTCACCATCACCAACATCAGCATCAGCAATCTCGTCATCAGCCTGGTCCGACATCTCCACATCAACAGAAGGACCGAAGTGACGACCAGGCCAACGAGCATTCTTCTCATCCCATGTCATACCAAGAGCACAAAGCTTATTGGCATGAGGGAAGGAAGGAGAAAAATTGCCAAGACTGGCAAGTAGAGAGGCCAAGGGGCCAGCAGGAAGAGGTAGGATGACTGGATCATATCCACCAGTAGTAGAGGGTGTGGGAGCAACAGTAGAAGGCTCAGGTGCAGGTGGAGGGGCAGGGTAGAAGTTAATGTATGAATAGGATGCATAATCACTACCGGGGTATGGCTGGTAGGTGGGGTATGGGTGTGCACATGATAAGTTCATGTTTTTCATGATTGAACATAAATATTGGTGTAGATGCTCCTGGACCTGGAGGTTGTATGCCTATTGGTGTATCATATAACCCATGAGGGATTCATTGGACACATGGAATGAGGAGCGTCTAGGTCGGGTAGGCTGAGCAGGTGGAGGAGCTCAGGTTGAGGTAGAGGCAGGTGTAGCTGAGACAGAGGTAGAGGGTGAAGCACCGGGTGTGGTGGAGGAAAGGATAGGCATGGATTTCTGAATGGTGGTCTCACTAATACACACTCCCTTCCTAGTTGGTATGTTGTGGAAGTCAGAGAAGAGTGATTTCTCAGTGGAAAACTAGAAAAGACCACATATCAGGGCAGCATATGGAGGATGGGTGCCACGGGTGTTCTTGCTAGAGTCAAAGTAAGTCATGTGGTGGAGGATGTATCTAGACCACTTGACTACGACATTCTCTAAGATGCATTACATCATTACAACAATGTTCTTTCCAATATCCATTTGATTTTTCTTTAGGTGGATGTTGCAGTTGACCACTAGGGCTAATATATGCTTCTTGAGGGTAGGGTTCTCTTCTTCTTATAGGCAACTTCAGGTTACTTCAAGTAATGATGGATGTCTGGAAGTGTGATATCATATTGCTTGTAGAAACCTTCGGGGTTCAGTAGGTCAAAATACTCACCATAATCCTTACGCCAGGTATCATTCTCATTGGCTCCTAAAAAGAAGATATTCAGGATATCCTCTGAGGTTTGGAATTTCTTCCCATCTATCATAGAAGTAAGGATAACTTGAGTATTCAGAGGGGGTACAAGGGAGTCATAATTCCAACACAAATTTGTGTAGAATTTGTGAACGACTTTCGTGCTAGACATAGAATTGTGAAAGCACCCACGCTCGACACCCAGGGCTGATAGGTGATGAACAGAAAGTAATCTTTCCATTTGATCA
This sequence comes from Alisma plantago-aquatica, assembly GCA_963693085.1. NCBI lineage: Eukaryota > Viridiplantae > Streptophyta > Magnoliopsida > Alismatales > Alismataceae > Alisma > Alisma plantago-aquatica. The sequence goes on along the minus strand of OY856413.1, from coordinate 375,981,389 downwards.
ATGATAGCTTGATGCCTAGGGGTAGGCCCAAAAAGGGCTCTAAAAGGAAAAGGACTCCTAGGAAGAAGGTCCTTATACCGATTAACAGCCTCAATTGAGACAAAAAGGGTCTCATCAAAAGGAATCAAGCGGGAAGATGAGGAGGAGGATGGTGCATTGCTAGGGATGGCCCTCTTTCTTCTATTTGAATCCATGGAGGCAAAATGGAGAAGAAGAAGAGATCAAATGCACAAACTACTCCACCAAAAATGCTCACACACCTAGGTTAATCTAGGGAGAAGGTCTAGGAATGTCTCCCTAGGTCGGATTAGGGTTAGGTGAGGGAAGGGAAGGGCAAGGGTTGAGAGCTTAGGGCTAGAAGGAGTGGAATCAATCGACTTTTCTCTAATTGAGAGGGAGATCAATAGTTGGCCAAACCCAACTTAAGTTAGATTCATCTCGGAAATCGGATGAGTTCTGTGAAGTGGAAACTCGACCGATTGGCCTTTATTGAAAAAGCTTTTGGCCATGGATCGGTTGAGTTTGTCCTGGGGAAACTCGACCGGTGGTCAACCTGACCTAAAATCATCAAACTTAATTTCTAGCCATATGAATGCTAATTAATTTTTTTTTCAAGTCCATTATGTATATTGAACATACTTAGGCACATATCACTCATCATTGGGTACTATTTTGTGATAAAACAAGCGTTTGCAAAAAATACCCAAAAACAAGAGAAAAATAAGACAATATGAAAATGAAAAACTGATTTTTAGCAAAATTAGCAAGCAAAGATGATTAAGATAGATGCAAAACATATAGGATAGATGACTAATAGCTAGAAGGCATAACAGATTCATTCAAAGCAGTTATAAGCAATTTTGATCTAACGAAGTTAAATTTCTCTCTAGCTAGAGGTTTAGTGAAAATGTCCGCCAATTGATATTCTGTGTCCACATGTGTGATATAAATATCCTTCTTGGCAATGTGATCATGAAGAAAGTGATGGAAAACCTCTATATGTTTAGCTCTACTATGCAATATAGGATTCTAAGACAAGTTAATTGCACTAGTATTATCACAATAGATTGGAGAAGCATCAAAATGAATGTTAAAGTCTTGGAGCATTTGCTTCATCCATAGGACCTAGGTACAACAACTCCCGGATGTCATGTACTCAGCCTCGGTGGTTGATAATGCCATAGTGTTCTATTTCTTAGAGAACCAAGACACCAAGCATGGTCCTAGGGGGAAACAAGTGCCACTTATGCACTTTCTATCAATCAAGAAGCCTGCATAGTCAACATCACTATAGGAAGTAAGAGTAAAGTCCCTAGACTTGGGATACCATAGTCCAAAATTTTGGATTTTAGCTAAGTACCTTAGAATCCTCTTAACACCTATAAGATGAGATTTCTTAGGATTTTATTGAAATCTAACACACAAGACAATACTAAACATTATGTCAGGTTTAGAGGCAACTAAGTAAAGTAAACTTCCAATCATACCTCTATAGAGCTTCTCATCTACCTTCTCACCTTCTTCATCTTTATCAAGTTTGGTGGTGTTTGACATGGGTGTGTCCATCGACTTAGTGTTCTCCATCCCAAAGCACTTAAGTAGTTCACTTGTGTACTTGCCTTGGTTGATGAAGTTCCCATCTTTTGTTTGTTTGATTTGAAAGATGAGGAAGAATGTGAGTTCAACATCATACTCATCTAGAATTCACTCTGCACAAGATCACTAAATTCTTTGCAAAGATCAAGGTTATTCTGCCAAAAAGAAATCATCAACATATATTTGAATTATAAGAAAATTGTTAGAAGTGTGTTTTAGAAACAATGTAGAATCCACTTTGCCCATGATATAACCATGATCTAACAAAAAGTTCTTTAATTTCTCATACTGAGCCCTTGGTTCTTGTTTGATTCCATAGAGAGCTTTTTACAACAAATAAACATGGTTAGGTAGACTATCATGTTCAAAGCCCGGAGGTTGTGCAACATACACTTCCTCCTCAATTGTACCATTCAAAAATGCACTTTTAACATCCATTTGTTACAAAAGAAAGTTTTTATGACTAGCAAAAGAAAGTAACATAGGAATGGACTCAAGTCTAGCTACATGTGCATATGTTTCATCAAAGTCAATACTTCTTATTGATTGTAGCCTTGAGCCACTAACCTGATGGGTATTAGGGGAGGCAGAGATGGAAGCGGAAACAAAAAGTTTCTCCCCAAACCCATAACCTAAAGAGATCTCATCAAGATCTATACGGTAGGAAGGATGGTTTGTAGAGGCATACCTTGTCCCGAGGCTTGCTCGGAGACGTTACCTCATGGCTAGAGTGGTCTTCACCTCTGATCTTGGATGACGTCTGTGCAGCTCCTGGTCGCACCCAGACTGATGGATTGATAGCTGTCCTTTGAGCGGAAGAAATCTCCCGCCTCTGTAGTAGTCCACATGGACCACCGGGAACTCCAGTCGTCCTGTCCTACAAGACACTAGAAGGAGTCGTCCCCTTCTGTCAGCGTACTAGTCACTGATGTGCTCTCCCGCCACCAGTTGTCATTCTGTAGTTATCTTTCCCTCATTGTGCCTCCCTAGTCGGGTAGCACTTATTTGGGCTCTCTTAGTTACCATAACCAGAGAGAACAACTTTGCAGAGCAACTGATGTTCTGAGTTGTTCTATCTGAGAAGACCCCGATACCTCTCTATATAGAGAAGGGGTCAGGGTCAGGGTTCTCAGCCTCGGGCAATGTGGGACTAAAGTGGGAGTAGAAGGGTCCAAAATTTCCATGAATCTCATACACTGCGGCAGGTGAACCAGTCATTTCACAAATGAACTAATCATTTGGGGACTGAAACGATCGGTTCATCTCATGAACCAGTCGTTTGGGGAGCTGAACCGATCGATTCATTCATGAATCAATCGTTTCACTTCCTAGGGCAGTTCCCAATAGAATTTCTTCTTTCTGTTTCCAATTAATCCAAAGATCAATACTTGTCCCAATCGAATTGTACATGTGAAACAAAAAGAATTTTATCACCAACCTAACTTTTCCAAACTGGCTCGTTTGGTCCAGCTGAACTGATCTGTGCAGAAATCAGTCAATGCAGTTCTCAATCAATCTGACACCCAAATCAGTTAGTCCAACCCTTGAACTTGGTGATTCTGAGTCAAGTCAATTGATTGAATGTTTAATTGAACTAATAAACACATTTAGTAAACAATCTAAACATCATTCATGGATAAACTCCTCTTCTAGGTTAAATCCTGTGTGTGTGACCCTACATGCCCATTTCACGTTGGTAGTGAAAGTCCATAACACTTATGACTTCACAAGCAAAGAGCAGTGCCTAGTCGCACATCAGTGGTACTCAAGTGAAAAGGAAAATTGGAGAACAACTTTCAATCCTACAATCTGTGACTGGTGTTGTAGTGAATGTATAATTCCTTTTTCACTGATATCCCGAATGAACTCAAGGCATGAAATAGTCATCCTTTCAATGTTTATTCACTTCCTTGATCTTAGAGCAAACTAGATGAGATATGTGTGACATCAATATCACATATTGATTCACACATGCATGCACATGCCTTTCTCAGTACTACTCATCAAGTGGCCATGGACATCAAACTCCTTCAGGAGGGACTAATCCCATATCTATCACTCACCCCTCGAAAGCCCCATGTGTCAAAGTCACCCAATCATCACCTGTATAACAATCTATATTTCAGGACTGTGTTTGATGATGTCAAAGTGTACCCAACGACATGTGTTGAGTGTAGTGATTTTAGGTCAAAGAATCACACTCACCACCATCACTGTGAGAGCTGACTGTGACTACCAAGTCATGATTCCACGTGTCACTCTCACGGTGGGTCTGTTCGATACACTTGTTCTCTAACAAGTACCTATGTGCTTGGTTTGATATCACTATATCATGACTAATGAGATTATGTCATCAACCAATACACAATCTAGTCTTATGTGTCATTGTTGTCTATCAACCTTCCACAATGACATCTTACTAGGGACATAACAAGAATGTATACTCTTAAGATCCATATGATCTCATCGTTTAGGTCCTTATTCTAAAAGTATACATCATTGAGTAAAACAATTCTTTATACATTCAATATGTTCTGTCATTATCTCATAACTGACTGAACTAGAATGAATCAGAAGCTTGCCTTTGATGTTTATCAAATCAATCTTAATGTATCCCACCAATCATCCCATGATTGGCTCTCATGGCATACATACCAACAGACTCCCACTTGCACTGTGAGCTAATCACCCTTGAATCATATTCTTAGTGATCTCCAAACATGTCCCACATGTCACTGTGCTCTAGTGCTAATGCAGTGAGTTATGGCAACACTTTGCATAAGTCAGTATTATTGCATGTCTCACATCTCTTCACCGTATGACATTCATATGAGATGGAGTTGCTGTAATATGCAATCTAATATTCCTTTTGCTAACGCTTAGCTTCATTGCATGACCAAGCACTCCTTACTTGTCATCAATGACTGGAATACCTATAAGTTCATCTTTATGAACTCCCAGATCCATATAGTATCCACTGCTATTCTCTAACACACGGATACTTGGCATTTCCTTTTAAAATGGCTTTATTGGAATGTTTCCATTTTTCAACACACATTCATTTTTATATATCCCATATATATTTTTGCGATAGATTTTATGTCTTTTCCGGAAGTTCGCATCAGTGTAACTCTTTACAGTGAACCCTTCCTTATTTCCATAGAGCTAGTAATTCTCAATTACTTATCAAGTTCTCATGGTATTCCAGTAACCCTTACTGGAACTAGACAGACATCCACTCGTCATGTCCCACATATGAGTTATCAGGATGAGCATATCATATTGTCATGTCATACATACAAGATGATAAATGCATTTTATTCTTGCTATGTCCATACATGCAAGATAATGGGATGATTACATACATGATATATCCATATCTATTATTTGTGTTCCCATTCTTCATAAGAATTGGGACACTTGGCTCTGGGATACTAACTCCATGTATCATGGACAAGTTTCCTCCCACTGAATCTGTGTATACTGAACCCTTCAGTACATATTGCCAATGTATGCTCTCTCTTTTCCAGGTCAACAAGTTTTCAAGAACTATCTATATAGATCTCTATTCCTATCACATAGGAAAAGTCTATGTCTTCCCTTAAAGATATTTTCCACAAAGGATTCCATTCTAGAACATCTCATTCCTCATCAACATGTGGAATGCAAATACGCTCCCACTAAAGCACAGATCCCTTCTTTATCTTTGTCATATCAGTCAAACCCTTTGACTATATTATCAAAGTAAGGATCCCAGCTTTGAGTTGTTTGTACTCAATCAATCACATTGATTAGTCCATTGTAACTTATATACTTCATTTGCATTAATGGATTCATACACCTTATAGGTTGTGTCACGTACACATCCTTGTCTTATTCCTCATAGGAATGCGGTTTTAATATCCATATGTTAAATGTCTTAGTCATTAAGTTGCAATCAACAAACAAGATCCTTCTCAAAATGTCATCCATGTGTCGCACTTATGAATTTTATCCTAATGGGTGCTACTATTTAGGTCATACCTTATGGTTCACATGGAAGTCATTTAGGACCTTATGGTCATAAACCATATCTCAAAATCTGGTTCCTCAGTATTATCTAGATTGTTGACTCATCATATGACCAACTTGTCATATAGATATTTGAGGTGTATATGTTAAGGAATTTGAGATCTCACAACACTTTGTGATTCTTAATATCCTTTATTAGTGTAAGGTATTCTTTATTTAAGAAGAATTTAGTTATTTGATAATCATCCTCTAACTCCTTAGAGTATGACTCCTTTTTTATTTAGACATCACTATGCCTTAATCATGAGTTCTCTATGATACACTATCATAATAACTCATAAGGTTCTCAAACATTTGGTTTAAGTATCTCATTCATTGATCACATCAAGAATTATTACTTTTACCAAATTTGTACATCATTCATGACCTTCTTTAGCACTTCAAGATATTCATATTGGTATTTCTCTAAACACCATTTGAAGTATTAGCATTTGCTCCAATAGGTATGTAAATACATCATATGTATTATACCTAATAGGATAATCATTCTCCCACTATCACTAGTGAAGATTGATTTATCATGTCCAAGATATTCATGTCTCTTAATGGTTCACAACCAAAAGAGTCTAGCTTTATCCATCAATATGGAACTAGAAATGAATTCCCATGATAATGCTAATTATTTGTTTGAGTTATCAATAACTTTTAGGTATCATTTTATCTTATGCATACCAAGTACCACAAGATAAAGAAAGGTATCACCACAAAGATCATATCTTTGAAATTGAAACATCAACTTTATTAATAGCCATCCTTGTCACACAAGATGCAACAATAAAGTGTTTCTATTGGCAAATTGAAATAGCAGTTCTCAACTCTATTTCGTGCCCTTTAGGCTGAAATAAACTGAAAGGTACTCCTATCTATGGCAGCAACACTTGCTCTAATGATGAGTACTCCTTTCTTGGTCCCTTCACAAAGGCCATCACTTCTTTTTAGATCTTGCATATCATATATGTCAGATCTTCATCTTGGTATCATATACCTCAGACAAAGAAGTGTTTATTTCATGATACCTATGGTGGAGATCTCTATTCCCTCCTTTCATCTTCTTTTGTTCTTCCAGATATAGAGGGCAATTTCTCCTCCCTCGTTCACCCTTCCCATATTCCTTGAAGATGGCTTGGGTTGCTGGCTAGAATCAGAACACTTCTTTGCTTTTCCCTTGACCTTGCCTTTAAGACTTACCCTTCATTGATCACATCAAATATTAGGGTTTGTCTTTCTTCATCTATGCATCTACTGTCCTCAACATGTCCAACAACTCTGTCAATTGCTTGTCAAAGTTGTTCATGTTGTAGTTCATCATGAACTGTATGATTCTTGCAACATTTGCAGTATCATTCCAGTTGACAACTCTTGACTCAGAGGGAATCCGAATCTAGTCAGGTTTTCCACGTACCCAATCACATTGAGTGTGTGAGAACTAATTGGATCTCCTTCTGTCACGACATACTAGGACAGTGTCTTAGAGACATCATATGTCTCATGTTGTCTCTAAACTCACAATCTAGAGAATACAAAATCAAGCACTCCACATCAATGGCATCCTCGGTATGCTTCCAGTAAGCATCCCTTTCAGCCTTTGGTGTGGTGGGAGCGAGTTCATATGGTTCTGGTATAACTAGGACTTAGAGCTTTCACTCTTTGATTGAGAACACTTCTCAACGTCCTAATCAGTCGTGGAATTATTCCCATTTAGTTTTCCCGTCTCAAGGACCAATCACAAAGAAAGTGATTATTGTTTATAGTCATTTCTTACAAAAAGGAAATATATGCAATTTAGTCGAAAAACTCATTTTTGACTTATTTGATTGATTTGAAAAAGTTTTATGATATAATTAGGACTTTAATTAATTATCGCTCCCACTATTTTGATTCAAATTGATAGCCCTCATCATCAATTCAAAAGATTGCAGCGTACAACCTTCTAGTGGGTCCAAGATCCATCTTTCATCCAATCATGAGTTAGCTTTGGTTAATTGCCCACAATATAGATTATTTAGGTAGGCAACAATTGCCAATTGCATCCCATGCAACTCTCAGATGGATGCCATGCACAACTCTTTGCCATGGTCATCCTTGTGCCTCTGGAGCTTAGACTCTCTAAGAATCACCAGTTAAGTCTAACCCAAAAGCCTACATGATGAACATGCACCCTGCTTTGGAAGATCCTACATGTCCACCATCACACTTCCACGAGATAGACGACGCACCACACTTTGGCATAACCTACTCATGGTCGATAAAGTTTTTCATGTGTGCCGATAATGGAAGGCATCTAAGACTTTATATTTATTGAGGGATTTGGTTTTATAGGTACATATACATATCCAATCACCACAATATATAGTACGTATCATATACATGCTATATCCCACAAAAAACATGTGAAATGATAAAAGCGATGATTATGGCCATCCAAATGTGATTCCTCGAGCCAAGAGGAATCACGGTCATCTAGGTCCACATCACATGCAACATGTACAAGATGAACTATGTGCTTTTTCGTTCTGGGTTTGATCAACTCATCTCCATGATCGATCGACTCGCCATCAAGCCGGTCGGTTGGGTGCCACCAGCCGATCGACGGACACCTCCAGCCGATCGGTTCACTGGTCGTCGTGCATCTCCTCAGGTCGCCACCCGCTCGTCTTGCTCCAGGAACCGGCCGCCTTGGTCCTCCAGTTTGTAACATCCCTGACCAAGGTTATGAACTAACCCTAGGTGCTTTGCCTAAATATGTGATTAGATGCTTGTGGTTATCTTTTGATATGTAATCAAAGCTCCTGAGGAACATATATTTCCATTTCTGTCCTTTTTTAATAATGTTGTAATATTGTTTTGATAAACATGGACTAATGTGCAAATTACCCAATTAGAGGGGTTAACTTGCAAATTGCACATGTTAAGATTTTCCTCTGATGATGAGACATCATGAGAATGAATATGATGAAGAAATATGGATTCTCCAAGTTTGGGCACCAAGATATAGCTTGTAGAGCAATCCTTGTGCTTTAAAACCTAGTTTTGGTGTAAAGTGCAATTTACCCAAAACATAGGGTGCAACATGTAAAATAGAGCATATAGAGTATCTTTCATGACTCTTGGCATCAAGTAGAGAAAATATGATGAGGAGGGCGCCTCATTTGAATGATCAAATAAGAAGAAAACCATTATAATTAAATAACCAAGTTTTATACAAAATGACCCTTTTATGGAAACAACTTAGTAAGGTGTTTGGCTTCTTTTCCTCTAAACCTTGGATAAGGAAGAGTTTTGCTTAAGAGAAGAAGGGAGAGACGTGGTCATGAAGTGGAGAAGGACCCATATGAGAAATAAGGAAAATAATTGTCCTTATCTTGAAAATAAACCCAAAGTATATAAGCACATCTCTTTTACAAGGCAAGGGATCGTTTCCCTTCATCCCTTCACTTATCTCTTTGCTTTGGCCGACTTAGAAGGAGCTCAGGAGCATAGGAGGTCGACCAAGACTGAATTGGGTAAGTTTTGATCACCATCTAGCTCGTATTCATGGAGGAAGTCTTGCTACAAGGTTGGTTTGTTGGTCTTTCTTACACAAATCTTCTTTCTAGCCATCTTCTCCATCCAATTCTTGAGGAAAGGACCTTGGACGACCTGTGGAGATCAAGCCACCATTGAAGATTCGAAGCTAGGAGCTCTACATCAGATCCTAAGGAAGGTTTTATAACTCCAAACCTTAAAGCTTTGTTTATGCATGTTCTTTCTATGGAAGCGTAGCTTAATCTCCTTCCTTAGATTTTTCTATGTGTTATTGCAACCAAAACCATGAAGAACAGTCCATGCTCTTGAGGTAGAAGAAGGTGGCGTTAATTCCAAAGTTTCATCCTGATCCTACTTTATCAAACGGTCCTCCACCTCTTGCCCAAACGGTTTGCAAAACCGTTTGGAAGCAAACGGTTTCAAAACCGTTTGAGTGCAAACGGTTTCAACCAAACCGCATGAAAGCAAACAGTTTCAAAACTGTTTGGGTGCGTTGACCATGGTTGACCGTTTGGGAAATCTGTTGTAAAAATTATGGACTAATCACCCACCAAGAATCATCAACTAATTCCAAGTAAATCACCAATTGAAGGCACTTTGATCCCCTAAACCCTAATCGGGTTTATTGCTGATTTAAATGATGCAATTATGTTGAAGTTTGCGTTGAGTGACCCAAACGGTTTCAAAACCATTTGGGGATCATTCAAACGGTTTCCAAACCGTTTGGTGATCACCCATGACCGTTTGGAGGTCTAGGGTTAAGTGGGGTTGACCAATTAAGGGTCTAATCATATCAAGTTGTTGAGTAATTAAATGCTGATTTTGTAACCAAATCTAGCCAAGAGTTGATGAATGTTGAAGGATGATGGATTCTAAACCCTAATCCAATCAATCCAAACCCTAATTGGTGATCAATTGAGGTTCAATTGAGGATCAAATCAGCAAGGATTGACGTAATTGACTCAATTGATGAGTGGTTAACCTTTACATAAACGATTGAGGGGTTCAACCTTGGAAACCCTAACTCAATTGGATAGGTTGAGGCACTTTTTGGTCCATGCGGTTTTGAGGTGGTTTGGACCAAACGGTCTCAAGGCCGTTTGAGTCCAAACAGTCTCAAGACCGTTTGGGGCCAAACAGTCTCAAGACCGTTTGGTACCAAATGATCCCAAAACTGTTTGGTGGTCATGCGGTTTCAAGACCAAGTTGGTCATGCGGTTTCAAGATTGATTTGTCCATGCGGTTTCAAAGTCAACTTTGGCTAAATGGTCAACGAGATCAAACGGTCTTCACCTCACCTAGGGCAAACGGTCTTGATGGTGTACTTTGCCATGCGGTCTTGAAAGTCAAAGGGACCAAACGGTCAACAACTCCATGCGGTTACAAAACCGTTTGGAGGTTGAAAGTGTAAAACCGTTTGGGGTTTATTAAGGTCAAGATCGTTTGATGCCTTAGTGGCCAAGATGGTTTAGTAGTTGATTAACCTAAACCCTATAGATACCTAAAGTGATTAAGGGAACAAGTAATCAGTTGGTTGATGCATGTTATGGTCAATGGTGGACATTACCATAGTACCCTTGAAGGGATAAGTATGACTTATACTCTTGATCAAGTAAACCCTAATGACCATAATGGTGATGATATGACTTATGTTATCAAGTTTGAATTGACCTTAACCTAATCAAGAATAATGCAAACATCATCCAATAGTTAGAGGAGAGAGAAGACTCCCTATATGCATGAGAATCAAGTAAGATACTTCCAACATGTATGAATACACATCATTAGGGTATGATCCTTCATAGTGAGATCATGGAAACCCTAATTATGCTGATTAATGAATCTTAAACTCATTAAGGGCATTAAGGGAAGTAACCTCCATACATAATGATGGTATGACCTCACTTTACTGATAGTAAACCCTAATTCTAGGGGAATGTCATGATGTGATATAATAATCCCTAATGGTGGGATATTAATCATAAACCTAATCTAGAGGAGACGTGATATGAATAGAAACCCTAATTGAAAGTGATGTCATGGGAAACCCCAATTAGGATGAATAGTAAGCTTAATTATGGATTATTAAATATGAAACCCTAGAGATGGTTTATTAGATAGTACATTAAAGAGAGGTGTGGCTAAATCAATTAAATAGGATGATTATGTCATAAATATAAAAAATAGGGTTAATGAATCATGTGAATGATAAATGTGGTAATTTCAATAAATAAGGATTTAAGAGGTAAGATGATGCCTAGATCCAAACATCTCTATGAATGAGTAATAGATTTTACACCTTACAATAATGATGGGCATGAAATTCTTAGAAATGATGTATACTAAAGAATGATGTAGATAACATCTTGAATATGGAAATACCTAGAATAGTTGATGATGGTTTATCCTATATCAACAATGTTTATCAAATAAATAAGCCTATATCATTAAAGATAATTGGACAATTCTGATATATAAAACATGCACCATATGAGGAAAGTAACAAGTTAGTGAATAAATTAAGTATTAAAAGAGAAATATCTTAATACTGAGTTAGTCAATTAACTCAAGTAAGATGGAAATGAGAAGAAAGTGATACATCAAGATATGATAGATATCATATTCAACAGTTCAGGGTAACATACCTTGATGAACCTCTAAACCATTATACTTAAACAAGAGACACAAAGAGTATATGATAAGTAGTTCTTTATGATAGAGACATAACAGACTCACTGTACTCAACAAGTGTAGATTAATACATCTTGAGACTGGGGTAAGACAAATCAACGAGTATGATGTAATCATACCATGATATGAATGAGAAATGGGGTAATACTTAGAATTTATGATCATTAATGATATACGATGAGTATAGTAATCGAAATAAAACACTTATAATATCTTTGAATGCTCCCAAGAGTGGTGGAGTAATATATTAGGGTTGAACTGATAATGTGAACATGAAACCCTAATTAATGAAAGATGGGGTACACTAACCCTAATTTTGGGTTATGCTTTTAAGAATGAAACTCTATACTTGAGTATGAAATGAGTAATCATTATGCCTTTGTATGATAAAGGGGTTGAATAACCCTAATTGAATTGAATAGGAAAACCCTAACCCTAGAAACCAGTCGTGGCAATGTGACACGGTTGTGGTGATTTTATGTAACACGACCGTGCAAGGTAGCACGTCCATGGTGGCTTACTCTTGCACGACCATGCAAGGAAGCACGAACGTGGTGTTCTATGATTAAATTGAAAAGAACTTGTATTGTGCTGATACAGATATAATGTGCATGTTTTCAATTATATTAGTCATGTAGGTTGTTATCAAGAGGTAATCATAGCCAGGTAAGGGTTATGATGCCACATTCATTGAAAGTATTCTTTAAACTTTGAAAACAATGATATGTTTTGTTGCCTATTAAAAAGGTAACTTTTGAGATGGATAGGCTGTATGAGCCATGAAGACCATTTGTATTGTTACAATCAAGGTCATATTGTTAAATGACTTATGATGATTTAAGGGTTTGAAAACCCATGTTCCTGAATCATAATGATTAGATGGTTAGGGATTGACATCCCAATGATAACTGGAAGTGAAATGAACTTGATACTTTTAGTATTATTTCTTGATAGCAGTTGCTTTAATGGTTTATGTTTGAACCTGATGCTAAAAGAATGCTATAATGTACTTAAATAATCAAGTATAATGATATCGTGTAGAGCCCTGACCATAGATCCATCATTGTCAGAAACCAAATGATGGTGAAACAGGTCTTCCTAAGGGAACTCCTGGAGCACATACTTTTGAGTATGTGGGGGATTATGGACGCGAATACCCTTACGTCCTAGTGTAGGATTTGATGTAAGATGTACCTTAAATCCATTAATCCTTCATTATATGTTTATGCCGGGATGATGTATCACTAATCTCCCGAGGATATCATTAATGTCGCATCGATGAGAGATAAACAAGAGATCCCTCGATGATGAAGAGAGTACATAATGCCACTGTGACTCTAATAGCGAAGTTGCCAGAATACCATGGATAGCTATTACAGCAGAGACACAAGATGTCCTGCATATTGATCCTCACTCTGACTGAGGAAGACGAGGTCATAGGAATCCGGACCTTCTGATGACCTATGTATGGTACCGATGCGATTTCGTAATGGTCGGTTGGAGTATGAATGGTATACCTCATCTCCGCAGGGCATAATAATGTTTGAAAAACATAATCAGCCGTGTAGCATAATTGCCTAGGTTGAATTATGAGAAATAATGATTGATGATACATTGTTCATAATGTTCTAGTCAAGTAACTAGTATACATGTTCCTCATATTCCTTATTGAGATATGCTTTGATATTCAATTATTTATAATTGAAATGATTATCTAAAAGAATGTTGCTTTAGTTTATACAATGTTAAACTTGTTGTTGAACGTTTAAAGTTATATTGCTTATTGTATTCTTATTTTGGAATAACAAAGCTTATGGCGGAGAGTTATAACTCTCGCTGGGACAATTATTCAATTGTCTCACCCCCATGGGATTCGACTTTTTAGGTAGACGCCGAGGACGAAGGAATCCATCTAAGGGTGAACAACAGCAGCAACAGCAACAACATAAGGGACAACAGTGAATCTCAGGTGGAGACATTGTCTGTTAAGTCTTATAGATAGTGTGTCCTATGTGTCGTCTCTGCACTCTCATGTCCTAGGAGTTAGTAAATGTTTAAGGTAGATCTGAGAATTTTGGCTTAGTGCCTCGAGATTTTGTATCTTGCTTTATACAGATAATAGAGCAATTGATGTGGTAATCACTCGAGATGTAATGATGAATTATGCTGTAAACAACTTATCTTGTTTCTTTATGAAGGAGTTTTGTTGTTTAAAGATCTCTTTCCAAAAAGTTTAAATTTTTAGTGATTTTTATTAATTCTGTCGCTAGTTAATCGCTTCCGCATTCGTTTATCTCATTTTGGCGATTCAATCGCCACAAATTTAGTGGTATCAGAGCTCTAGGTTTGTTGAGTCTACAGAGACATAGGACTAAGGTAGTAGAGTCTGTCCTAGTGTCATCCAGTGTATCTGATGGTATCTTCTTCTCACATAGGAGAAGAAGAACTTGAAGATGACTGGATCAGATGAGGAGTTTGCTGCAGAGAGCAACAATGCTACACCAAGAAGAGGTGTAGAGGAGCAGGCAAGAGAGGGACAGTTACCTGAGATCCCCCTAGCTAATCCAACCATGATAAGGAATCCTTCCTTAGGAATCACTGTTGGGGAATTTAGGGAAACCATGATATATCTAGTGGATCAAGCACTAGCAATACAACCTAGATTACCAGCTCCCAATGATGATGTTTTGGATATCAACAGAATATGTAACCCACAATAGCAGGTTGAAGCAATGGTAAATGATGAAGTTATGAACTTAGAATGAGTCTGTGCTCAACCTCAGCCTGTTAAATCAATATATAGTAATGTAGGGGTTAGAATACAACCAGAAACCAGGATCTACCATAGGTGTAGGAAGCCTGTACATATCAGACCTAATTGTCCAGAAAAGGAATATAAAGGAAGGATTGAGAAAATGCTTATCCAAACCCAGAAGCAGAAACCTGGTAGTTCCAAAAATAAGAAGTTTCTAGTATCACCACTACAACCATGATCTAGTGTACCAAGGAAATGGTCATCTAGAAAGGGTAAAGAACCCTTTAGACCACACCGGGCACCCAGAACTTGCTATCAATGTGGACAAGTAGGGCATCTGGTAAGAGATTGCTTAGCCAGAAATGTTATGGAAAATCAACCTCTGAGGCAGAATCATCTTGAGACAATGAATAACCCTCAAATCATGACAGGTTAGACAAAATAAATTTTATTCTTATATGTCTTTTTATGATCTCTTGAATAAAATTGAGAGAGTAATTGATTGAACTTTCCTTGATTAGTCCTATGAGCCTTATAATGTTGAATAAAATAGATGTTTCATGTTGCATGCTTGCCTCCATAAGAAAGATGAGGTATTAAAAAGTGGCCTGGATAGAAATTTAGTAAGATTAAAACTTATACTTGTGATAATAAGAAAAGAGAAGGAAAATGGTAGTATACATATGCATATTACCTTATCTCAGTATTTATATACCCTGGCTAGGTATACAATTGCTGATAATAAAGTGAATATGGAAACTCTTAGATTGTTATCTTTTTAATTGCTCTGATCAAGCAGTCATTCTGAGACAATCTAATGAGTATCATGAAATAAGAAATATGGGAATAAGGGAGGTCAACCCTGACCAATAAAGTTGTAAGAATAATAATAAAAATGTTTATGTGATGAATACTTATAAAGGTATCAGTTTACCCTGGACTTTGGTTCCAAGGTGAAAATATATGTAACAAGTAATGTCCCAAGATGAAAGGAAGAAAAAGATGTAATGTGTTGATAACACATGTGATAGGTACCAAAATAAGAATGTAATAATATATCAAATGATTTATATTAATTACCTGGAATGGTCAACTATGAAATCAAATTAAACATGTAAAATAATATGAACATCACATGTTAGGGGTTTATGATTTTCATAAACATATCTTTCTCCAAGATATTTGTCAAATAAGTCCTTGTTTGATAAGTAACTTTTCCCTATGATAAGAAAATGTACAACTAATGAGATAATTAGTGCAAATAATAAGGAAAGTTAGTATGGTGTTATCATATGTGATGACACAATCAAGGTATGAAAGCACTTATATAGTCTCAAATAAATAACAGAGTATGAGTGTGATCTTAAGAAAAGTTGATCAAACTAAGGAACATGAGAGTATATGTTCCATGTGAATCTTTTCATGATAAACTTGTGAGGAGCAACCTGTTAATCAAAACTCTATAATATCTCCATAATAATGAAATGTTATCTAAGGATGTAATGATATGATGCTTAAACAATATCTTCTTCCCCTTTTCTTTCTGGGATTTCGGGGGCGAACTCCTTGTTAGGGGTTTATAATTTGTAACATCCCTGACCTGGGTTATGAACTAACCCTAGGTGCTTTGCCTAAATATGTGATTTTATGCTTGTGGTTATCTTTTGATATGTAATCAAAGCTCCTGAGGAACATATATTTCCATTTCTGTCCTTTTTGAATAATGTTGTAATATTGTTTTGATAAACATGGACTAATGTGCAAATTACCCAATTAGAGGGGTTAACTTGCAAATTGCACGTGTTAATATGTTCCTCTGATGATGAGACATCATGAGAATGAATATGATGAAGAAATATGGATTCTCCAAGTTTGGGCACCAAGATATAGCTTGTAGAGCAATCCTTGTGCTTTAAAACCTAGTTTTGGTGTAAAGTGCAATTTACCCAAAACATTGGGTGCAACATGTAAAATAGAGCATCTAGAGTATCTTTCATGACTCTTGGCATTAAGTAGATCAAATATGATGAGGAGGGTGCCTCATTTGAATGATCAAATAAGAAGAAAACCACTATAATTAAATAACCAAGTTTTATACAAAATGACCCTTTTATGGATACAACTTAGTAAGGTGTTTGGCTTCTTTTCCTCTAAACCTTGGATAAGGAAGAGTTTTGCTTAAGAAAAGAAGGGAGAGACGTGTTCATGAAGTGGAGAAGGACCCATATGAGAAATAAGGAAAATAATTGTCCTTATCTTGAAAATAAACCCAAAGTATATAAGCACATCTCTTTTACAAGGCAAGGGATCATTTCCCTTCATCCCTTCACTTATCTCTTTGCTTTGGCCGACTAAGAAGGAGCTCAGGAGCAGAGGAGGACGGCCAAGACTGAATTGGGTAAGTTTTGATCACCATCTAGCTCGGATTCATGGAGGAAGTCTTGCTACAAGGTTGGTTTGTTGGTCTTTCTTACACAAATCTTCTTTCTAGCCATCTTCTCCATCCAATTCTTGAGGAAAGGACCTTGGATGACCTATGGAGATCAAGCCACCATTGAAGCTTCGAAGCTAGGAGCTCTACATCAGATCCTAAGGTGGGTTTTATAACTCTAAACCTTAAAGCTTTGTTTATGCATCTTGTTTCTTTGGAAGCGTAGCTTAATCTCCTTCCTTAGACTTTTCTATGTGTTCTTGCAACCAAAACTGTGAAGAACAGTCCATGTTCTTGAGGTAGAAGAAGGTGGCATTAATTCCAAAGTTTCATCCTGATCCTAATTTATCAAACGGTCCTCCACCTCTTGCCCAAACGGTTTGCAAAACCGTTTGGAAGCAAAGGGTTTCAAAACCGTTTGAGTGCAAACGATTTCAACCAAACCGCATGAAAGCAAACAGTTTCAAAACCGTTTGGGTGCGTTGACCATGGTTGACCGTTTGGGAAATCTGTTGTAAACATTATGGATTAATCACCCAGCAATAATCATCAACTAATTCCAAGTAAATCACCAATTGATGGCACTTTGATCCCCTAAACCCTAATCGGGTTTATTGCTGATTTCAATGATGCAATTATGTTGAAGTTTGGGTTGAGTGACCCAAACGGTTTCAAAACCGTTTGGGGATCACTCAAACGGTTTCAAAACCGTTTTGTGATCACCCAAGACTGTTTGGAGGTCTAGGGTTAAGTGGGGTTGACCAATTAAGGTTCCAATCATATCAAGTTGTTGAGTAATTAAATGTTGATTTTGTAACCAAATCTAGGGTTCAACCCTTGAGTGAATGACTTTGTTTTTGATAAAATAATGGGCAAACGGTATCAAAACTGTTTGGAGGATGTCCAAATGTTCCTAAGACCGTTTGGGGTCAGGTCATGACCCAATTGAGTGATGGTTCAATAGGTTCAACATCATTTAGACTCATGTTGCTGAATGTTGAAGGGTGATCGATTCTAAACCCTAATCCAATCAATCCAAACCCGAATTGGTGATCAATTGAGGTTCAATTGAGGGTCAAATCAGCAAGGATTGACCTAATTGACTCAATTGACGAGTGGCTAACCTTTACATAAACGATTGAGGGGTTCAACATTGGAAACCCTAACTCAATTGGATAGGTTGAGGCACTTTTTGGTCCATGCGGTTTTGAGGTGGTTTGGACCAAACGATCTCAAGACCGTTTGAGTCCAAACGGTCTCAAGACCGTTTAGGGCCAAACGGTCTCCAGACTGTTTGGGGCCAAACGGTCTCAACACCGTTTGGGACCAAACGATCCCAAAACTGTTTGGTGGTCATGCGGTTTCAAGATCAAGTTGGTCATGCGGTTTCAAGATTGATTTGTCCATGCGGTTTCAAAGTCAACATTGGCTAAATGATCAACGGGATCAAACGGTCTTCACCTCGCCTAGGGAAAACGGTCTTGATGGTGTACTTTGCCATGTGGTCTTGAAAGTGAAAGGGTCCAAATGGTCAACAACTCCATGCGGTTTCAAAACTGTTTGGAGGTTGAAAGTGTAAAACCGTTTGGGGTTTATTAAGGTCAAGATCGTTTGATGCCTTAGTGGCCAAGATGGTTTAGTAGTTGATTAACCTAAACCCTATAGATACCTAAAGTGATTAAGGGAACAAGTAATCAGTTGGTTGATGCATGTTATGGTCAATGGTGGACATTAGCATAGTACCCTTGAAGGGATAAGTATGACTTATACCCTTGATCAAGTAAACCCTAATGACCATAATCGTGATGATATGATTTATGTTATCAAGGTTGAATTGGCCTTAACCTAATCAAGAATAATGCAAACATCATCCAATAGTTAGAGGAGAGAGAAGACTCCCTATATGCATGAGAATCAAGTAAGATACTTCCAACATGTATGAATACACATCATTAGGGTATGATCCTTCATAGTGAGATCATGGAAACCCTAATTATGATGATTAATGAATTTTAACCTCATTAAGGGCAGTAAGGGAAGTAACCTCCATACATAATGATGGTATGACCTCAATTTATTGATAGAAAACCCTAATTCTAGGGGAATGTCATGATGTGATATAATAATCCCTAATGGTGGGATATTAATCATAAACCTAATCTAGAGGAGACGTGATATGAATAGAAACCCTAATTGAAAGTGATGTCATGGGAAACCCCTATTAGGATGAATAGTAAGCTTAATTATGACTTATTAAATATGAAACCCTAGAGATGGTTTATTAGATAGTACATTAAAGAGAGGTGTGGCTAAATCAATTAAATAGGATGATTATCTCATAAATATAAAGAATAGGGTTAATGAATCCTGTGAATGATAAATGTGGTAATTTCAATAAATAAGGATTTAAGAGGTAAGATGATGACTAGATCCAAACATCTCTATGAATGAGTAATAGCTTTTACACCTTACAATAATGATGGGCATGAAATTCTTAGAAATGATGTATACTAAAGCATGATGTAGATAACATCTTGAATATGGAAATACCTAGAATAGTTGATGATGGTTTATCCTATATCAACAATGTTTATCAAATAAATAAGCCTATATCAGTAAAGATAATTGGACAATTCTGATATATAAAACATGCACCATATGAGGAAAGTAACAAGTTAGTGAATAAATTAAGTATTACAAGAGAAATATCTTAATACTGAGTTAGTCAATTAATTCAAGTAAGATGGAAATGAGAAGAAAGTGATACATCAAGATATGATAGATATCATATTCAACAGTTCAGGGTAACATACCTTGATGAACCTCTAAACCATTATACATAAACAAGAGACACAAAGAGTATATGATAAGTAGTTGTTTATGATAGAGACATAACAGACTCACGGTACTCAACAAGTGTAGATTAATACATCTTGAGACTGGGGTAAGACAAATCAATGAGTTTGATGTAATCATACCATGATATGAATCAGAATTGGGATAATACTTAGAATTGATGATCATTAATGATATATGATGAGTATAGTAATCGAAATAAAACACTTATAATATCTTTGAATGCTCCCAAGAGTGGTGGAGTAATATATTAGGGTTGAACTGATAATGTGAACAGGAAACCCTAATTAATGAAAGATGGGGTACGCTAACCCTAATTTTGGGTTATGCTTTTAAGAATGAAACTCTATACTTGAGTATGAAATGAGTAATCATTATGCCTTTGTATGATAAAGGGGTTGAATAACCCTAATTGAATTGAATAGGAAAACCCTAACCCTAGAAACCAGCTGTGGCAATGTGACACGGTCATGGTGATTTTATGTAACACGACCGTGCAACGTAGCACGACCATGGTGGCTTACTCTTGCACGACCGTGCAAGGAAGCACGAACATGGTGTTCTATGATTAAATTGAAAAGAACTTGTATTGTGTTGATACATATATAATGTGCATGTTTTCAATTATATTAGTCATGCAGGTTGTTATCAAGAGGTAATCATAGCCAAGTAAGGGTTATGATGCCACATTCATTGAAAGTATTCTTTAAACTTTGAAAACAATGATATGTTTTGTTGCCTATTAAAAAGGTAACTTTTGAGATGGATAGGTTGTATGAGCCATGAAGACCATCTATATTGTTACAATCAAGGTCATATTGTTAAATGACTTATGATGATTTAAGGGTTTGAACACCCATGTTCCTGAATCATAATGATTAGATGGTTAGGGATTGACATCCCAATGATAACTCGAAGTGAAATGAGATTGATACTTTTAGTATTCTTTCTTGATAGTAGTTGCTTTAATGGTTTATGTTTGAAAACATGTCTGATGCTAAAAGAATGCTATAATGTACTTAAATAATCAAGTATAATGATATCATGTAGAGCCCTGACCATAGATCCATCATTGTCAGAAACCAAATGATGGTGAAACAGGTCTTCCTAAGGGAACTCCTGGAGCACATACTTTTGAGTATGTGGGGGATTATGGACGCGAATACCCTTACGTCCTAGTGTAGGAATTGATGTAAGATGTACCTTAAATCCATCAATCCTTCATTATATGTTTATGTCAGGATGATGTATCACTAATCTCTCGAGGATATCATTAATGCCGCATCGATGATTGATAAACAAGAGATCCCTTGATGACGAAGAGAGTACAGAACGCCACCGTGACTCTAATAGCGAAGTTGCCAGAATACCCAGGATAGCTATTATAGCAGAGACACAAGATGTCCTGCATATTGATCCTCACTCTGACTGAGGAAGATGAGGTCATAGGAATCCGGTCCTTCTGATGACCTAAGTATGGTACCGATGCGATTTCGTAATGGTCGGTTGGAGTATGAATGGTATACCTCATCTCCGCAGGGCATAATAATGTCTGAAAAAATAATCAACCGCGTAGCATAATTGCTTAGGTTGAATTACGAGAAACAATGATTGATGATACATTGTTCATAATGTTCTAGTCAAGTAACTAGTATACATGTTCCTCATATTCCTTATTGATATATGCTTTGATATTCAATTATTTATAATTGAAATGATTATCTAAAAGAATGTTGCTTTACTTAGTTTATACAATGTTAAACTTGGTGTTGAACATTTAAAGTTATATTGCTTATTGTATTCTTATTTTGCAATAACAAAGCTTCTAGCGGAGAGTTATAACTCTCGCTGGGACAATTATTCAATTGTCTCACCCTCGTGGGATTTGACTTTTTAGGTAGACGCCGAGGACGAAGGAATCCATCTAAGGGTGAGCAACAGCAGCAGCAGTAACAACATCAGGGATAGCAGTGAATCTCAGGTGGAGACACTGTCTGTTAAGTCTTATAGATAGTATGTCCTATGTGTCGTCTCTGTACTCTTAGGTCCTAGGAGTCAGTAAATGTTTAAAGTAGATCTGAGAATTTTGGCTTAGTGCCTTGAGATTTTGTATCTTGCTTTATACAGATAACAGAGCAATTGATGTGGTAATCACTCGAGATGTAATGATGAATTATGCTATAAACAACTTATCTTGTTTCTTTATGAAGGATTTTTGTTGTTTAAAGATCTCTTTCCAAAAAGTTTAAATTTTAGTGATTTTTATTAATTCCACCGCTAGTTAATCGCTTCCACATTCGTTTATCTCGTTTTGGCGATTCGATCACCACAGGGTTGTTCAACGATTATGATTGTATGGGATACTATCATTCTAGAAAGGATAATGTAGTGGTTGATGCACTAGTCAAAAGTCATCTTCATCATCATCTACAGATAATGTGTAGTTATAGTCCATGGTGTGTTACAATCAGGACATGTTGGTGTCGCTTTGGCAGATGAATGTACAATTAGAGTTTTTCTTGTTGGCACAATTATAGGTAAAGTTGACATTGATACATTGGATTAAAGATGTAGAGAAGGATGATATCATGATATAGAACATCATTTCAGAGTTTGGCAGCAGGAAGCATGATTGATTTCATGAATTAGATGATTGGACAGTGTGCTTCAAAAATAGAATAATGGTTCCCAACACTAGTGGTCTGAGGGAGATGGTACTGGAGGAGGTTGATTCCTCAAAGTATGTAATGCATCTTCAAAGTACAAAGATATATCATAATCTCAAAGACTTGTATTGATGGCCAGGTTTGAAGTGGAATGTGGCAGAGTTTGTGGCCAACTATCTAGTTTGTCAACAAGTCAAGGCGGAGCATCAAAATCCTATAGGGATGTGTTAGCCTTTGCCAATTCAACGGTGGAAATGGGATCACATAACCATGAACTTTGTGGCTGGCCTTGGAAGGATAACCCAAGGTCATAATTCCATTTGGCTGATCATTGACCGGTTTACAAAGTTAGCTTAATTTTTCCAGTCAAGACTACGTACATTGTAGATAAGTTGGCATAGATCTGTGTTGATGAGATAGTACATCTGCATGGCATACCGGTTATGATAGTATTATATAGAGGTCCTTAGTTCATGAGTAGGTTCTAAGAATGTAAGCATACAACCTTAAGAACACAAATAAGATTCAGTACAACCTTCCACCCACAGACAGAAGGGCAAGAAGAAAGGACCATCCAGATATTAGAGGATCCTTTGAGAGTATGTGTTCTTTAGTTTCTTGGGTGTTGGGATAACCACCTAAGTTTGATGCAGTTTGCCTATGAAAACAACTATGAGAGGAGTATAGATATGGTATAGTATGAACCTTTATATGGAAGGCATTGTCAATCACCTCATTGTTGGTACAAGACAAGTGAGTATCATTTGTTGGGCCCTGAGTTAGTTCAGTAGACTACAGAAAAGATCAAGGTGATCCAAAAATAGTTAAAGGTAGCCAAAACAAACATTAGTCATATGTCTATAATTGTCATAGATTGTTAGAGTTTCAAGTTGGAGACCGCATGCATCTCAAGGTGTCTATTTGGAAGGTTGTGTTGAGGTTTGGTAAGAAGGATAAGTTGGCTCCCAGGTTTATGGCACCTCATGCTATAATCTAACGGGTTGGAAAGGTGGCTTACTGGCCGACCTAAATCATGCACCCAAAAGGGAGCAGATCCAAAGTAGTCAGGCTCTTGAATTTAGGACCTGACACTCAGGTACTTGCAACTATTGTACGGGGTCCAATGTAGTAAATTGGGGTCAAACTACAAGGACAAGTTGAGTGCTAAGAATGTAGAGTCTTATCTCAGTTACGCTAACCAAGAAGTTAGATTAAGATTGTAACGAACTGCGTTTCAAATAATATTTGCAATTTCCACCCTGTACTTTGTGTTATCTAATTTTCCCTTTATTTTGTCCTTAATGTTTAATTTATGAATTTAGTGGTTTGGAGATCATATAAATGCCAACATAAGGGTTAGTGCACAAATTACCTCTATTAGTATTGTTGGTAAAGGCAATGATGCAAATGTTCACAAAACAAAATAATTGTTGCATAAATAAGATTTTATCAATGGATAATGTCAATATACAAGTTTCATGAATAACGTATAAGAAATAATTAAAGTTGAGAAATTAATAACCCCCCTTTCTTTCTCTCTCTTCTTATGAGTGATAAAAACTTGGATATGTAGTTAATAGGGTGGGGAAAGTCTCTTGGTTGGCCTATCTCAAAAATACAACCAAAAAGTTATCACAAATCCTCTTCACATTAATTTACTCAATTTATACACTAATATATATATATATATTAATGGGAAATATATTTATTAAGGGACTAATCTTTAGTAAACCAAAAAGATAAATGCATAGCATTGTTCTAGATGTTGTAATTAACCTATGGTTAAAATTTGAGGTCTTTTAGATTTCGTTTGACCCTCCAAATGCATTTATTAAATTTCAAATAAAGTGTGACCATTGCATTGAATAAAATATCATTTAAATGATGCATACCACTAATGTCCGCTCAGACAATGTGTCACACGCATCAGTCCATGGTGTTCTGCAGATCTAACGCCTCATGGGTGACCCGGTCCGCATCCAACGACCAGCGACCCATCTTCTACCTCCGACCTCTTCGTGAATAGTGAACCTTGATCCCCTTGACATTGTTCTCTCTCATTTCTTGAGCTTTTCATGCAATTCCTTCACCAAACAATCCACCCCTTCATTCCATTTCATTTAAGCCATAGCACGTCTGCTGCCTTGCACAATGGCCAAAATGCCCAATGGAGCCGTCCATGGCCTCTCCTCTCCCATGTTGTATTGTCTCTTTGCACCTCCACACCTATAAGTAGCAACCCCCACACCTCTGCCAGCCTCCTAGCAATCTTTCCCTAGCGCTAATTAGCCTGAAGCTCCCTCATGTAGCCTTGACACCTCCTCTTTCCTCCCTACCTTGCGACGCACCCCCTTGGGTCTAGTCAACACCGACGAGCCAATAGACAACTCAGGTGAGTTCGTCTTTGCTTCCTCCTCATTTTGAGTATTTGCACGAGCATTTTGGTCCAGAATCATGGAAATGCCCAATCGAGTAAAGCTTCTTCACCGGCCATGGTGGTGCGTGAGAGAAGGAAGATAGTCCATGACGATTTTTCAATTCTTCCCTCTTACACTCCTCTTTCTCATTTTTTTTGCTCGGGGATATTATGTTCATTTCGATTTTTGGGTCCGCTCGTTTGACCAGCGCCACGCATGGCGCGGACCGCTGACTGGGCCACAAGCCATTGGCCCAAGTCATGCGGGTCCGACCTACATGTCCCGCGCTCACGCAAGTGTCTTAGCCTATGTGGCATTTTCTCGCTCTCTGATTGGTCCAGAGTAATTAATTCATCGAAAATCAATACTTTATCAGAAAAATGCAAATAAATACTCATTGGTAAGGTTATTTCAAGTAGAATTTGAATATGAGGTTTTTGTTTACTGAATCTCAGTTTTATTTTGATAATTAATGTGTACACCATCTTAATCATATTAAATATTCTAAAAATGATAACTAATGCATCCTAACTCAGATTTTGATAAATAAATATGTTTTCTTAATTAGAAAATTATCATGAGTAATTTGGTCAAGTTTTCAAGCCCAAAATCGATGGTTTCTTCAGAAGGTCCATATTTGGGTATTTTACACTTAATTCCTTTCAAATATCTAATACATGTAATGAACCTTGTACCTAGGGGTTAAAGAGACTTGGAACTAATCTTTTGGTGGAAAAGTCATTTAGGGATCTAATATCAGGTATGTGCATTCAAACATCTAAATTTAACATCATTTTAATTAAATCCTATTTTCTCAATGAGGCATGAGCCTATATACTTGCTACACCATGTTTTTGCTTATTGTGAAATGAGCTTATACACTTGTTATACCATAACTTGCTTATTGTGAGTACTTTGATGTTTATTGGGTCTTGGACCCCACCTACAATGTTGCCAATATCTTATATCTGCCATTTGATTATTTTAAGCACGATGATGATGTAAATGACTAATTAACTAATCTAGTGTACATGAGTACAAACCACCCATAGAGGGCATGTGTAAATTTGCCCTAGGCGAATGTGACCACTCTCCCCATGAGGAATGTGACCACTCTCCTCATTTTATATATATTTGTAGGTGTTTGGGAATGAGACTACTCTCCCCACCTATTGGTTGAGGTTAGGTAGGTGCCTCAACCCTATATTAGTTTAATGTAGTCAATTAATCATGCTTGCTCTTTAATTATTATTTTTCTTGGAAGGAATCTAATTTTTTAACATGCCTCATACTCTTGACAAATCTTAGTACAGTGAATCTTTACTTTTCCATATGTTGAAAATGTTACTTGTACTTAGTCATGTTTTGACTCATACTTTTATCTCCTTTTGTTGGGTGACCCCCAACCACCCAGGACCAGGGCAAGGACTAGATCAAGGGCAAGGAGTACCAGGACAGGAGTAGAGCTTCCATCATGTATAGGTTGCTATTGCTAGATCCTGTAGTTTGTTGTTCAGGATGTGTTATAAACATTATGATATAGAGCCATGTAATAGCATAGGCTTCTCATCTTTTTCTTCTGTTGCTACTATTGACATTATTGTATTTGGTTCATGCTTATTTAAATGGAATTATTATGCATATCATCCTTCCTCATCAAGGTTTTATATAAATGAGGGATGTTTTGTATTTTCCATTAAATTTTAGGGAGGGGGTGATCTCGCCTCCTTACAGCATGGTATCAAAGCTTGTAGGGTAGCTACTAGGGTACAAAGTTGAAAGTGATGGTGTCTAGAAAGAGTCAAAACCTAGGGGCTGGCAATATTTTCCTCCGACCCAATAGTTGGTTAATGAGGACTCCTGGGTTTATATGACACCAACATGGCCTGATCTGATACCAAGTGCCCAAAATAGCATGCCTATAAGAAACAGTAGCCTCATATTTTCCTATCTTTTACTCCTAGAATTCTTACCCTATGAACTTGCCTTTCAGGAAGGGTAGCTTGTTCGATGAAAATTCTGACAACACCGACAACCCGGAGACCCTTGAGACTACCTTTGACTCCTGAGCAGGAGTTACATGTGCTGCATCAATTTCTCTCAGACACCCTTATGGGGCATCTTTCTATAGCCACTGCCAATGCTAACAAGCCCAAGGATTTCCACATGTCTGACTTCATCAAGATGCAACCCCCTTACTTCAAAGGGGAAAATGAGTCCAACATTGTTATGACCCACTCTGTGATAAATCAGTAAGCACCTTGGTTAGTGCTAAGCACCTTGGTTAGTGCTAAGCACCCTGTTAAACAACATGGTTAATCAATATAAGCTACGTGATGAATCAATAGTTGAGATTGAATCATCTGAGGTAATTAATGATTATAGCAATGATGATCATTAAGTTAATTAACTTGAATAAGTACTCCAGGTGTAATTGGTGCCTTGACCAGTGGTGACAAGATGATAATTGTGATCTCTCGCTTTGAGGTTGTAGGGTTTTTGTGCTTGAGAATTTGCAAAAGAAATCACCTTAATCGGACATTTGAGGTGAGAGATATGGAATTTTCAAGACCTAGGGACCTAAGTTGCAAATTTTCCAAAAAACTTTGCTTTATAACCGTTTTTCCTTATTCTTTCTCCCTTATCCTTTCTTCCTCACCCGATAGAACACCGCTTGAGAAGTGGCACTCAGCAGGTCATCGACCGTGGAGCAGCGGGAGCAAGGGCGGGCATTTCAGGGCGATTTAGGGCATCTCAGTGAAGATTTGACCTCCGTCCGTCCTTCCTCACCTTCCTTCCCCTTCTTCTTCCTATACTTCCTTTACTCCACCCTAGCTCCGGGCACAACTTCCCTACCTGCTTGGGCGGCGCCTGCAACAGAGGCTGGCCGAGCAGCCACAACATCGGCTAGCACCAAGAAACAACAACTCTACCTCCGCCCACCCTTCCTGTTCCTTTTTCCTCGCCCTAGGCACGTGGCACCTCAGCTAGCCTGGGCGCCCGACCTACTGCACAGAGCAGCAGCCGCAGCTATGGCCATGGCTAGGGCGAGTGACTGGGATCCCTCCTGGGTGCAGCCAATACCTGAAATCATCCGCGTTGAGCTCGGCCAAGAGGCCTAAGCAAGAATCAAAATCCAATAGCCAAGTTCCAGCACCAGCTGAGCTAGATCTCAACCTGTACGTGTGAAGGAGATATTGTTCCATTGCAATAAGACTGAGCAGTTTCAATTTGAAACTCGATTGGCACACGAAAGAGCAGGGTAAGACCAGTATGGAACTCGGTTTTGAAGATAGAACGAGAATCCATAGCATATAGTGTTGATTTGGTATTTTATCGGGCTTATCCCTCTTTTGGCGCGTGAAACAAGTTCGCATCTAGGCTATTCCAAGGTAGAAGAAAACCTGCGTGTGCCTGGAATCTGGTCTCTGGACGCATTTCCGGACAAATCCGGACATCTCGAATCGCTGTGAGTAGGATTTCATTCATTTATAATTAATAAACTCAGGCGTTTGAATATTTTCTGTTTTGTGCGCGTTTTAAGCTGAAAACAGTCGTTATCAGGCGTTGGGCAGCATTTGGTGTCGCCCGAATTTTATTTCATAAATTATTTCATTACCCTTCTATATGACTTAATTTAGCATCTGATCAGTGTGAATTGAATAAGTTAATTTATATGGTTCATCGGAACCTATATTGTTCAGTGTGAATGTTGAAATTAGAAATACACACGTGAAAATGGTACGGGTTGGGTATAAAGTCAGACAGTATAGATTTTAGTAAATTAGCAGATGCATGATATAAGGATAGGGTGTTGCCATGTGATAAGTGAATGAGGTAACTGAAACCCTAAGGATAGGGTGTACAATGAATCAAGTATTTTGATATCAAAATTCTCAATATGAGATGTGGTGATGCTTAACTGTTGAATTGTATGTTTCTTGTGCATTTAACTTTACATGCTTATTCTCTTTGAGTTGGTATATATATACTATAGGGTTTCTTATTTTCACAATACATATCTCGTGAATTGCAGGTGATGAGATATGACATGCCCTAGAAAGGGATGTTACTGAGATCATGCATATATGTATGAAATGTTAGAATGAGAATACTTGTTGGGCAGACATGATATATGTTGAATACATGAGTTATGATGTTTCTTATGATATGATATGGCAGGCCGTGTGAGCCTTGTGAGAAATGTTAAATGAGTTATGATTTCTGTTTAAAATGTATCTATAATGTTAATGTTAGACTTAGGTGCCCTGAACACCGTAGAACCCCTTTGAGAGGTCTGTACCTTAGGGGTGAAACTCGTGTCCAACATCAACTGGTTGAGTAATTCTGGTGGCACGAGGACAAAAGGGTTATCCAACACCAACCGGTTGAGTAATTCTGGTGGTAACCCAGTGTTGACTCCCTGCGCCTATGTGCTCAGGTTAGAGGAGGAGTCCAGAGCACTCAGGATGAGTGCAGAGAAGGCCGGAGAGCCTATGAGTCAGGCCGGAGAGCCTGTGGGTCCTGTAGCAGACCAGGACTGGCAGTCAGATTTAGCATTTCCTGGGTGTGTCGCTAAGTCTTGTACGGTGTGGCTGTAGTGCACTGCGAGTCTCTATGCAGAGTACACTGCATAGATCAGGGCATAAGCTAAAATATGATCATATAGGTTCACAGAGTTCCTTATAAATGAAAGAGTTAAGGAAGACTAGAGCATAGTCTTCTAGTAGTTATTCTTTGGATGCAATATTTACATTCTTTGTTATTTCAATTATATTGTTTTAGAACTGCTCAGTGTAGTATTTCTTGTATATTAATCTGAATAATAAACTTAACGAGTTGTTTAGTGATAGTTAAATGAAAAACTATTCACTGAGCGAGTAGGCTCACTCCTCTACTCAAACATTTTTAGGTCAGTGACAGTTCCAGGAATCTGAAGGATCTTACCACCCTAGTCAGTAGAAGGTATATGTAGTTAGTTAGATAGTGGTCTCTTAGTCCTTTCCCCTCGGTCCTTGGGACATGGTGTGGGTGAGAGAAATTATGTATGGCGAATGTGTAAAGGATGTAAATTAACTGTTATGTTTACTTTCTGTTAAACAATGTTACATGTTGTAAACTTTATTTATGT
Organism: Alisma plantago-aquatica; assembly: GCA_963693085.1. Taxonomy (NCBI): domain Eukaryota; kingdom Viridiplantae; phylum Streptophyta; class Magnoliopsida; order Alismatales; family Alismataceae; genus Alisma; species Alisma plantago-aquatica. The sequence continues at coordinate 375,951,250 of OY856413.1, read as the reverse complement.
TCTCTAGCCAGGTTAATTGAAATGCTTCCGAAATAGTTTATCATGTTTTAGTTTACAGCAATAATCCAGATATCATTACAAGGTTTTAAAAAGAAAAAGTTCTCAGTGATTTGTTTATGTGATAATCCCTCTGTCGCACCCTAATCTCATGATTTGTGGTTAGTGTGAGATCGGGGTGTGACAAACATGGTGGACAAGGCAGATGATTGGGTGTTAGCCTTGGAACATACTTTCAAAGGCATGTCATGTCCCCCACACCAAAAGGTCCACTTTGCAACTTACATCCTAGATGACCCAGCCCAGACTTGGTGGAATGGGATTTCCCACACCCGTGACACTACAGACATGACCTGGGAACAATTTCTCAAACTGTTCAGAGCAAAGTAAATATGTTTAGCCTATCTAAAGCAGAAGAAGGCTGAGTTCTACAGCCTGCGGCAAGGAGGCATGATTGTGTCTGAGTATGTCCAATGTTTCCTTCTGTTGGAACGTTATATTGTGGGCCTAATCGAAGATTGAAGGGCAACCATCTTTCTAGAGGGTTTCAACTATAATGTGGGGTGTCACCTTGTGCCCCAACTACCACTCACCTTTCAACAAATGCTGGACAAAGCCTTCGATATTGAGGCCTACCCTAGTTTTCATTCCTCCGGTCTGAGTAACAACAACAAAAGGACAAATTTTGGTGGTTACTAAGGGCATGATCATTGCAAAAGATGTTCTCGATCTCATCCTCCCAAGAAATGCCCTGCTGGAAATGCACCGCCTCGAAGAGATGATCGACCTGCACCTATCTGCCATGAGTGTGGTCAAGTTAGTCATATTCGGCCAAACTATCCCAAGTTCAACCAAGGAAAAGCCCCAGTCCAGCAGCCCCCTCAACGTCAGAACACGCCTCCGTGGAATGATAATAACAACAACCACAACAATAACCAGCAAGGATGTCGCCCGCCTGTGGAGAGGCAGAACGGAAGGGTCTTTGCTTTAGATTTTGAGGAAGCTGGTGACGACAATGATGTGATTGAAGGTACTTTACATCTTAATAAGTATCATGTCAAGGCATTTTTTGATTCTGGATCATCAAATACCTTCATATCTGTACAGTTTGCTGCTATGTTAGACATAGAATCTGAGTTTATGGACCATGTGTTAGATGTCATAACCCCTAGTGGTAGAATATGTTCCTCTTATCTCAAAGTTCCAACCTTGGACCTTTGCATCTCGGGGAAGATGTTCCCTTCCTACTTCAAAATTTCAGTCTTTGACATTATCCTGGGTATGGATTGGCTGAAGAAGTATAAGGCAATCCTTTTCTGTGAAGAGTTGAAGGTTAGTTTGTTGAACCCTAAAGAAGGTAGAATGTGTGTTAAGGGTGGGAAATGAGATGAATGCAAATTCATCATTTCAGCCATCAAAGCTGAAAAACTTATCTCGTAAGGGTGTAGGGCATTTCTTGCATCTATAGTTCTTGATACCACACCCCCTTCTCTCAATAATATAGAAGTAGTTAAGGAGTTCCCTAACATCTTTCCCGAAGAACTTCCTAGGTTACCTCCAACTCGTGACATGGAATTTTCCATTAAACTTGCACCTGGGACTTCACCCATCTCAAATCTACCTTACCGCTTGGCACCTGCTGAACTTGTTGAGCTAAAGAAGTAGCTTCAAGAACTCCTTGACATGGGATTTATTCACCCAAGTTTTTCACCTTGGGGATCCCCCATCTTGTTTGTAAAGAAGAAGGACGGGTCTATGTGCATGTGCATGAACTACCGCATGCTTAATCAAGTCATGGTGAAGAATCATTATCCACTACCTTGCAGTGATGATCTCTTAGACCAACTCAAGTCTGCTAGGACTTGTGAAGTGGCTATTATCAAATGCGGGTGAAGAATGAAGGCATATCAAAGACAACTTTTATAACTAGGTATGGGCATTATGAATTCTTGGTCATGCCTTTTGGGTTGACCAATGCCCCAACTGCCTTCATGGACCTAATGAATCGAGTGGTATGTCCTTACCTTCATTGGTTCATCGTGGTATTAATTAATGATGTCTTGATATATTCCGAGTCAGAAGAGCAGCATCACGAACATTTGAGGCTGGTACTCAATACACTATGAGAAAATCAACTCTATGCTAAATTCTCAAAGTGTGAGTTCTAGATCAAAGAAGTCATGTTCTTGGGTCATGTTGTTTCTGGGACACATTGTAGTTGACCCCACAAAAGTCGAAGCTGTGACTAGATGGAAAGCACCAAAGAATCCATTTGAAATCCGAAGTTTCCTTAGCCTGGCAGGTTACTACCGGAAGTTTATCAAGAACTTCTCTGAACTAGCCCTCCCTATGACAAAGTTGACACAAAAGGAAGTCAAGTTTGTTTAGTCGCCTGAATGTGAGGATAGTTTCTAGAAGCTGAACAAGTGCTTGACATCTACTCTTGTGCTTGCATTACATGTTGAAGGCAAACCCTATGCGATATACATTGATGCCTCCAAGCAAGGATTGGGATGTGTTCTGATGCAAGAAGGGAAAGTGATTGCCTATTCCTCCTTCTAGTTGAAGCCGAATGAAGAGAACTGGCCTACACACGATTTAGAGCTAGCAGCCATTGTACATGCTCTAAAAATATGGTGACACTATATCTATGGGGTTCAGTTCAAGGTATTCACTGATCACAAAAGCCTAAAATACCTATTGAACAAAATGACCTAAACCTGAGACATCGTTGATGGATGGAATATCTCAAGGACTATGAATTTACCATCACTTATCATCCTAGTAAGGCCAATGTAGTTGTCGATCCCTTGAGTCGAAAGAAAGTCGGAACCTGTGCTTTTATAAATTGTTTCGTATGGAAGAATCTGGAGTATGTTTTTGGATGGCAACCCCAACCTGTGGAGATATTGAATGAAGAGGCTGACGACAAGCTGTGTTTACATGGCTAGCTTGTCAATCACTCCAAGTTGGATTATGGATATTGTTGCTTCCCAGTTAGAAAGTCATGAGCTGGAAGAAATGAAGACCTTAATCCTAAAACCACAATATGACTTCTCTATCAGAGTTGATGGTGCACTCCACTTTCAACAAAGATTGTGGATTCCTGAGGTCGACGAACTACGTCAGAAGATTCTCAATGAAGCTCATGGGTCCAGGTACACAATTCATCCTAGCACAACCAAGATGTATAAGGACTTACAATGTAGTTTCTGGTGGAAGAATATGAAGAAGGATATAGCTCTATTTGTGTCTAGATGTTTGACTTGTCAACAAGTTAAAATAGAACATCAATGACCTGGTGGTCTTCTCCGTCCTCTTCAAATTCTAGAATAGAAGTGGGAGAAGATAACAATGGACTTTGTCACTGTTTTTCCCAAAACTAGGAAAGGCTACGATGCTCTGTGCGTTGTGATTGATCGACTCACCAAGTCTGTCCACTTTTTGCCTTTCAAGTCCACTTACAAGGTTGAGGATATGACACAATTATATCTGGAATGGATAGTTCATCTACATTGTGTGCTTGAAGTGATAGTTTCTAATTGTGATCCCAAGTTCACCTCTCAGTTGTGGAGTCAAATTCAAGAAGAGATGGGAACTAACCTGCGGTTCGGCATTGCTTACCACCCACAAACCGATGTCCAGTCAGAAAGGACTGTGCATATTCTAGAGGATCTGCTTTGTGCTTGTGTGATGGACTAGGGAGGTGCATGGGATAGATATCTACCATTGGCTGAGTTTGCATACAATAATAGCTACCAAACCAGCATAGGGGTGCCTCCGTACGAAGCCTTGTACAAAAGACCTTGTCATTCCCCATTGCATTGGGATGATGTGGGTGACCAAAGATGGATAACATGCAAATGATGATAGAGAAGGTTCAACTTATTAAGAAGCATATGAAAGCTGCTCAAGACCGACATAAGATGTATGCTGACAAGCATAGGTCTGATGTGAGCTTCTTAGTAGGTGACCATGTGTTTTTGAAGGTCAAGCCTATACGCTCAATTGCCAGATCCAAAGTCAAAGGCAAGCTTCATCCTCGTTATGTGGGTTGAGATCTTAGCTAATATAGGAGACTATGCATACCGTCTAGCTCGTCCACCTATCTATGATAAGATCCATAATGTCTTTCATGTCTCGGCGCTAAGAAAGTATGTGAAAGATCCTTCTCATGTGCTCACAATAGAACCTTTAAAGATTCATGAAAACCTAACTTATCAGGAGTTACCTGTGAAGATCCTAGACACTCGGGTTAAACAATTGAAGAATAAGGAGATTGAGTTAGTGAAGGTGTTGTAGAAGTACCATGGGTTAGAGGAATCCACTTGGGAGATGAGAAATGAAATGCCCTGATCTCACCCTTCTCTTTTTGTCTGAGATTTTAGGGGAAAATCTTTTCTAACAGGTGGAGTGCTATAACGAACTGAGTTTCAAATAGTATTTGCAATTTCCACCCTATACTTTGTGTTGTCTCATTTTCCCTTTGTTTTGTCCGTAATGTTGAATTTATGGGAATTGCGTGGTTTGGAGAACATATACATGCCAACATAAGGGTTAGTGCACAAATTACCTCTATTAGTATTGTTATTAAAGGTAATAATGCAAATGTTCACAAAACAAAATAATTGTTGCATAAACAAGATATTATTAATGGATAATGTCAATATACACATTTCATGAATAATGTATAAGAAATATTTAATGTTGAGGAATTAATAACCCCCCTTCTTTCGCTCTCTTCTTATGAGTGATAAACACTTGGAAATGTAGTTCATCGGGTGGGGAAAGTCTTTTGGTTGTCCTATCTCGAAAATACCACCAAAACGTTATCACAAAGCCTCTTCACATTAATTTACTCAATTTATACACTAATATATATATATATATATATATATATATATATATATATATATATATATATATATATATATATATATAAAGAAACATTTTTATTAAGGGCCTAATCTAGGATAAAATGAAAAACTAAATGCATATAATCGTTCTAGATGTTGTAATTTACCTATGGTTAAAATTTGAGGTCTTTTGGACTTCGTTTGACCCTCCAAATGCATTTATTAAATTTCAAATAAAGTGTGACCATTGAATTGAATAAATATCATTTAAATGATGCATAACACTAATGTCCGCTCGGACAATGTGTCACGTGTGCCAGTCCATGGTGGTCTGTAGATCTAATAGCTCGTGGGTGACCCGATCTGCATCCAATGGCCAGCGACCCATCTTCTACCTCCAACCTCTTCGTGAACAGTGAACCTTGACCCCCTCGATGTCGTTCTCCCTCATTTCTCGAGCTTTTCGTGCAATTCCTTCACCAAACAATCCTCCCCTTCATGCCATTTTTATTTAAGCCATAGCACGTACGCTCTTGTGCACCATGGCCAAAATGCCCAATGGTGTCGACCATGGCCTCTCCTCTCCCATGTTGTATCAGCTCTTCGCACCTCTGCACCTATAAGTAGCAACCTCCACACCTCCGCCGGCCTCCTAGAAATCTTTCCCTAGTTCTAATTGGCATGAAGCTCCCTCATGTAGGCCCAACACCTCCGCTTTCCTCCCTGCCTTGTGGCGCACCCCGTTGGGTCTAGTCAACACCGACGAGCAAATAAACAATTCTGGTGAGTTTGTCTTTGCTTCCTCTTCGTTTTGAGTATTTGCACGAGCGTTTTGGTCCAGAATCGTGGAAACACCCAATTGGGAAAAGATCCTTCTCCGGACATGGCAGGGTGTGAGAGGGGTAAGATAGTTCATGAAGATTTTCCAATTCTACCCTCGTACACTCCTCTTTCTCATTTTTTTGCTTGGGGATATTCTTGGTCATTTTGGTTTTCGTGTCCGCTCATTTGACCAGCACCACACATGGTGTGGACTACTGATTGGTCCATGTGCCATTGGCCCAATTCATGCAGGTTTGGCCTACATGGCCCGTGCTCGCGCAAGCCACTTAGCCTACATGGCATTTTCTCACTCTCTGATTGGTCCACAGTAATTGATTCATAGAAAATCGATACTTTATTGAAAAAATGTGAATAAATACTTGTCGGATAGCTTATTTCGAGTAGAATTTGAATTTGAGGTTTTTGTTTACTGAATCTCAGCTTTATTTTTATGTTTAATGTGTGCACCATCTTAATCATATTAAATATTCTAAAAATGATAACTAATGCATCCTAACTCCGATTTTGATAAATAAATATGTTTTCTTAATTAGAAAATTATCATGAGTTGTTTGGTCAAGTTTTCAAGCCCAAAATTGATGGTTTGTTCAAAAGGTCCATATTTGGGTATTTTACACTTAATTCCTTTCAAATATCTAATGCATGTAATGAACCTTGTACCTAGGGATTAAAGAGACTTAGAACTAATCTTTTAGTGGAAAATCGTTTAGGGATCTTATATCAGGTATGTGCATTCTAACACCTAAGTTGGGAATCATTTTAATTTAATTCTATTTTCCCAATGAGGCATGAGCCTATATACTTGCTACACCATGTTTTTGCTTATTGTGAATTGAGCTTATACACTTGTTATACCATAACTTGCTTCTTGTGAGTACTTTGGTGTTTATTGGGTCTTGGACCCCACCTACAATGTTTCCAATCTCTTATATCTACCATTTGATTATTTTAAGCATGATGATGATGTAAATGACTAATTAACTAATGTAGTGTACATGAGTACAAACCACCCATAGAGGGCATGTGTAAATTCTCCCTAGGGGAATGTGACCACTCTCCACATGAGGAATGTGACCACTCTCCTCATTTTATATATATTTTAGGTGTTTGGGAATGTGACCACTCTCCCACACCTATTGGTTGAGGTTAGGTAGATGCCTTAGCCCTATATTAATTTAATGTAGTCAATGAATCATGCTTTCTCTTTACTTATTATTTTTCTTGACAGGAATCTAAATTTTTAACCTGCCTCATACTCTTGACAAATCTCAGTGTAGTGAATCTTTACTTTTCCATATGTTCAAAATGTTACTTGTACTTAGTCATGTTTTGACACATACTTTTATCTCCTTTTGTTGGGTGACCCCCAGCCACCCAGGACTAGGGCAAGGACTAGAACAAGGGCAAGGAGTACAAGGACAGGAGTAGAGTTTCCATCATGCATAGGTTGCTATTGCTAGATCCTATAGTTTGTTGTTCAGGCTATGTTATAAAAATTTTGATATAGAGCCATGTAATAGCATATGATTCTCATCTTTTTCTTCTGTTGCTACTATTGACATTTTTGTATTTGGTTCATATTTATTTAATTGAAATTATTATACATTGCATCCTTTGTCATCAAGTTTTTATATAAATGGGGGTTGCTTTATATTTTCTATCAAATTTTTTCGAGGGGGTGATCTCGCCTCCTTACAAAGATGGTGTTCCGTAAGGAACAATGTTACTTTAACTAAGAAAAACAAGCAAAAGAAAACAAGCAAAAGAAATGTTAAGAAAACAAAATGAAATTACATAACCAAATAGGTGAGTTGTGACATATATGGATGTGAACTTGGATCGGGTTTCACCTACTAAGATCTCTCACCAACATGCAATAATAATACCCCTTTGTGTTCCCCTAGCAATGTTATAGGAAATCATCAAAAATATATGTTCCTTCATCTCTTGATCTTAGGATTGATCTTGATTATAAGGTTGTCTCTCTCTCGGGATGGCAAACAAACAATCACAACTATAACCATATGATTATTAGCTTAAGCATTTCAACATTCTCAAGCATTCATGCAAATCCGTAACACTACATAAGATTAGTGCTACTCTTTCGAGGCACTAACAATCAAACATCACAAAATGGTAGCTAATCATGCAAGTGAAGAGATAAGAATAAGCATATGGAGATAACCATTGCTAAGAGCATATATATTCAAACGGATGTAAGTATATACGTATTTAGAGAGACTTAGTGGCTATTCCCAACCTGAGCTATGAGTTTAGCCACTCATGATGTTGAGTAGCATTACAAATTTACAAGGTATAGAAGACATGGAACACTACTAAAGAAAAGAGGAAGAAGATGACAATGAAGAGGATGGGAGCGAGCAGGGGAAATGAGGGAATACATTGACTATAGCCACGGGATGGCCACAACTGATGGTCTAAATCTCCTCACTGAATTCTACCTGGTGCTAGTGAAGATTTTCCCTCTGTCCTCCTTCCTTCGTCAGAGTACTTTGAGTAAGTAGGTGGAGATGAAAGGGGCAGTGGACTCCTTCGACTTTTGTCCTTGTTGTCACCAACTGATGGTGGAGATGAATGTTGATGGTGGACTCCTTCTCCGAAAGATCTTCGTGGTCCTCCATGAAGACGTGATACTTTGCAACGTTTGCAAGGGTCCTCTATTATAGGGATTGGTGCAATATCCAAGGGAGTGCACTTTCCTTGTGTCCCAAGTATCTGAAGTATCTACCTTGGGGAACGTGACTAAGGGTTCTGAAGAGTGGCCATCAGTTGTAGGGCATCGGGTGATGCTGGCTCATAGTGGGACCTTCGGTTAGCGAATCTAGATAGCCATCGGGTGATGGCTAGGACAGCCATTGGTTGTTGTCTAGGGTGACCATCGGCTGGTCGAATCTGGTGGTTGTTCAACTTGGCCATCTTTTGAGATCCATCTGATGATAGGTCAACATTGGTAAGTTTGGGATAACCATTGGGTGACAAGTTGAGGAGCCATCGGGTAATGGCTAGAGTGACCATTAGATGACTCAGTTGTCAGATCTGATGGTTTTTCTATCAGTCCTTCGGTCACAGGCCCTATAGTTGTACAAATTTGCTCTTGATGCTTTAGAACAATTGAGTGATGGGTTGATGGTTATCTAGATGTTTGAACGAAGGCATCCATCGGTTGTAGGGACTAACGAGCATCCTATTCTTGCATTAGGTACCTATACCTTGGTTACCTACACAAAAAGGTCATGGTAATCATGGAGACAAGGTACAATATGTCTTTAGTGTAAAATCAATGAAAGTGGGGATGTCTTTGCATAAAAGGTGAGAAACAAGAGGTAAGTTAAGTCATAATTATTCACAAAATTGGATGTTATCCACTCTCCCAAACTTAGAGTCTTGTATGTCCTCAGACTAACAAATATAATTAAAGCATCGAATAATTTTAGAGGGCTTTATTGAGTTATTGTTCTTATGAATGTGAAAAATGTGATAAGATCAGTCTAAAGCTGAAACGTATGCATCAAGAAAAGAGGTTGTAGATCTCAGGAATCTCTCTCTTAGGTTGGAGTTGTAGTATTTGTATTTCCTACTATGACTTTCTTTAGAAAAAAATGTCATCTTCATGATGCACCGATGATCCTTTTCTAGAATGTATCTACACAAGGTTCTGAGGAAGGTAAGATTCACACCCAACTTTTATTTTATTGGGTATCCTAGCTATCATGCTGGGGTCAGTTAAGGCTTTTGTGTTTCTCACTTTTCTCGAGTTTTCTCAACTATGTTTGATTTTGTAAGTACAACATTGGTCGATTGGGCCCTGATGTAATATCAGGTGGTTGTATGAGATCCCTCTTGAAATGTAGGTATGCATAAGTTGTCTTCCGGACTCCACTACATGGTGTGGCATATCTGCATTCATGATCGCAGCAATACACCAGCTTGGCAAAGTCCTCCAACCTCTTCCCAATCACAACTCTCATGCTTTTTTCCCCTTGGCTTTTATTCATGTTCAAAAGCTTTGGGGTGATAGGATTTTTGGGAGAAATTGGGTTGTCATGCCTCTTTTGATCCCAAAGCAATGATTTTTGCACTAGATGGGGCAATTGTTTCCTCCTTGCTAGGTTTATGCACTTTCCAACCTGTACTTTCGAATTGGGTGATCAATCAAGAGCGTAATAGGCTGAGTCCTCCTTACTTTGAGGGTTCACCTTGGGGAACAAGTGTCCCTGTGCCTTCTACATTATTTTGAGGTAAGGATGATGTTACGACATTATCACACTCAGAGTTTTAAGTAGATGAAATAGCCTAAAACTATTGTTCTTGAAGTAATTACGCTAAGAGTTAGCCTAAAGACTAGTAAGCCTAAGGATAGGAGTTATGACTATATCCTGGAAAATTGGATCCAAAATTTTCCTTTTCAAAAAATTATATGCATAATACTTTGTTAAAAAAGATAAGAATATATATGAATGGATATTAAATCAATTGGCCATCTAAGCCAATCAAAATATGTCAAAATTTGGTTAAGTGAGGGAGAATTGAAATATCGAGTGTAGAGTCATACCTTGTTAGCCTGTTTAGAGCCCCCCCAAACTTATCTTCCACCCTGTCCTCAAGGTGTCAAAGAAAGGGATTGATGTAGAACATGAGGATTATGGTTGATTTTCTAATATAGCCTGTTCAGAGCATAAGATATTCATTATGTATTGGCCTCGATGGTGATGATAGTCATCATCTTGGTAGTGTTCCACCTTTTGGTCTGATGTGGCCAACATATGCATTTAGAAAAGCATGTAGAATCTGTAATCATTAGATAGAGGTGCTTGTTGTGGGCTCCTGTGGTAGAATTGCAGCTTCTCAAACTTCAAATTATCTAGTATGCAAAGGCCGTATGTCTTTATCAGCTTGACGATATTTATAGCAACTTGAGAAGCCTTACGTTCTATGACACTATTAGTAGTTTTATGATAAGTTGTTTGTTTTGGGATGAACATGGTGTCGAAGCTATTGTAGAAAATGGTTGTCCCATTCATAGTATCAATAGATAGTAGTGCTCAATGATCATCATGCAGAATATGGACAAATATCCACCTTGGGACATTGTATTGGAGATGATCGATTAGGAGTTGTAGTTCTCCAAACTCCTTCTTGAGAATGATGCCTCCCATTATTTTGAAGGAGACAATGTATACATCTAGGAGGTCGTATGACAAAATTAGTTGGCATGCTTCCATGATGTTTACTATTATTATAACTTCATGTTGTTAAAATGTCCCAGAGATCCAGTAGTAGTATTTGTACATTCTCCCTTTCAAAGATGACAAAAAAGTCATCTTCCCTTGGTCAAAATGTGTCCAACAGAAAGGTAACCTCCTCAATGGATAACCCATCGCATGCAAGTTCATCAAAATTTTCAAAGGTGGGCATAATAACTTGTGTTGGTTTAGGTCCTTCTGCTGGTTGATTATCTTTTTCATTAACTTCAGTGTCTACCTTGACCTCTTGATCGGATTTTCTTCTAGGTCTAAGGTTTCTACGATGATGTTCTAAGCAATGACTTGGATAGGGGGTCCTGTCTCATGAATCTAAGCTACTGATGATTCCGTCTCGTATGGTATTATTCTTTGTTAAGATTCAATCAATACCTCATGAGTGACATGAGCAAAAATGGTTATTGTATCAGTTGCATGTGGAATGGTTGTGGGAGCCTCTAGATCAGTAATGATTTTTGTGGAATCAACATAGGGAGGAGGTGGGGGAGAAAGTGGTTGTTTGTCACTTTCCTTGGGCATTTGGTTTTCTGGTGCTTCCTCATATTTCTTTAGTTGTTCTCTCTAGGGGGTCTTTTTAGGCATGGGGATCAGTGAATACATCCTCCTTGGTATGTCTTCCATATGTGCATCATATAAAAATTGTCTATCATGTATAACTTCCATGACGTATTTACCTCTCAATGAGTGGAAGTCCTCGTTTACAATTTGCTCAAGAGGGACTCCCCTATTTATGGCTTCTATCATTCTTAGTGTGATAAATGCACTCTCTTGAGTTATTTTTTTCCTACGACATGTTGCAGTGAATGGAAATCTCCTTCCAGTTCAGGATGTACCACCCAGTGACTCCTTGTATTAACTTCTTCAGGCGAGTCGGTACTTCTTGGATGGTCATGTGCTATGTTTTTCGAAGACCATTTTCCTGCATGGAAGGTCCCTTGCACCGAAGTTGTATGTGATAACTCTCCTTATTGAAAGATCAACAACTGTTAGGAACTAATGGTTGAATGCCTTTAAGGTAGAGTTATGAACTTCAAACTTTTTGTTCTATCCAGCGTGTCTTGGAGTTCTTTTATAGATGTGGATTTATTGTTTTCTTTGCATAGTTGGTCATCTAAGTTTGAAGTTGCATTGGAAATGGGCCTGGAATTATCTCTATACATGATATCCTTTATTATAGTTCCACACAAGACTTTGAAGAATAACCTACTTATATTTTCTCTCTTCTTAAACGCAACATGCAGGTCCTTCCTCATCAGTGTATACTATTTGTTGTTGTAGATGATGTCTTTTATCAAAGTTCTCGTCATCCAGGATGTTAGCTAGGACATGCATCTCTTGTAATAACATCCTTGATACTGAGGTCATGTCCATTTTTGTCATCTTGCATGGCAATGGAGGCAATGCTATTAGGCATGGTGTTTCTTTGCATCTACAATCTGTAGGCGGGTCTGGGAACACTGCTTTATCCTATTTTGAGGGTGCATCTTCGAACATGTGATCCAAGTTCCCCCCATCTACCTCAGTTGCCATCATTTCTATTTATTCTTTCAATGAGATAAGAATCCCCCCAATATTAGAGATTGGTTCGTCTAATAATATTTCTTTCATAAAGCTATCATAATCTGGCAGGAGAGATGGGGCTTTAAAAAGAGGGTCTAGCACATCCATGTTGTCTTTAGTTATTTCCGTCATTTCTCCACTATCTTCAGATCATTTCATCGTGATGTCATTCTCTCCCATTGCTTCTTTGCTCTCAAAGGGAGTTGATGAATCTGAAGGTTGAAAGGAACTATGATTCGTCAACCCCTCAGGTCCATTTTCCTTGTTGTTTGTAGAATGCCCTAACAAGGCTGGGGAAGTGGTGGGATTATCATCCCCAACATGCACTCTCTTTTTTCTAGCAATCTCCTATGACTCCTCTTCCTCCATTGTAAGAGTGCATCCAGAAGTGGAAGCTTCATTCAACAACACCCCTTTCCCTGGTTGTACAACGACCGTCACCATATCGACTCTAAGATGTAGATCAACACTTGTTGATGTCGGGAAGGAGACTTCACAATCTTTAGTGCGTTGTCACTTTGGCGACGCCTCTTCACTAGTCAGTGATGCTTCCTTTCTTCTTCCAGCCTCAACTTGCAGTGTGATGCTTTCTTTAAGTAATTCATCTCACTCTTCTCAAATAAGGGTGAGCTCCTCTTTCACTCCCACCAAAGCCTCCATTACATGCAATTGATTAGCAGCCAATTGCTACATTTGTTGCGGAAGACTAAGGACATGTTTATCACTATCGATATTTGTTGTACCTTGGAGGTTAGTATCGACATTTGCAGAGATAGAATCAAAATATTTAGGGTGGAGGTTGATATGATCTCTCATAAATCATAAATATATTGCCTTATCTCCATGAACCTAGCCACTGAAGGTCCTCACCGATGTTGTTCTCGGGTGGGGCTAGTTGCATGCTCAGATTCCTTTATCTTTGCATACCTCTCATGGCCTACGTTGTGTGCTAGTTGTGGTTCTCAATGTCTTGTACTGCTTGCTTAGACTGTTCTTTTTCAAGAGTGCTCGTGGCTTTGGCATCCTCAGGCACCTCTGTTGGAGGTGTGGCATGCACCTCAATTATGAAGTTTTCTTTATTTACAAACATCTTCGACTCCTCTGATATTGTCAATGTTCAGAATGTTTTTCCCTTATATTTCAAGAATTGTGGCAACAAGTATGGTCTTTAGGGTTTTAGGTTCCTCATTTTCTAGATTTATTGCTTGTAGTGTGGGTGTTTCTTTTGTTTTGGTCGTTGCTGCTATCCTTTCAGACACACTACCATCTTTTGCCTCATATAAGTCTTCTCCATTGGGATCCTTGGTTGCCTTTTTCTTGGCTCAGCTAGCCTCTTTGTAATGGCAGATTGTGAAGATATTATTTGCATAATCTCTTCCTCCTTGAATTTGAGTTTATTGTTGTCGTAGTTGCTACATTTAGGGAGGGGTAGATAAATTTTTGTTCTACAGAACTTGTAGTAGAGTTCCTCCTTCTACTTTGTTAGTATACTAGTGGTAGTGAGATACTTTACATTGACTAGTGTATCTCCTCTTAATTTGAGGAAGAATATGAGCTTGTTGGGTAGCCATGTCAGTGGGCAATGTAGGTTATCATCCCTCCCATGCAAAAGTCATGGGAGCCTTCAAATCCTACCACTCCTGCCAATCTATCTATTAGAATTCTTCCTATATTCATGAGTTTTTTTTCATGATACTCCATAGAATATGGAGTTCCATCCTCATCACATTACATGTGTCTGTTCTAAATAATAGGGTATTAAGAACTATTTTCTACACTATGCGCATGAACCTTGAGTGCATCACGTCAGTCTTAGACTACCCAAAACTATATTTGCTTTCTCCAAATTGCTTTTCCTAGACTTTGAGGAATCCTCATGCATTCCTGTCTCCTTGTGCTCTATTGGATCACTCAACTTCTTCATTAGAGTTTGTGAAGATTGGGTTGAGCTACTTCACAATCACTACATAATCTTCTTTTATAATTCAAACATGTAGTTTGAACTCTCCACCTCATTCTTGGGTTTCTTTCTCAGTTACAGAGAACCTTTTTAATGTTGACATGAACTCTAGTGTAAGGTCATCGTAGGATAACTGATGGTTGAAACAGACCTTGTATATCCAAATATTCTCAGAACTTTGTTTCACTCTCTCATAGATGCCCATCTTCTTAAGTGTGTCCTTGTTGCGAACCATGTTGCTTTATAGTTATGTTCTGACATCATCATCGGCCAGAGTTTGAGGTGCTCTTCATATCTGGGTATGAATTCATAATCAGGTTCTTCCCTCTAGACCACCTTTGACAGTTCCTCAACATTAAATGCAATTTCTATGTATAGTGGTCCCACTGACTCAGAGGCAACTTCCTCTGTAGATGTCCTTGGGAATTTTGAAGGTTTCTTATAATGTGGGCTTGGTGGCTTCCTCTTCTTTTGGTACTAGAGTTTTGTAGAGGGGGTGTATTCAGACACTTTTGTCCCTGTTTGGTCATCTGGATTACCAGACTCCTATGGAATTGGATCAGCCAAAATCATTTCTCTATCTGCTTCTAAACACGCCTTGATGCTTTTTGGAGTGGGTTCTCCATGTAATCTAATGTAGGACACATGTTCATCTTTCAATCTTTCTACCCTCTTTATTTCTTCTACAGTCATTGATGATCTAATCTATTTGGTTTCCTTAGATTCAATCATCTCTACATTTGAATTATTGTTTCCTACCATTGTGCTTAGTAGATACCTTAGTATCTCTTGCAAGGTTAGATTAGAAGGTAAGTGTAATTTTAATGGAGTAAATCATTCGGTCGATGTCTTAAGAAATAGGAGGTCAATGGCTAGGAAAATGATGGTTGTGTGAGAGGGTGGAGGGAACAAGGACATGCGACAATCGATGGTTGAGGGAAGGTTGAGAGCAAATGATGGTCATGTGTAGGCGGTGACAATCGATAGATCATGGGAAATTATGTTTGATTGTAGGAGAAGGTTAGCATTAACCGATAGTGAGATACAACCGATGGAGATCCTCAACCAATGGTTGTGGTGAGGACCCTAATAATCGATGGTCCAGACCTACCTATGGTGGTGGACCAATGCTAGAAACCTATGGTTACAGACACCTGATGGTTATGACAATAAGTAGGGGTTACGATCGATGGTTAGTAGAGACCGAAGGTGGAGAGCCGATGTTGTAGAAGATTTATGGTTGGGGGTTTCTGGTATTTGTTCGGTGTCATGCGAAGGTAGAAGACAAAGTGGTGGTCACGATTTGAAGGAATGAACGAAGGCAAAGGTGGAAAGAGGTCATAATCACTGTTAAGAAAGAGAGAATAGTGACCTCTACATTGTTGGTGTGGTTTAACTTCCTCTTTCCACTATTGTTGGTTCCTTGCTCCGCCATGGACTCGGAAGAGGTTTGGGAAATGGTTCCTCAGTCTGGTGGTGAGGTTTGAGATGATCATCAGTGAGGTCGAAGGTTGAGGTTGATTGATGGTTGGAGCTTTAAGACAGTATGGATCGATGGTTGTGCCTTCACGGTTTGGCTCTTCCTCGGTTCATGCGGCTATGGTTTTTAGAAGGGTGCTCTTGATGGTTGGGGTCAGTCTTTTATAGGAAGTAGAGTGATGCTTGGGAAACCATCGGTTGTCAGGTTTAGTGGAGTGATGATTGGTGTCAACCGATGGTTGCTAGTATCTCTCAATAGTCGATGGTTCGGGAGATTGATGGATATATCCCTTGATGTCCATACTGGACCTTAACAATCAACAACTGATGGCTAGTGTGTTTTGTGAAAATGTGATGGTTCGTTAGAAGCAATGGTTGTTATCTCTTGATGGCTTGTCAGAACGTCTCAACAATCAATGGTGCAACATCCTAATGGTTTTTCTATGCAGTCATCTGATGGTTGATTAACCGGGTTTCTCATCTTATAGAAACGGATGGTGCGATAGACATGTTTAACAACCAATGATGAGGCAGAGTCGATGGTTTTGTAGTTTATTCCCAAACTAATGGTTTGATTGCATTAATAGCCCGATGGCTTCATTGTTGATGGTCGATCTAAACTGATGATTACTCTAGCCCTGGGGATTCTACTTGTGTTGCTATCTCCCTCCCTACAATTGATGGTCGTGGAATTCAAATTTTATACTGATGGTCGCCCTAGCTCCAATGGCAACGCAATACCTACATAAATTTGTTGTAAGATGGTTTTCATCTATATACAGTATAAATTATGAAATGGTGTTGAAAGTACCAAAAATTAAGATTAATAAATTATGAAAATTATAGATTTGAGTAGACTAAAAGAAGAATAAAGTCACACTTTTGCCCCAAATAGTCCTCTAAGAAGGGCTTAGTTGCTCATAGAATAACAAAATAACATAAGAGAAGAAGTAGAGATAAGTGTAGTCATGGAATTTCATGGAAGTGCTCCTCTTCTTCACCTCTGAAAACTAGAGCCTGTCCTTCTCCCTCCATGATGGATGAAAAACTTGAAAGGATGGGTGGAAATGGTTAAAACTCTAGAAAAATAGGGTTTTGAGGTGGAAATGAGGTGGACGTAGGTGAGAGCTCCTTGAATTATCTAGAGAAGTGAAATTAATTCTAAGGAGTGGGTAAAGGTGGATAACCTTATTCAACATCCTCCACCCAAGTATATATAGGTATTAGGAAAGCACTAGGTTAAGAGGGAGTAAAGTGGGAATTTTAGTGTAGAAAAAATTAGGATTTTAGTGAAAGAACGACCATGGTGGGTAAGGTGTAGCATGATCGAGCTAGGTGGAGGTGAAATGTTAGGTTAAAATTGGATAAGTGAAGAATGGTAGCACGTTCATGCTAGGAAGCAAGACTGTGGTGGGGGATAGGTAGAACGAATGTGCTAGATAACACAACCATGGTGGCTAGGTTGGGGACTTGGTCATTTCTTTGAGCAAGGGTGTTCTGACTCTAGGAAACACATTCATTTTGGTTGGCATGACCGTAATAGGGACTCCTTGGCACAACTTGTTGGTAAGAATAAAGAGGGGATCTTCTTGGAAAAAGAATCTAGGGTTGCAATTGACTTCCTTTTAGGGTTTAAAAAGCTTCCTTCTAGTGATCTTGACCTAAAAGAGTAAGAATCCCCTTCTTTCCTCCGTTTATTTCTTTGTTATCCTTCCTCCTACCTTCCTCCAGGTTGGAACCTTGTTGTTCCATGGTACAAATTGCTCTAAAGCTCTAGAACCCTACCTTTCTTGCTCCTTATGCTTAAAGTTTTCTCATTTGATGAAGAAAGGTGCTAGATGGACGAGTTCACAGCTTATGTTTGGATTTCCTACCCTACCTGCTCATGTTTTCTTTTGTTTGGAAGTCTATCTTCTAATTATAAGCAAGTTTTATAACTTGCTCCATGTTTATTGCTTACCATAAGCTTTCTAGCTCATGTTCTTGCTTGAAAATGATGATCCATGCATTAAAAAGCTATGCTTGACTTGAATTTCAATTTTTATAATGTTTCCTATTATGATTTGAGTTCTAGATGAACTTGTGATCAGGTGTACGTTATTCCTAAGGTATAATATGACTTGGATCGGGTTGGTTTGACAACCTATGGTGCTAAGAACCTATCAACCAATGGTCAATTTTATGGTTTTAAGTCGATTTCTTGTATAAACCCATGACCCAATGATGGTACCATAGCAACAACCCTATGGTGTTGTCTTCATGAAAATTGATGGTGGTAACCAAGGGTGCCAAATGACATTCACCCCTTAGGTCATGTTTTTGCCTAATTAGAACCCTAGTGATTAACAACTAAGTACCCTAATGATGCTATCAATCAATGGTGATATTAGTTTGATATTTGATGTTGATTAATATATAGTGCTGATCTAACAACCTAAGGTGACTGAATGGTCACTAACGATGGTGGATCAGGTATCCAAAACCTATGGTGAGTTAATCGTATAGTTGTAGCATCAATTAAGCCTTAAACTAATGGTTTCTTGGGTCATTTGATGCAATGGTCAAACCTATACTGTAATTGATGGTTTTAAGATATGAACTTGACCCAATGGTCAAGATCTAATGTTTATTCCTCCAATAAAGTAGAATGATGGCTAATGTAATATGTTGGTCCTAATAATGTGATTTAGATGGTTTCCTTTATATGATCAACTTAAGGAGCTTACTTGTTGACAATGGATGGCTTGTTTTAAATGAACAGTCAATTGTGGGTTTTACCCTACTCTCAACAGAACCCTTATTGTTGTTAATCAAAGGATGTATAGGGTTAAATGGTGACTTTGACTTTTATAGATCACAACTCAATAACATTATAGATGATTCATTCAAGTTGTTTACTTATGTAAACGACCAATGGATTCACCTTTTCAACATTTCATGGTTAGAAGTTGATGTCTCAATATTCCCATTGCTTTGGGTGAAGTGTGTAGTGTAATGTTATGATTCAAATGATGAGAATTTCATGATTCAATACCATAAACTTGTAGTCTTACCCTTTCCCTTATATGATTATGATTTATAATGACCATACTGAATTAATGGGTAACCCTAATGAGGTATAGCTTGTTATACCTAGGTTTAATATAACTAAATGATGGTAATTGGGTATGAATAGTCCTTGAATGACTAATACAATCATGGAGTACTCTGTTACTGTTGTTGAAACCCTAGTATGCTATAACCTGATGGTTACACCTTGATATATGTGTGGATTCATACTTGAGAATGGTATGGAATGTGATGGTGATGCTTCACCTTATGCATCCATGATCCAATGGGGATGTCATGAGTTAGGGTTCGGGTATAAGTACTGATTAGTAACATTAATATAATTTATCTTGTTGAACCTAACTCTAATGTAAATAGATAAAGATGAGTATTCATGTTTAACATTCTTATATAATGGAATGATGGTGAAATAACCTCCTTAATATGTTAATTGGTGGTTATCATAGCCACATGTTTAATACTTTCTTATGCTAAACATGTGCATTATGAATATGATGAGGGTTAATCATATATAGATTCCTTACATGTTGATGTAATAAAGGAATGTTCTTAATGTTAATATAACCCTGCTATGATTGTTTATGAATATCTTTTAGCTCATTAATGCAATATTGTGTTGATCTGGTGTATTATATGTAAGTGATGTTGTTGAGCCTTGTTACAAGGCATGCAAAGATAATGATGATCTTGCAGGGAATAATATGATGGTCTTAATGACCTTTGGTCATGGTTGAGCCCTAAATGAGCTGTAACCCTCTTGTGTTGATAAGGGTTGATACCCTGTGGTATTTGTGAAAAGGATTTATATCTTATGATAGTATGATGACTAGTGTAGTCTAATGAATGGCAAATGAATAGTACCATGTGATGATGAGATAAGAAATTATGTTTCACACGTTTTCTATCTTTTGAAGTTGTGATATTTATATGCTTTCTAGAAGTGAATTAGGGTTTGTATGTCCACTTATTTGATGCACCCTTAATTCACCCAATAGGCATAAGTAATCAAGTGAAACTTTAATCATGTAGTGTCTGTGTCGTAGAGCCATCTTCAGTGTCAGAACTTGCTGGATGGTGAAACAAGTATTCCTAAGGGAAACTCGGAGCGCATACTATTGAGTATGTGGGAATGGCAAGTTGAGGATATATCCTTGTCATCCAAAATGTAGGTTGTGGAGGATGGCTATGGTCATGCCTCATACATCTGATGTGATTGAGGACAACTGTGGTTGTACCTCAGATTAGAGGGTTTTGTATACCCTGGTTTCTAGTGTCGTGACCTGTACCAACGGTGGACTAGTGGTTAGCAGCTTGACTATATGTCACTGTGGTGGCAACTTTGACTGATATGTCACTGCCTTTTTACTCGTACTGATCGAGGGGAAGAGATCTTAGGATACCGACACTCCTAGATCTTTTACAGAACTGAATAGCCCTTCGTAAGGGTCGGTTGGACTTTGCATGGTACAATTCAAATTCCCGAGGGCATAATAAATGATGTAAGACAGTCATGTAGCATATATGTTTAGGGTTATACACAACACTTCATATTGGATGATAACCCTTGTTTGCTTTCTTTTCACTGAGATCATGTATAGTACAATAAGAGATAATAGATATGCTTATGTTGTAGTTATACACATGTTGTAAACATGCTTATGATGTCAAATATACTGACACTGATGGTTAAGATGGTGTCGCTAGCTATGTTTAATATTGGTAGCCATGCATATGTAATAAAAAAATCTTAAACTTCTAATCATGCCTATGTAGTTCATTGTGTTATGATGTTAGTTCTACTTATGATATAGATCTGTTCCCTTTATTTGAGATGCCAATATTGATAGCCATGTTATGTTACTAGACATATTCATGATTCTAGGGATGATTATGCTACTAGATTGCTTGTGTTGTTAGCAAGGAATATAATGATTGTCTGATTAATGATAACGATTGTTATTAGATGCAATTTGAGTAGATATCTAAGAAAAAAAATGGATTTATTTGTTATCTATATATGCATTGATGATCATACTTGTTGCTAAGACAATTGCTTAATCTGTTTAACATACTTGAATTGTTCAATCTGTTTAATTGATTATTAAATACTCCAACTGCTTAGTTATCTACTATTTAAAATGTTGTAATCAATAAGCATTGTTGGAGGTTATATCTCTTGGTGGGACATGAGTCTCACCCTTGTGGTTCGCTACATCTTTTTAGGTAATCGTAAGTGACGAAAACAAACCTATGGAAGAAAAGAGGAGCTATATTAATGAATCTATGAGAAAGTTGACTAGATGTCTAGTGTGTCCTCGAGTCATCCCTGTACTCTCAGGTCCGGGCGAGTATGATTTTTCAAATGAATCAGACTTTTGTTAGCATATTAATGTTTGTTTGTATGGCATATACGAATATAGTTTTCTTGTGTATATATGTTGTGGCTAAGGCAATAGAACAATTTATATTTTATTCTTGGCATAGTATGGATATAAGAAATATTGTGGGCTCTTATGCAAATGATTCTAAGCGGGTGCTGACGTTGAAATCGATTTTAAGCTACCCATATTTTTGGGTATGTGATTAATTAGTGATTGATTGTGTTCTATGTTTTGAGTAATCTTGTTTAGTGTAACGGGTTCTCACAACAATCTTGTCTCAAAATCTTCCTCACTACCATAGCTGATACAAGACACATAAGGAGAATCTTCCTATCTCCTTGGAAAATCCACATCTCACTATCATCTACAAACGTTGCTTGCTTGAAACTACAATCCAAGACCACTCTATACTTATCCAAGGTATCCATTCCAAGGATCACATCAAATCCATGCATGTCTAGTGGTATGAGATCCACTTGAATATTGTGCACTGAAAAAGAGAGAACATAGGAAGGACACACATCTTGTAACACTGTAGAACCGACCAACAGTGTTCCTAGCAACAAGATACTCTTCTTATGACTAACCGGAAAAAACAACTACCAAGCACTTCATGTGCGATAATAGTGTGTGTATCACCCAAGTCAACCAAAATAGGTATAAAGCAACAAGAAGACAAATCAATATAAAATAACTCCATCTGACCAGTCGCTACTCACGGGTTGACCACTACCTCTGACTGACTCATCGCATAGAATCTAGCCATTTCTTATTATCTCCCCCGTCATCTGCTTCCCTAGGCATACGATCCAAATTGTGACACTTAGCCACATCCTCACCCTCCTACACCACTATTCTGTAGTCTCTGTGAGCCCTACTGACTCTACCTCAGTTGCTGGGTCACTTCATCATCCCTCACGGGGCACTCCCACTTCAGACGTCCTACTTGTCTGGACTTGTGACAGGATCGAGTCTCAATCCATGTCTTAGACGGACCTATCACTGATGTTGATGCAACGCTATAGGATTTTGAGGGTAGAAAACTACAGCCTCTGCCCTTGCTTGGTGACTAATGAGTCAAAGCACTAAACCTCTGTGGCGCTGGCAGTACAGAAAACCTTGGCTTCTTGAAGCCACCAAACGACTTCCCTGGAAATTATGCAAGCCGCTTCTTGGAACTTACCTCTTTCTTCTCCTTCACAGATCATTTTATCCTTTGAAAAGACTCCGCGAATGCAACAAAATTCTCCTGATTCTCTAAAGCAGCAGCTGTGGTAGACAACTCAGTTGACTCAAGGTCAATTAGGTCAATGTTGACTCACGTCTAAATTAATTAAACCCTTGTTTTCATGATGACTAACCATTCCACATATTGGTGTCTAATGCTTCTACTTGAGTGTTTTCAGATTAGGTATAGACACACTCCAAATGCCCTAACTTGCACATATCAACTTGGAGAAAAGACAATTCAAAGTCAATACAAGTGCACATTTTTGTAATATGATGTAAATCCATTAGAATCATGTTGTAAATCACTTGTAATGATTGTATGACTTGTAACTAAGCTTGGAAGAAATCAAGAGCACTTCAAATCAAATATTTAAGCACTCAAAATCCATTTTCCAAAATTCACATAAGGCTATTCATTTGTCGAGTTGCAAACTCGACCGATCCTGATTGGATCTTGAAAATGACTTTTGATCGGTCGAGTTTACACTTCACAGAACTCGACCGATCCCTCTACTGAACAAACTTGATTTAAGTGAATCAGTCTAGTTACCCCAGGACAAACTCAACCGATGACCTAAATTGGTCTTGTCTCTTAGTGGGATCGGTCGAGTTACCTTTATAGAAACTCGACTGATTGCACTGTACGGAAAAGTGCAGAAAAGTGTTTCTAGCCGTTGTGGAGTTGCAACAAGTGAAAATATATCTGTTGCAAGCCACAAAATGGCTAGTTTTTGTTCTTAAGTGTTCTCAAAGGCTATGAGGCATCCCCAGCTATAAATAGGACCCCTTGGGCTTCATTCCAAGGTTGAGCATTCAATGCAAAACTCTATGTGAGGTTCCTATTCTATAGTTGAGTGCTTCCTACAACCTCGTCTCTCTCTCTCTAAGCTTAATCACTTGCTACATTCGTTAGAGTGAGTAGGAAATATGTAAGAGAGCTATTCCTACATGTATATCTTGTGAGTCTCTCACTTCCACCACCTCCCTATCTCTCTTTTTAACCATTAAGATGAAGGTTCTCTCTCTTGGCTAAGAGAGGTGAAGAAGAATAAGGGAAGGAGTCCCTTGGTGAAGATCAAGGCTAAAGACTTGGATCAAGAGTGGGTAAGCCCTCGGTGAAGGCAGAAGACTGCTTTCTCAAGTGGGTAAGTCCTTAGTGGAAGCTTCTCTGAGTGAAGGTGAAGTCAAAGGTTGAAGATCCAAGAAGAGTGGGTTATTCCTTGAAGGCTGAAGACTTGTGCAAGAGTAGGTAAGTCCTTGGAAGAAGGTTGTAGACTCCTTGTAAATTGGGTAAGTCCTTGGTAAGGTTGAAGACTCTTTGTATTGGATAGGTAAGTCCTTTGTTGGTCATGTATTGTAAGTCTTATGAATGAATATAAGAATGCAATGGTTAAGAAATCCTAGAGGTTGACCTCTCTATGTAGTGGACTGACTCACTTCTAGTTTGAAGTGTGGAACCACTCTAGATAGCTTGTCAACTTGTGTATGTTCAATCTTTCTCTCCCTTGCTATGCATGTTTTAGTTGCACTCAAATTTCCTATTTAGCAACCTTATCTTTTGATATATCTTGAAGGTCTAATGAATTTTGTTTAAGTGCATTCAATTCTATTCACCCCCCCTCTAGAGCATTTTATCACCCATCTAGGATCCAACAAACTCAGCATTTAACACCTTCTCTAAACAATGAATCCTCTCATCTTCTGTCAAAGTCATGTGAGGACAGAACCTCAACAATTCCATAAACCTTGCCTCATACTCATTGATCGTCATGGACCCCTTTCGAATCCTCTCGAACTAACTGATCTTCTCATCCAAATATGTCTGAGTGAAGTATTGACTTACAAACTCTCGTCGGAACTCCTCTTAATCAACCACAACATCAGGTCTCTTCTCCTCCTCTATGGCCCACCAATGGACATCACTCCCTCTCATGAGGTACACCACATGCTTCACCTTATCCTCTTCAGGGATACTCAGGATCTTAAAAGCCTTCTCAGGCTCAGTCATCCACAGATCTGCATTCGTCGGGTCAGCTATTCCCGCGTAATCGACCACCCCAACACGATGAAGTCGCTCAATAGTCTTCCTAGTACCTGCATATTCAGCATGGGGAACAGGTGCCCTAGGCTGAGGTGTAGGCATCCTAACTGCCATATGAGTCATTGTTGCCATAAACTGCCCAAAAAGAGATTGAAAGGCATGGTTTTCTATCATGGCTAGGTCAAAATGGGGGACTTCAGGAACCCAATCTTCTCATGCTTGGTTCTTTGCACTACTTCCTGGTGCAACAACACTTCTCTCAACATCATGTTCTTCATGATCTCCTGACATCTTTCAACTTTTATTCTTCTCTACATAAGCAGAAGTGACTATAAGACAGACGGATGACACTAGAACATACAGAAACCCTAGTCCAAGGTCCCTATAGACTCAACGAACCTAAAGCTTTTATCCAACCTAATCTATGGTCCCCCACGCCACAACGAAACTGAGATTACTCAAAAAAATTGTGAAAGAGAGATTAACAACTTATTAGCAAATTACACTAGAAATTTAAACCTTTTTCATAAAATAGCCATATAGCAAGAACATTTACACACGAGTCCTTTCATGCCTCAAAGCATTCACAAGGCATGCTATCAACATGTAACGAGAACAATGTTCCCGAACATATATACATGATTCCATCACATCCGATATACAAAGGCACATAAAGATAACACGTTTGCAAAACATCTACAAAATGCTCCCAAAGACCTAAGTATACAAGGATGACTCTAGGACTCTATCCAAAAAAGACATCCAACAACACTTCCAACCTTATCAGCTACCACTCCTTTGGCTGCTGCACAACCTCCTCTGTATGATCTCTACCTCTTTGTGCTCGTCTACCTAAAAAAAAGGTGTTTAACCAACAGGGTGAGACACACAGTCCCATGAGAGATATAACTCTCCACAAACTCTATTATTATCACAGATAAGATAAACTGAGCACCAGTATAAATACAACTAAGATGAAGCAGGTAAAGATTAATAATAGGAAGGGCAATTACTGTTGAATTATGAAACATCTTAATGATTGAAAAGGAATATGAAGAATATGTATATTTTCTATCAACAATGTTGTCTAAAGATCAAGTGAGGCCTCAACCAATGTTTTTATTTAATCCTATAAAACTACACTAAATGGAAGATGAAGTATTCATTATGTCCTGAGGATTTGAATCGTACCATCCAAATCCAACTGACCACTATATATATAGTCGAAAT
Source organism: Alisma plantago-aquatica (assembly GCA_963693085.1). Lineage (NCBI taxonomy): Eukaryota > Viridiplantae > Streptophyta > Magnoliopsida > Alismatales > Alismataceae > Alisma > Alisma plantago-aquatica. Next base: position 375,925,322 of record OY856413.1, on the reverse strand, counting down.
CAGTTCCATAAAAGGTCTAATGGAAGAGCCAGAATCCACAACCTCATCCCCTCGGTCAGTATAAGGACATTGACAATGACATCATTAGTCAGACTGCTATCAGTGACTTATAGTCCAACTATACACATCTTGCCCACCTTGGTATAGGTCACGATGCTAGTGAGTTACAACCATAATCACACTCTTGAGTAGGATATGACCACAACCATTCTTGTATCTCAAATTGAGCTACAACCGTAGTTGTACTCATCATTGGGGTATGACCGTAGCCAATCCCATTCATATACATTCAGGATACAAGGAGATACCTCAACTTGCACCCCATATTCTCAATAATATGCACTCTGAGTTAAACTCATTTCACCATTTAGAAAGTGCTGACACTGAATGGGTCTATGGCACAGGGAAACTACACTATTAGATTTCACTTGATTAATTAGATCAATTCAATCATCTTTAAACATAAATCAAGTTACACTGTATGACCTTTAAATAAGATCTACATAAATAGGGCATGACTCATCACTAGAAAATATCGAATCACATTAAGTATGATATCATCACATCATGTCTCTTTATGCTTACTATTCATCATATGTCCATCAGAAGGGCCACATGTCCATTACAAGGACCACATTTCCATCACAAAGACCAATGTCCATCACAAGGACCACATTTCCATCACAAGGACCAATGTCCATGACAAGGATCACATGTCCATCACAAAGATCAATGTCCATCACAAGGACCACATGTCCATCACAAGGACCAAATGCCTATCACAAAGACCAATGTCCATCACATCATAACCACCATAGCTCATACATGGCTATGTACATCAATTAGTATCACCTGCATGGTTAGAAACTGATAACAAGAAGGCAAAGCATCATCATCTCATAGAACTCATGCTATACATTTACATCATACACTATACATCTGACAATTAGGGTTCCACTTCCCCCGATTAGTGTTTGTAAGGTTGGATCACCAACCACTCTTAGGTTATCACTTTCCACATCATTATGAGATGTGTTATGAGATATAGAAGCATGTTTCTCATTACCATTATAAAACATGTTATGTGGTTTAGAAACATAACCCTCACATCATATGTACAACTACTCCATAGGATATCACATCATCACTATGAAACCCTCTCATCAACAAGATGCATCACTACACATCACATAGGGTATCGATTAGGGTTAGGGTATCAACCACCACACTAAGGTAGGGTATCGGTCACCACACTAAGGTAGGGTATTGACCACCACACTAAGATAGGGTATTGACCACCACACTAAGGTAGGGTATTGGCCACCACATTAAGCTAGGGTATCAACTTATCATCACTTTGTATTAGGCTCAACACCTCAATGAGAGGGTGTCAGCCAAGGCACAACAAAGGGTATCAGTCTAGAGGTGCATGAGAAATTGTATCAGTCAAACCATCCCTTAGGGTATCAGCCTCACCATCCATAGGGTATCAACCTACCCATTAACTAGGGTATCGACCTATGTGCTCCTTGGTGTATAGGCCACATAGATCTTCATAGAATATCGACCATTAGGGTTTGGTTCTATCGGTTGGACTTCAAGGTTTATGTTTCTCACCTCTAACCAATATGTTTTGGGATAAGGAGTATCGATTTGCAACATGTGTTGGGTCAGGGTTACCCATATCGACCTCCATACCCAACTAAAAGCATCAAGGTTCAACACTCTTCCTCCCTAGTCACCACTAGATCATAAAAAACCCCAACATGGTAGGTGTATCAGTTTACACAAGAACATATTGGTTTAGCATATCAGATTGCAAGCACATCCATTTAGTTATCTTCTACCTCAAGATGACAATAATAACAAGGCAAAGGAGAGGAGCAACTTAGGGTAGCAACTTAACAAAGTTCTATTCTCAAAATTGAATATAAGGCTACCAAGAAAAACTAATAGTCATGCAAGCAAGAGATAACGAGCTAAAGATAACTAGTTAGGTAACAAATAGAAAGACGATAATAACAAAGTAAGTTTAGAGTTATATAACCTGCCTCGAGAACAACTACCAAGCTCTAAGATCCAAGATCAAGCTGCAAGATACCCAAGCTCAAGGTAGAAGAAGATCCTCCTAGCTCGATCTCCGCAACACCAAGGAAGAAGATAAAAGAGAGCACCACAAGGTTTGGCTCGCCGTCTAAGCTATGAGGGAGAGTTCTCTTCAAGCTCAAGGTCGGCCACCAAGGAGAGAAAGCAAGGATGACTAAAAGGGTTGTCTTACATGGGAAGATAGGGGTATATATATACATGCCCAATGAGAGAGAGAGCAAGGGGAAGGTGTCACCACCTTAGAGCCCTAGGTGACACATGTCCAAGAAGAAAGGCCACATGCCACGCCATACAATAAGGTGATAGGACCTATGTCTCGTCCACTTGGTCACTAAGGAAGGTAAATGTAAAGAAGTGAGATCACCTCTCTACTAAATAAAAATGGTTAACAAAATCCAATTGGATACCATCAGAAGTTAAAGTTTTTTTGACTATATTCAATAAAAATAAAGAGTACATAAATTTTCCCAAAAGGGTGTACATGCTTTATACAAAAAGAGGATCTAAGTAGAGGGAAACTAGACTACAAAAATATGTCTCTAAAAATAAATAACTTAACAAGTAAATCCAAGAGGGAAGGATGGACTCCTTTTCCTAGTCTTAGGCTGGTTCACCATGCTCCTGTTGGACATTCTGATCCTAAACCTGGGTGGTTGGGATCACCTAGTAAGAGGAGAGAAAATGTATGTGTAATAATAAAGGAATAAGGACAAAATATAAAGAAAAGTATTGCATTGTAAAGAACTACTATTCTAAGAGGGTCAAAAATATGAGGCAAGTAAAACAAATAAGAATTTCTGCCAAGTTAAACAATAATAAGTTGCATGTATGATTAAATGTGACTACATTAAACTAATATAGTGCTAAGGAACCTTATGGACCTCAACCTCTGAGTGAGGGAGAGTAACACATTCCCAAACACCCAAATATATATATATATATATATATATATATATATAATTGGGGAGAATTATCACATTCCCCTGGGGAGAGTGGTCACATTCCCCTAGGCTCATGCCCAAAACTATGGGTGGTTTGTACTCATTGTATACTACCTTAGTTAATTAGTCATTTTCATCACCATGCTAAAGTATTTCAATGGCAGATATAAGGAATTTAAATAACTTTGCAAATGGGGTCCAAGACCCTAGAATAATTAAATTAAAAGTTCCCCAAGAAAGCAATAAAGAGAATAAAGGCTAAGCAATGCCTCATTGGAAATATTAGGATGGATAAAATATTCCCAACTTAGGGTTTAGAATGCACATAACTCTTTTCACACATAAAGGTTATCTTGAATAGTATACTTTGGTCCACAAAGTCAACTTTTCATCCTAGAAACACACTATGTATATTAACCAAGTCAAAGTGAACATATTCGTTCGTATCATATTTTTATATTATTCTTACTCTACTCCGGATCATTTAATGTCATGTTAGGGTTTATGATTTTAATCTTTGTTGAGAGAATATGTGATGCTTTATATATCTATCTTTAGTCACATAAATCATTCATATATATATATATACACATATATATATATATATATGTGGATAATAATAATATATTTTCTTCCAATTTAGGTTTAATGATGTCATTTTCCTCTCTATAACGTGAATCCATATTATTCCTAAAATCATGCTTACCATGTATATTGGTGTAAGTATATTCCACATGAATATCTATAGGTTCACTAATATACACATGCCTTGATCTAACTAACATGCCATCTAGATATATGTTTATAAAAGTACATTCCTTTACACATTATTATCTTTTTCACCATTTAATTCATAAGTAGACAATATAGTTAGATGCATTCTTATACATATTTCAAGTTCCCTTGGATCAATTTAGATGAGAGTGTTTCAAGGATTCATATGTATTTCTAGTTATCATGTAATGCACCTATATATATGTATATATATATATGGTTTCTAATGTAAAGGATACATTAAAACAAGGATACACTCACTAATGATTCTTAGGGCTTGGTAAGTGTACAATAAGCAATTAGGGCGATTCATTAACCATATTGGATATCAATCCAACTGGGTCTTATACAATATCTTCTATTTAATATCAAGTCTCCACTTTAACGTATCATTTCAGGTTTGATTTTATGCAATCTAATATTTACATTTGTATACAACAAACTTGATAGGTAAGCTAATTGACTAGTTAGTGTTATGGTTTTAAATAACTAGATTATCCTTACTCCATATTTATCCCATCTTTATAATCTAATTTCTAAAATAAAACCATTGAATGTGAAATAAGAACTTACGTGTCTAGGGTTACCATGGAGGTTGCATGTCTAGTTGATTCACAATGAGATGGGGACCCAAACACATCATCACTTTCTCTATAATCATGTGACCCAAGAAGGAGTAGCATGTAATGAGTCACCATCGTCAGGTTGAATGGAGGTGTTTGAAGACGTCGTGGTGTTGCAGATCCAGTGGTTGCAAACGACGATGTCGCTGTCCAGGTCGACAACATTGCACTTAGTGACTACGACACCCTACTATGATGGCGTCGGGATTGTTTTGGAAGTGTATTTGTTTTACAGGTGTTTCTTGGTGACGACAGATGGAGGTTCTGAGAGTTCTTAACAAGGAGGATGGTAAGGGACCTAGGGCGGCTGGTGGTGTAATGATGAGAAGCCCCGGCTAGGTGGTGGAAGGTGTTAGTGATGCTGACGTAGCGTCGTGGCCCTAGCTTGTGGCACTGATGTTGGTGAGAAGATGACATCAGACAACAACAGTGCCAATGGTTGCCTTAAGTGGTGGCTCTCAGATGGGCACACATTTAGGGGATCACTGGCGGCTGAGCATCATGGCGGATCTGAACTTTGATGGTGGTGTTAGCAGGTGGTGCATCATCCAGTGGGTTGCAGGTGTCGTGAAGTGCGCCCAGATTTTGATGAATTGATGAGGAGGGAGAAGAAAGATCGACAATGCGTTGGAGTTTGTAGGTCGGTACCTTGTGGTGGTGGGGTGCCATCTGGTTATGCTCGATGCAACCTGACATGGCTTGGCCGTGCTGGAGGAGGTAGTGGAGAAATTGGCGTGGAAGACGGCTGTTAGAGGCATCGAAGGTGACGAGAAGAAGGAAGAGCAGCTACAACCATCTTGCTATCAGCTGCTGGCAGCTAGGGTTAGGTGTGTGGGCAAAAGGACAGGGAAAGACAAGGAAGATATAGAGGAGGCAACAAACATCATCGATTTTAGAGGGGAAAGAATCGTGATGTCACATTAGACAAGTAGCATAGAGGAAGTAATGGGGGGAGAAGTAACACAACGTTGTGTTATGTTGAGGGGAAAAGCATCTAGGAAAAATTCTTAATTACTTAGTCAATTAGCACATTTAAAACCTATGGTAATTTGCATTCTAATTACTAATTCAACTGGGAATATAATTAATATCTGTTTTCCAAACAATTTAAGGGGCATGTAAATTAGGAGTCAAGGAGGTTTCCTTTTTCCATGCAATAGGCATTTATATACATTAGAGTTGCTTATTTAATTAATGAAGAGGGTATAGAAATACCAATTGACATGAAAATTCATAGGTTGGCTAATTAAAGTGTGAGGATTTTAACTCTACATTAATTTCTCCTTTTGAACACATTTTGGATTTGATTGTATGCTAAGTTCCTAATAAATATATTTAGTACCTTTCTTAATAAATTTTGATATAAAATTTCTTATTTCTCATTTCTTATCCCAAAAAGCCATAAAATCTCTAAATTAATATAATATATTCATTATCTCTTATTAGTGGTCATTTTACATAATTAGAGTCTAATTAACACATTAGTTGAGATATTTGTGCAAAAACCCATTCATTGTCATGAATGTGGGTAAATATAGTTCAAGCCATCAAGTATAGCTCAATTTCAACATTGAGGCCAAAGAGGATAGAAAAGATAGGAAAATTTAGGGAAAATGACAAAAAGGATAAGAAGGAAATAAAATTTTGAAAATGGGTAAAATTGCAATTGAATCGAAGATTCTGTATGTTACTGTCAAGGTCGACACACCCATTCATCCCCTTCACAAACTGATAGGGATGAAACCCTAGGTCACAAACCGATATGGAGCTCCTCTAGAGTCACCACAACTTGACATGGTGATCCTCAAAACATCACCAAACCGATAGGATGTCCCTCAAGACACCCTCAACCAATACCAAGCCTCCTCAAGGCAAGCACAAACTGATTTAGGGTCTCACTAAGGCTCTCAAGCCTGAGACAACACTCCAAAGAGCAAAGCACACCCTAAACATGTGCCCAAAACATCACCAAGGATGTCAGCACTCAACAAAGACCAAAACAAGGCGCCCAACAGTTCCTCTCTCCTCTAGATGATGCCTAAAGAGAGAAGGAACACTCTAGAGGTGGCAAACTTGCACATCAACCCCTATCCTGGGTGAATTGCAAGCTGCACCAAGCCTCATCACAAAGCACAACATCAAGCAACAAGATCAAACAAGGAACATAAACCTCCAAAATTCCCTAATTACATCCTAGATGATTAGGGCAAGGAGCTAAGCAACACACTTAAGAAAAGCAAATAGGGTTAGCCCAAAACATGGGTTAGGGTCCTTATAAATGAGGCATCAACATACAAAGGTTAATAATTTCCAGTGAAAAGACAAACACATATAAGGGTAACCCCCTTCTAGGAGCTTCTAGTTGCTTGGATGGTCAGGAACATGATGCTTTTCCCAATTGCATACTGTCACCGCATCATCTCTCCTTCGAAAAGGTTGGATGAGAACCACAGGTCGCCACGTCAGCACGCCATTGAAGGTGTGCACAACATGACATGGTAGAGGGGCCTGATGCAAGGTAAGAGAGATGATAGATGACATGATAGTGGCATCATGTTGTGTTTCTTATGATCATGGACAACAATTGTGGATCATACCATTCCATTAGAAGAAGAAAAAGGCCCACCTATATATGTTGCAACCAGTTTTGAGAAATTCATCACACAAATTGCACTGCAAAACACATGTACAATATGATATTGGGCCATTTAGTTCTGGACCTTATGGTTATTCAAAATCTCATAGCAAGATTTTAGGAAAAAAAATGCCACATGAGTGCCCTTATTTACATACTCAAGGACAACACAAATTTCTGGCCATTTATACTCATTGAATTGTCTGCATCTACACAGAAAAAATCATGTAAAATTGTTTATTAAACAATGGTAGTACTTTATCCCTTATGATATCAATTTTATTTGTAATTCTGTCCTTCAGAACATCAGAAGCTAGTCCTGGATTCTAATAAATTAATTGCATCATACAAATCTAGAAATAGGAGGAAATCCCCTCAAGATCAACAGACAATTTTTTAATTTTTGAAGAGAACGCCAAAACTACAAGATGATGATGTTGTATTTGATTTGATGACGCCAAAAGTCTAGGATGGAATGTTAAAGCCTAGGATTGCATTATCATTTGATTTCGTACCAATTTGTGGTTACCAAAGCTTTCGACCTCCCAACATTGGACACAATTTTCAAAATAACATCAGATCATAATATCAACAAGGTATGAAAACTATATTAATATTCCAAAAGTCCTTACATAAACACGCACAATGTTACCCCAGTTAAAAAAAAAGATATTATGCTTGAACATATACATTACAATATATACAAATGATGTTCAATACAAGACACAACATGTCAAAATATTAATATGGATACTATGACTTAATAAATTTTCATGTCCAGACCTGAGTATTGGGATGACTCTAACTCCATATAACTCCAACACACAAACATTACCTATCTACATGTGACATCAAGCATCGTAGAGTAACATGTGACACACAAACATCACCTACCTCCAAGTGATGGACATCCTCCACTGGATTGGTCCTCACTGCAACTACCCGAAAATCTTGACTAGTCACCTAAGTGGATGTAGACTCACAAGATGAGAGCCCAAGTCGTACGGATAATGATATAACAACTGGGAACATTTATTACTTACAACATGATTATAAATAATTAGGCAAAGTAGGTAAAATTCAATTGAGCAACTAGTATATCAAGAAATGGAACGTTACCATGTTTATATATGTATCATCATAGATACCTATGCTAAAAAAGGAGTCATATATATCTCGTGTAGAAAGAAACAACACATCACAAGGACATCCCTATTATTCTCAAAATAAACATGACCAAACATACTACATGGCTGAGTGAAATGATTTAATCTTGGAGCAATTTGAAAATTATGACAAGATGTTGAACCCAACCATCCCCATATATTCACCAATATATGGCTACAAGCATCTACTGATAGTTCTCAAATGGCTACAACATTAACTCATTTCACTATTTCCTCTAATGACCCAGTGATCAGCCCAAAACATGTGTCCAAAATGGAGGCAGATTTAGAAGGATAAAACATTGAACTTATACTTGATATTAGGCCCTGCAACAATGACAACCGTTTCTAATATAGAAAATTAGGGTCAAACACAGGGACAAGGGTGTATGTGTAATTGAAAGTCTTAGCTTACTTATGCCAACCAAAAAGGTAGGCAGGTGTTCCTTACACGAGAGAGGCATTTCAACGCTCAAGTTAACAAATAAGTAAAGAAAAAAAGAGATTAAACCAAAAAAGAAGTATGTTTAAGTGAGATAAGATGGAATAGACAAGGAACTTGGATTGGGTTTCACCATCTAAGGTTTGTCACCAACATGCAAAATGGAAACCAATTTTATACCCTTATCAAGCTTACAAGTAGTCATCATAACTATTTATTCCATGTTCTCTCGAGCTAAGGATAAATCTAGATCATAAGGTTGTATATCTCTAGAGATGGAAAACAAACAATCAAAATAAAACCAGATGATCATTAGCTTAAGCTTCCAATATTCTCATGTATTCATGCAACTCCATAACTCCTAGATATGAGTTAATGCTTCTCCCAATCTATTAATGATCAAACAACACAACATGGTAGCTAATAAATTAAGTGAAGCACTGAGAATAAGAGTATACGGATAGACTTTGCTAAGAGTAGATACATTTAAGGGATATAAGTATTTACATGTTGGGAGAGCTTGATTGGCTACTCCCAACACAATATAAATGGATCAACCACTCACGGTCATGAGTGGCTACTCCCAACTCAATATAAATGGATCAACCACTCATGGTCATGATCGACATCTAAGATTTACAATTGTTGAATAACATGGAGATGGATGGATAGGAGAAAGAAATCAAATCATAGTAGAGGGGGGAGATACACTAGACAACAACTCAATTTGAATCAAGGTTCATACATACATCCTTCTTCTCCAATTTTGTGATGGCATAATGAAAGTGGCGTCAGCTCTGTGGTCCTTCATCTCTCAAAGAAGACTCGTGGTTATAATCGGTGGTGCCAAAGGGTTGCTAGATACTTGGACTCTCATCCTCAGGTTCTACAAATCAATAATGGTGAGCAGATGTCAGTGTCTAGCAAGCACAAGAGTAGCACTTTGTCTTCAACTCTTGCAGCGCACAACCCATTTATCGTAGCCATGGCCCATGGGTGCTCTATTTATAGGATCTAGTGTGCGGCTTGAGGTGATCATAGAGGATCTTGGTGAGCACTCCAAGTCTATTGGGCACGTGCCTCAGGGCATGCACCTAACTAACCAAATGACTGATGTCTGTAGAGACACCATCGGTAGGTGGTGGAGCTGGAGAACCATCAATAGACTATTGTTTCTTTATGACCGTAAAATTGAGGGATGTTTTTGAACCATCAGTAGATGGGTTTCGATGGTCCCCGTAGGAGTGGTGCCCCGTTAACCCATCTGAAGAGTGGAGCTCAATCATGCCATTGGAAGATACATGTGGGTGGTTCTTCGGTTGATGACCCCTTATTGGTCAATTGATAGATGACGGGTACATAGGCCATCAGTATAAGGGTTCCATCCTTTCCTCATTAGGCATACATCCTGCCTCACCATCAAAAGGCCACACAATCATGATCTTTAGATGGTATGGACTGATGAGTGTTCAATCACTTGCCTTCTGATGATGAGGTGGTAACATTTTGAAGCTACAAATTCTTATTAATAAAGTCATGCGAGTTTGAAGGTATAGAATTTAGATTATGTGTCACAATCACTCAATCCATATTTTTATGTCAACCCTTATTCAGGACTACATTGGATGATGTCAAAGTATACCAAATGACATGTGATGAGTGTAGTGACTTTAGGTCTAAGAACCCAAATCACCACCAACACTATGAGAGCTTACTATGAACACCATTGTAATGACTTTCATGTGTCAGTCTCATGGTGAGTCTTCTTGATACACTGTTCTCTAATATGTATATGTGTGCTTGGTTTGATATCACATATCATGAGTAATGAGATTTTTTCATTAACCAACATACAATCTAGTCTTATGTGTTATTCTGTCTATCTGCCTTCCATAATAACATTCTACCAGTGACATAATGAGAATGTATATACTCTTAACATCTGTATGATCTCATTGTTCAAGTCACATACTTGAAGAGATACGTCATTGAGTAATATCATTCTCTAGACATTTATTGTGTTACATCATTATCTCGTAACTGAATTAAACAAAATAAATTGAAAACTTGCTTTTATTAATAACAAATCAATTATAAATTATAACTATTACACTCATCATATGATTGGCTCTCTGGACATACATACCAACACACCCTAGGTTGTCTCCAGTAGCGCCCCCAGTCGTCTATTGTGGCATTTTGTTTTATGAGAGATTTTTTTCTAAATTTGAAAGCTACTTTAAAGGTTAACGAAGTGAATAGGCATGTAAAATATTTAGAACTACCAACTGCTATTGGAAGGTCGAAGAAACATGTCTTCAACTTTATAAAGGAGAGAGTATGGAAAAAACTTCAGTTGCAGAAGGAATTTTTTTTGTGTCCAAGGATGAAAAATTTGTGGCTGAGGCAATCCCTACATATGTTATGATATTTTTCAGATCCCGTCATGAATCCTAGATGACATCCAAATTTCAATTACACATTTCTAATGGGGAGAAAATACACAGAAAAGAAAATCTTATGGTAGTATTGGGTCGGTCTCTATAAACCAAAGAAACTACGGGGTGTGATTTAGAGAAATGCATACTTTTAACCGATTCTTCCTCACAAAATGATTGTGGAGAGTACTTACAAAGACATACTCTTTTGCATACAGAGTGATGAAGGATAGATATATTCCTAGAAGCTAATAGAGGATACAACCTGAACTTTACTTAGAGAAGCCTACAGGGCGCAAAACCGGTTCTTATGGAAGGTCTTAAGTAGCGATCTGTTTGGGAATGGAGCTTCAATAAACATCTGGAAAGACAACCGGTGGTTATGGATAGGGAAAAAAAACATGGTTGCTTTCCTAAAGAAAGGAGAAGATACCCCGATCTACTTCCAAGAGTTGATTGATATGCAAATCGTCAAGCTGGGATGTGAATAAAGTTGAGAAAATTTGCCGAAGAGATATTCTAAGAAGCATTCTAAACACACCTGTAAGTAGGAGACTTCCTATAGAGCTTTCCTGGTCGTGGCCCAACCAATGCGGGACGTTTTCATCACGTTTAGTGTATTTGGATGGCTCACCAAGGTATGTCCGATTTCTTAGCTACCTGCTCTACAGCAAAGGAGAAGGTATAGGGCCTGATTTGGCAATCAAAATGGCCCCGAACACATTCACATTTTCTGTGCAGAATGTGCAGAATGTGTACAGGGGGTCCAGCAACAATGGACCGATTGCTTGATTGACACTGCAATGTGGATGGCAGGTGTCCAATCTGTTTTACTAGAAAGCAGACTATCATACTCGTCTTCGAGTGCATCTATATAAAAGAGGGGAAACAAGATAGGAGTTGTTGTCAATCAGGTGGGTGCAAATACGCCCTGGGGAGGCCGGCCTTACTTTTCCTAAACCAAAGACTGGATGACGATGATACAACAAATGGCGACGGCAACCCTGTGGAGCATTTGGTCCCATATTAACAACTTGGTATTGAAAGGGCCGGAGAAGTTGCAGTCCTTCCGTATCCAAAGTTGTATGAGCCTCATAGCTGATTATACAGGAAAGCCAATGCAACTAATATAGTGCCACTGGAAGCGGTGACACGCGTAACTGGAATCCACCGGAGAGAGGAAGAATTAGAGTCAATTGTGATTCAGCCATAGGTAACGATGGATGGATTGGAGTAGGCGGAGTCTTCCTGAGTACGGGGGCGGTTGTATGAGACAAGTCTTTCGTTTCTTGTTCTTTTGGACCTGCAATAGGGTAGCTCATGTAAACCGATCTTGCTCGTGCTGGGAATTTAGCCTGTTCACGTGGGGTAGGAACTGTTGGTTAAAATAGATGATGTCGTTCATGCAACAGCGTCAGGTGTAAATTAATTAACAGTGCAGGCAGATCCAAAATAAGATTCGAAGAACAAGCAATGCAGGAGAACAAAATTAAGGGTTAGATTCGCAAACCAGATCGTTCGTTGAGAAACGAACGTGTTACTTAAAGAAATCAGCGCCCGACTTTCCTCGCGGAAAGGCACCGTTCTCCCAGTCTTGATCTGCACGAACCTGGTTGTTGCACGTCTTGCTCGTGCACGTCGCACTGCTACCAGTGCATCACAGCCACCGCAGGTACCACCGCCTGACAGCTGCGTCGGAAGGGAAGGACGAGTCTCGCTTCGCACAGGAGGACAACTCCGCAAAGCAACTCCGGGGACGACGACTCTCGCACTCGGGATTAGGGTTCACAAAACACACGGCGGCAGAAACTGTTTTCGGTGTGTTTAACCCTAATGACCGGAGTCATATAAATAGTCACGTACGTCCCTAATCCTATTCCCAGTTAGACGCAACACTCGGTTGCTCTCGTACACAATACGGGAATAATCCGTAAAAGAGAAACACTTTCTAATTAGGATTTAAGAAATCCGAATAAGAAAGCAACAATTAATTACACGAGTAATTAATTACGTAGTTGTATCCTAGTGCAAAAAGAAGACGGAAGACGGAAGACATTCTCCACAATCCACAAGCCCAAGCCCGAGCCCGGCCCGGCCCGGCCAGGCGAGGCGAGGCGAGGCGTGGCGTGGCGCGCGCGCGTGCGTGCGTTGTGATGTGGTAACCCCACCCACCAAGGAGGTGAGCATACCTCCTTCCTATGACTCCTTTGGACACTAGTGCCCCATGTGATCCTACATATGAGGACCACAAAAGTTCTAGGTGTGAGCAATATGGGATAAAACTTCTTTGCCATTTGCACTAGAAACAACACTACATTCTCACATGTACTTGCTGCACTACATTGGGCTTAACCCATGCTAAATAAATGATTATCATAATAGCCTAGCTACATAAATGAGCTGCTACAGTAACTAACTAATAGTTACAGCAGTTACGTAACTAACCGCTAACAGTAATCAATTATCTAACAATCCCCCACAAAGTCCAATGTGTAGTGTGCTCTACCATTCAGTCCTCCATACTGTGCTTTCAGTAGATACCTTTCGGTTTGAATCTACCTGAGTTATCCAACTGTGACCCCTGTAGGAACTAGGTGAACAAAAGTCTTGAACCTGAACCTTGGGTACAAGAGTATAGGTTGGTAACAACACAATAAAGACATGGTAGTAAAGAAAAAACAATGCATTAAGGCCATGCATACAAAATATAAATCATGATTGATAACAGAGAACAACCCAATTCTCCTGTTGCGGCCTACACAACATCAATCACTTAGCTGGAGTCTCCAAGGATGTACTGCTAACATCCTGTCCTAAGACTTGACACCATTAAGAGACTACTCTCTTACTAACTTGCAGTCATGACACTAACAGGTTTCCCAGGGAACAGACACACAGATGCAAGAAGCATCAAACAAGAATACATAGTGTCATCTGATTTACCCGACAGCTTGTTATTACCACATTGAACCCAATTTGTGGGATCTCCACTCTTTTGGGTTGGGTTGCTACTGCCTGCAAATCTATAGGGGTTTCAGTCCCATTCCCAACCTGGATTTTTCCACTAAAGCCAAAGTAAGACCTTTAGTGAAAGGATCAGCTGTATTATCTTTGGTACCGACGTAGTCCACAGCCACGACCCCATTAGACACTAACTCCCTTACAGATTTCAATCTGACTTGGATGTGTCTACGCTGTTTTTGATTGTACTTGGAACTCTTTATCTTAGCAATAGTTGTAGTGCTATCACAGTGAACTGAAATTGCAGGAAGGGGCTTCATTACCATAGGTAAACTAGACATAAGTCCATGTAGCCATTCAGCTTCCAATCCAGTTTCATCTAAAGCACACAACTCTGCCTCAAAAGTGGACCGAGACAATATGATCTGTTTCTTAGACCTCCAGGAAACAGCTCCTCCTCCCAACATGAATACATATCCTGAGACACCATTACTCCCAGAATTCACGGCAATCCAGCTTGCATCACTATATCCTTCGACTACGGAAGGATGTTTACCATAATGCAGCCCAAGGGAACGTGTTCCCTTGATATACCTCAGAACTCTGTCAAGAGCTTCCCAATGGATCTTGTCGGGACAACTGGTGTATCTACTTAACTTGTTCACGGCAAACGCAATGTCTGGACGTGTACAGTTCATAAGATACATCAAACTTCCGATAATCTGAGAGTATCGTAATTGAGACACTGGAACCCCAGTCTCATTCTTGAACAAGGGTTTGGATGAATCATATGAAGTCTTAACAGGTTTACGTGATGTGTACTCAAACCTCTCCAGTATCTTCTCAACATAGTGAGACTGAGAGAGAGTTATACCATCAGTAGACCTTATGATTTTAAGCCCTAAAATCACATCAGCGACACCCATATCCTTCATCTCAAACTTGCTACACAAGAATGACTTTGTCTCTTTTACTACTTTCATATCGGAACCAAAAAGCAGGATATCATCGACGTATAAGCATAACAAAATGAATCCATTATCGACAACCTTGCAGTAGAGACACTTATCAAATTCATTAGAAATAAAGCCAAACAATGATATCACAGAATCAAACTTCTCATGACATTGCTTAGGGGCTTGTTTCAAGCCATATAATGACTTAACAAGTTTACACACTTTGGACTCATTCCCACGACCCACAAATCCCTCAGGTTGTTCCATATATATCTCTTCTTGAAGATCACCGTGTAAGAACGCGGTCTTCACATCCATCCGATGGATATAGAGGTTATAAATGGAAGCCAATGTTATAAGCACTCGGATTGTGGTCATACGGGAAACAGGTGAATAGGTATCAAAATAGTCTATTCCTTCCCTTTGTGTGTAACCCTTAGCAACTAACCTAGCCTTATACTTATTGATTGTCCCGTCTGCATTAAGTTTCTTCTTAAAAATCCATTTGCAACCAACTGCAGAACAACCAGGAGGCAAATCCACCAATTCCCAAGTTCCATTCGAGAGAATTGATTGGATTTCATCATTAACGGCTTCTTTCCAAAACTTAGCTTCTGGAGATTCCATAGCTTGTTTGAAAGTAACAGGATCATCCTCAACATTGTAAGTGAGAAACTCACTTCCAAAGTCCTTTGATGTCCTTGGCCGTTTACTTCTCCTTGGTTCAACTATTTCTTCAGAATCATCAGATTCAGAAATAGCTTGTTCTGAGTCGCCCCCCACATTTGTCATCCTTTCCACGTGCTCGGGAATGGAACCTGTGGTAAATGAATCTTCTTGAGAAACTTCATTAGGCACACCAGTTTTCATAGGAAACACATCCTCAAAGAATGTAGCATCACGTAATTCCACAATTGTATTGACCTCAATGCCAGAGATATCTGATTTTACAATCAGGAATCTATAAGCATAACTTGTCTCTACATAACCTAAGAATATGGCATCAACCGTTTTCGGTCCTAATTTCTTCCTTTTGTGTTCAGGGACAAGTACCTTAGCAAGGCACCCCCACACTCGAAGATATTTAAGACTCGGTTTCCTTCCTCTCCATAACTCAAACGGACTACTCTCTGAATGTTTATGGGGAACTCTATTCAGAATATGGCAAGCCGTATTCAAAGCTTCCCCCCACATAAAGTTGGGTAATCCAGATATTTGGAGTAAGGTATTTACCATATCTATTAAGGTTCGGTTTTTACGTTCAGCTATTCCATTTGATTGTGGTGAATAAGGAGCAGTTACCTCATGAACTATACCATGTAATTGGCAAAATTCCAAAAACAAATTCGAGGTATACTCTCCTCCCCTATCAGACCTTAATCGCTTAAGTACTTTACTGGTTTGAGTTTCAGCTTCTTTCTTATAAATTTGAAATTTATCCAATGCCTCATCTTTACTTCTAAGTAAATAGACATAACAGTATCTACTCGCATCGTCAATAAAAGTTATAAAATAACGCTTTTGATCTCTCGTAGCAACACCATTAAATTCACAGATATCTGTATGAACTAAATCCAAAATTTCCGAATTCCTATTCACAGAATGAAAAGGTTTCCTAGGCAATTTAGCTTGTACACAGATTTCACATTTATTGTTGCTAACTTCAGATTTAGGGATCAAATCTAGATTCATCATACGCTTCATTGAGGCAACATTAACATGTCCCAAACGTGAATGCCATACATCGAATGAAACAAGATTCATGCAAACAGAACTATAATCATTCAAATTTAAAACGGAATTTGAAACAGGTTCAACATGAATCTTAAACAAGTTCTCCATATCACATAAGTACCCCTTGCCAAAAAACAAAGAATCACGAAGGCGTGTAATAATAGCCTTATTACATTTGCAGTCTACTCTAAAACCTTCTCTAACTAATATGACGCCACTAAGGATATTGCGTCGAATGGTTGGAAAATGTCTAACTCGGTTAAGAGTCAAAACCTTCCCTGAAGGGAACTTCAAGTCCACCCGTCCTTCGCCTTTGACTTCTGCAGAGCTGGAATCGCCCAAAGTCACGGAACGACCTCGAGAGGCCTGGTAAGACACAAACAGGGACTTATCAGCACATACATGTACATTAGCCCCAGTGTCAATTATCCAATAAAGCGGTTCAAAAATAGAAAGAATTTCAGGTTTAATAGACACGTACCCATCATTGAGGTTCAAGGAAGTAGTCATCATGTTGACCACAGCCTCCTCAGTTACAGATGTAGTAGCTTTCTTTGCCTTCTTATTAGGACAATCCTTGTTCCAGTGGCCAACCTGTCCACAAGTCCAACAAGGTTTGTTCTTCGGTTTCTTTTGGATCTTTGCCTTAGGTTTATGTGCATTCTTAGATTTCTTATCTTTGGTGTTTTTCGCAGAAGTAAAATTGACTGTCGGGTTAGCTTCAGTAGGAACCTTGACCCCTTTTTCCTTTAGGTGTTCTTCTTGTATATTTATATCCATCATTAATTCATCCATTGATTGTGTCCCTTTGCGATGCTTCAGGGTCATACCAAACGATTCCCATGACTTAGGGAATTTTTCAATGATAGACATAACAACAAATTTATCAGGCAACACCATCTTGGCATCTGCTAATTCATGAACTAGGAGTTGCAGATCATGGGTTTGATCCGAAACTGACTTACCCTCAACCATCTGAAACTTAAGAAATTTAGACACACAGTATTTTTCAACACCCTGATTTTCAGTGCTAAAATTCTTAATTAACAATTCCCATAAAACCTTGGACGTAGTGACTGGCGGCTTTGAGTAAGAATCATACAGTTTGTTATTTAAACCAAACAGAATCAACCCTCGGCACGTTTTGTCACCCTTCTTCCAATTAGCAATTTTAATTTCATTATCAGGAATTGTTTCATCAGATTTGGGTTCAGTTTCAGTTAAGTACTGATCATAACCCGCAATATTCAGCCAAATTTCCATACGACTCTGCCAACGGGCAAAGTTCGTACCGGTAAATTTTTCAGGCATACTGCTTGTGTCAATCTTATTTCCCGAACCACCCTGACCGGCCATTGTTAATTAACGACAGATACTGATTTCTTTAAGACTGTTGGTTAAAATAGATGATGTCGCTCATGCAACAGCGTCAGGTGCAAATTAATTAACAGTGCAGGCAGATCCAAAATAAGATTCGAAGAACAAGCAATGCAGGAGAACAAAATTAAGGGTTAGATTCACAAACCAGATCGTTCGTTGAGAAACGAACGTGTTACTTAAAGAAATCAGCGCCCGACTTTCCTCGCGGAAAGGCACCGTTCTCCCAGTCTTGATCTGCACGAACCTGGTTGTTGCACGTCTTGCTCGTGCACGTCGCACTGCTACCAGTGCAGCACAGCCACCGCAGGTACCACCGCCTGACAGCTGCGTCGGAAGGGAAGGACGAGTCTCGCTTCGCACAGGAGGACAACTCCGCAAAGCAACTCCGGGGACGACGACTCTCGCACTCGGGATTAGGGTTCACAAAACACACGGCGGCAGAAACTGTTTTCGGTGTGTTTAACCCTAATGACCGGAGTCATATAAATAGTCACGTACGTCCCTAATCCTATTCCCAGTTAGACGCAACACTCGGTTGCTCTCGTACACAATACGGGAATAATCCGTAAAAGAGAAACACTTTCTAATTAGGATTTAACAATTAATTACACGAGTAATTAATTACGTAGTTGTATCCTAGTGCAAAAAGAAGACGGAAGACGGAAGACATTCTCCACAATCCACAATCCACAATCCACAAGCCCAAGCCCGAGCCCGGCCAGGCGAGGCGAGGCGTGGCGTGGCGCGCGCGCGCGCGTGCGTGCGTTGTGATGTGGTAACCCCACCCACCAAGGAGGTGAGCATACCTCCTTCCTAGGACTCCTTTGGACACTAGTGCCCCATGTGATCCTACATATGAGGACCACAAAAGTTCTAGGTGTGAGCAATATGGGATAAAACTTCTTTGCCATTTGCACTAGAAACAACACTACATTCTCACATGTACTTGCTGCACTACATTGGGCTTAACCCATGCTAAATAAATGATTACCATAATAGCCTAGCTACATAAATGAGCTGCTACAGTAACTAACTAATAGTTACAGCAGTTACGTAACTAACCGCTAACAGTAATCAATTATCTAACAGGAACTCGTCCTCCTCAAATCTTCAACTTTGTTGAGCTTGATCTGTTTAATAAATGAATGGAGTTGAACCGTCAAAAATATTGATATACATGTACTTACGTGAAAAAGATGGATCTTGAGATGTATATCTCTTAAGGTCTGACTGGATCAGTGTAAATGCAGTTTTCTTAGAACTCATTTTCCCAGAACTGAAATTGAGTTCCTGGAAAATGACTTCCAAATGATTGGTTTGAAACTTCAGTTTTTCTGAAACTTAATTTCCATCTGATTGGTTTGTTGTAACTGTAGGCACAAAATCTAGACATAGAAAGTGTAAATTTATATTTCAAGATATAGTGTAATAAAAATCATCATTGAAATGAAAATAGTTAATTGGTAAAATCCAAAATGATAGCATGAACAACATAGATAGTGTAAATTTATGTTTCAAGATACAAATCAGTTCCAGGAAATTCGAGTCCAACATGATAATGGAAAAAACTAAAACAAGAGTCAATCATCCATAAAATCTGTTGTAGCTGAATTATCTCTATCATGTTCTCCTTCTTCAGTAGTGGTCTTGTGTCTCTTTTCAACAAATTTGCGAAGCCAAGTCATCCTCCTATTTGGATTGCAACTCATAAATACTTTGGCATCTATAGTATTTCCACAAAGATGTGTCAAGGCATCTATTATGACTTCATCATCAAATATGCCTAACTCATTTATTTTATCCAACTCCTCGGATATCTTACTTCCATCCAAATATTCTAGTTCTGGTCTAGGCTTTGAGAAAACCTCAACCAACCTATCAATCTTACTAGTAAATTTTTCAACCATGTCATCATCTCCTTCTCTCATTCTTTTTTTAGTTTTGTTTTTCATCCTTGACCCACTTGTAGGAGGAGTTTCCTTTGAATTATCTTTTTCCTCTTGCTTCGTTTGTTTCCCAGTTTTCTATTCCAACCAACTACTTCACTACTTGCCCACCCTTCTTCGTCCGGTGAATCTGTTGGGGATGGAGATGGCAAAGTGGCGGCCTTGATCTATAAACTATGATACACACGACAGAAACAGCCGGTAACATATAGCAATCAGGAAAATAACCAACTAGCCACGGGACGACGAAAAGGTCAATTACCAGGGAAGAATGGATCCTCGGTCCGTTTGGCAAATGTATTGACGAAGAAAGGAAGGATAAGAATGGAGACCTCACAGTCGCCGACCACCGAGGATGGTTTGCGTGTTTGGAAATTCGCCGTTTATGTTTCCTAGCTTCAAAGATAATTCACCGAGGACTGGAACGGAAGGCGTTGCTGACGGAATCAGCAAGCAGGGCGAGCCACCGCGCGGGCGTTGTTGACGGAATCAGCAGCACCAAGAGCCCGAACCCGCCGGTGAACTGGGCGGGGAAGGAGGAGATGAAGGAGGGAAGATGGAGGAAAAAGGAGGAGTGGCGATGGTGGCGGGAAAGAGACGATGGTGGTGGAGAAGAGAGGGTATCGGGGGTGACGGACCGTCGAAGATGTAGAAGATGCTGTGACAGTTGGTCTTCTCCGGGGAGCCGCCTCCTCCAGTCGTCGCACAAGCGAGCGGGCGAGACGCGGGTAGAGTGGGAACTCGTTTTCCTGCCGCTTTCTTACTGAACTCATTTTACGGACGTGTATATATATGGCTGGGAGTCCAGGAAAAATTGGAGAATTCAACTTCCGGACTTTCAACAAATCAATCAAATAAAATTGGAAAAAGAATTTGACTTCCAAAGGTATATGCTATACGTAACTCTGAGGTAATTACGTTCCAGGGCCGTTGCAAACATTTTAGAGGCCCCGGGACGAAGATAAAAAATGGGCCCTCTGTATACTCTTATTTAACAAATTTAAATAAATACAAGTTTAGTTATAATTATCAAACTGTCATATAAAAAAATAGTAGCATCAATGCAAACAGATTTAGATTGCAACTTCTTACTTACTGTATTAACAATATATAAAATATAATGCCAAATAACACTACCCTACAACAAGAGATGTTTACAAAAATAAATTGTGGGTCCCGTCTTTGTTGGGCCCCTGGCTGTCGCCCGGGTTGGCCACCCCAATGGGCCGGCCCTGTTACGTTCTGACGCATAAAAAAAAAACAACAACTAAATAATTAAGTTCCTTACCGGATCTAACATATATAGGATGTTCATTTCGATGGCATCACAATGAATTGGTTACTGGTAGGTGACTGGCTCGCCGCATGCATAATCTGTTTAGCAGTTAACAAGAAATCGCATGCCGGAAGTGGGACTGGCGACATTCATTTATAATGGTTCGGCTTTCTGTGGCAAGGCAGCGCTTTGTATGTCCCAGACTAGCGTGCTTTCGGTTTCAACTAGGAGCACAGATCCGAAGTCCGAACGCCAAGTCATATCGTGAAACAAAACACAAAGCCGTGAACAACTGATGCACCCAGCATTGCGTTTTTGCGAAAAAGGGTTAGGAAAACTGTATAGGGAAAGGTTTATAATATCACCATATCAGATTTGGATGTTTTATTATAATATTTGTATATCCGTCAGCAACCCGCCTCGATTGGCTGGGACGACGTACCGTCAGACTCCCGCCGCCAGATATCGTCGAACCTGACATTCCATCCAGGAGCGGATTCAGAAAGTTATTAGCCGGGGGGCTGGATTACATGTAGAGACGGGGCGCTGAAAATGCACTTTCTAATTTTCTAGAAAAAGGATATACCAACGCTACCACTCTTTTGGAACGGACGGCCAAGCAACGATTCAGGACACATTTGGTTTACAGAATTTTGTTGGATTTTAAGATGCCCTGTATTGAATCTAGTCGTGGATTCCAGGAATTAAGCAAATCAGTTTTTATGTTTGGTCAACCTGTAGCGGAAAAGATGGAAACGGCCGGTAGCACCCGAATAGTTGGTCAAAGACATGACAGATAGGCGTGATTTACTTGAATGAGCCGGAAGCCCAGCTGGATCTCGGCGTCCCATGGTTTTGAGATGGAATGTGTTATCCCGCAACTCTACTATCTGCAAGAGTCCTGCATTTGCTCAATTTTCCAAATCCAGTTAATCAAACATAACTTTTCGTTTGATGGAGATACCAATGCAACCCAATCCCGTTGGATACAGGAAACCAAACGCCCCCTCAGTATAACATCTGGAGTAAGTAATAATATCACTCGCAAATTATTCTATTAATGGACACTAATCCTTATGGAAAGGGACTAGAGCTCTGGCAGTCCTCCCTCTGGATATTCCATCCTGATTCGGTAGACTCCCGAATTACTTGCGTCAGTGTTCCCAACCAGCATGTAGGACACACCGACCGACAACTTCTCCCGAGAACCGTCTCATCTGCCTTCGACGTTCCGCCCTCCCCGACTTCACTCTCTGTGTGGCATCCGCATTGCGGTGATAAAGAAAAGAAAAATTCTGGATATAGTCCATCATATACTTGTTCGCCTATCCAATTCCCAGAAAAACTCAATCTTTCTATCTACAGTCTAAATTAATACAAGTCAAGAAATTATGTATGCTGCATTTATTAATCATTTTTATATACATAATCGAAAGGAAGTGGGAGAAAAAAGGAGGGGAGTAGCGAATATAGGAAGGGATTAGAAAAAGAAAGAGAGGAGGAAGTAAACAAGAAAAATAAATAATGTTTCAGTTTAATTATTAATTATAAAGTTATTGTAGAGAAATATGACGAAGGAACACATAGAGAAAATAAAAATTTAACTGTCGTGTTCCCATTCAACCAATGAAACACATCAATAATTATACAATGGGAAGGATAGTTTAGAGGTTATACATGGTCATGAAGCAAATTCGGCAACAATCTCCTCATTGTAGTGTGTCACTTCTTCATGTCACACTCGAACAACGTATGCGTCAGCCTTCTGGTTGATCACGACAGAAAATAGGTTGACACGATCCTCCTAACAAGAAAAGCTCCACTTCTCTAGAATAGTCCACATGGACCACCGGAAACTCTTGTCGTTCTAGAAGAACGGACAAAAAAGAGTTGTTCCTTCATATTGGCGTACTAGTCAACAATTTGCTCTCTCACAATTATTCTCCTTTGTTATCCCTCCCAATATCGGGTAGGACTTGCTCAGGTTCTCTCAGTTACCACTGTTGGAAAAAACATACACAGGGTATGACAACGGAAATAAAATTTTCATCTATATGTATTCCCATAACAACAAGATCATATCAACTACTATGAAATAGGAAGGATAGTTTTAGCGAGTTATACCTAGTTCTAGAGCAAGTCCAACGACAAAACTCACTTCTTTGCAACTGATGATAAGTTACTCTTGGACGACGTTTGTACAACTTCTCGTCTTCACAACGAACATCAAACAACAAACAAGACAGCCTCTGCAACACTCCTGTAGTTGGGCTACAAACTACAGGCTGTAGATGTCCTCCTAGCTGTGATCAACAAATTCCTGCCTCTAGACTAGTCCACACGGATTAACTAAAACTCATGTCGTTCACCAAGAATGGACATGACCTCCCATTGGTGTACTGTTCACCAACTTGTTTTTCCACAACGACAACTATAAGTTGTTCTGTCCCTTTGGCTATCCCTCCCTGTCGGGTAGGACTTGTCTGGGCTCTCTTGGTTACCACAACAAGAGAAGACAATAGTTGTCATAGGAACTGATGCTCAGATGTCCATGTTGTGTCTTGGGAAGCTCCCAATACCCCTCCTTTTATATGCAAGGTTTGGGTCAGGGTTCTGAATATGTATGGGATTGTGCGGGAGTGGAAAGGATAAGAAGAACTTGAACTTATGAAACTTGCGACAGCCGAAACGGTTGTTTTGCACACCATACAATCGTCTGTTGTGTGAGACAGCCATCTCGTATTGTTAAACGGCCGCTTGGCAGTTTCCCAATCACACATTAATTTGTCAATATCCGATTCTAATTAATATCATGTATTAATTTACTTACACCTCAAGTAAGTGCAATCGAAACTATTTAGGAAACATCTCAAACCTTTGTTTGGCCCCAATCGGGCCGTCTCACCTAAACGAGACGCTCGTATCACTCACCCAGACGGCCGTTTGGTGAGTTGAGAAGAGTTGATTGGTTCAATCATATTGAACCGGTCGGTCATGGGCAGGACTAAGCCAATTCAAACTTTGATGAGCCTGAACCCCAAGTAGTCGTCTCAACTTCTTGAGATGCCCATCTGGCTGCCCAAACAATCATCGTCTCACTTAGAGAGATGGTCATTTGGCAGACCTGGTTAGTCAATCAAGCGATTTGTTGCGTGAATTGAATACCCAAACACTTTAATAATCAATCCAATAGTTGTTCAAGATCAAAATCCTCTTCTAGATGAGTTCCTATGTGTGTGACCCTATAGGTCCCATATCACGTGGGCAGTGAATGTCTATAACTACCTTACGACATCACAAGCAAAAAGTAGTGTATAGTCACACATCTATACTACCCAAGTGAAATGGAAAGTTGGAGAACAACTTCAACCTACAATCTATATAAGGTGTTGTAGTGATTGTATAATTCCTTTATCTATGATTTCCAGGATGAACTTGAGGCATGGTTGGTCATCCTCTCAATGTTCAATTAATGTTTCTTAAATCAAGAGAAGACTGTTTGAGATAATGTGACCTCAATATCATATATTGATTCACATGTGCATGCACATGCATTTCTCAGTCTCGCTTATCAAGTGGCCAAGATATCATACTCCAGCAGGAGGAACAGATCCCATATCTATCATTCACCGTCTATCCACATGTGTCAAAGTCACCCAATCATCACCGTTATAACAACCCATATTTCAGAACTGCGTTTGATGATGTCAAAGTATACCCAATGACATGTGACGAGTGTAGTGATTTCAGGTCTAAGAATCACAATCACCACCTTCACTATGAGAGATGACGATGACCACAAAACCATGTCTCACTCTCAATGTGGGTTTGTCTGATACATTGTTCCCTAACATGTATCTGTGTGTTTGGCTTGATATTGCCATATCATGACTAATGCGATTTAGTCATCAACAAACTAACACTTTGATCTTATGTGTCATTGTTGTCTATCAATCTTTCATAATAACAATCGATCAGGGACATAATGAGAATATGTATATGTACTCTTAACATCCGTATGATCTCATCCATAAGGATAGTAACTTGAAAACATACATCATTGAGTAATATAATTCTCTAGACATTCAATCTATATCCTCATTATCTCATAACTGAGTGAAACAGATGAATCAAAATCTTACCTTTTTTTAAATTTATTATTAATCAAATCCTATTAGGTAATTGTGCCATGCCAATCATCATATGATTGGCTCTATGGGCATACCTTACCAACAGACTCCTACTTGCACTTAGAGCCAATCACCAACGGATCTCATCCTTAATGATCTAAACATGTCCAACATGCTTCTTATGCGCTAGTGCTTATCCTGTGGGTTAGCAACACTTTATTTATAGTCGGTATATTGCATGTTTCTTTATATCTTTACTGTACAATTTCTTGTATGAGACATAATGGTCGTAATATGATATCTGATATCCCTTGCCCACCAATTAGCTCCATTATTATCACATCATCTCTAATGAGTCATCAATACTTGGAACATATATAAATTTATCATATGAACTTTTAGATCCATATAGTATTCGTCTATTCTCATAACACAAGTATATTCGGCTTCTATTGTAGATTAGCATCAATGGCTATTAGTTTGAAACCTTTCCAACTAATGACATTCTTTTCACTTTTAAAAAAAATATATTATAATTTGCGATCACTTTTGTCATCATGGAAGCTTGCATAGATGTAACCCTTTACATCCAACTCTTCCTTTAGTGATGTCCTTATTGACCAACAATCTATCCCTAATGACTTCTCAAGTACTAATGGATATCTTTAATGACTTTCCAATAACCTTATTGGATTTTACTGTTATCTTATCATATTTATATGGGATAAACACATTTATTGAACTCATGATAGATTCACTATTGGTCTGGTCCATGAAATCTTATTCATGATATTTCCGTTCTTAACAAGAATAGGAATATAATGTTCATGAGAGACTAATGTAGATTCTCTATCATCGAATCCTTCTTTTGTTGAACTCTTTCAACACTTTTCTATTGTATGTGCTTAAAACTTCCATTGTGAAACCTTCAAGAACTTTCCCATAGGTGTTGATCCTTATCTCATACGATGTTCATCACGTCCTTGATTGGTGAAGGTGTTTCCATGCCGACTCTCAATATTCACAATATTGAGATGTTATTCCTCATCAACCATAGGCAACGATGGATGGATTGGAGTGGGCGGAGTCTTCCGAGACGAGTACGGGGGCGGTTGAAGCTGTGGTGAGTGAACGACGCAAGGTTTGTTGGAACGTGGAGCTTGGCGAAGCGGAAGCCATGCATTCTGTCATGCTTAACTCCAACAGCTACTTGGAATTTCAAATATGTGAGCGTCGAATCAGATTCTCTGATAGTAATCAATTATCTTCTAAAGCCTGGGATCAGACGAGTCTATCTTGGATTAGTTGCTAATGATATCTTAGATGTAGCCAAGTCTTTCCTTTATTGTTCCACCTGCAATAGGGTAGCTCACGGAATAGCCGATCTTGCTCGTGCTGGGAATTTAGCTTGTTCACGTGGGGTAGGAACTCGTTCTCCTCAAATCTTCAACTTTGTTGAGCTTGATCTGTTTAATAAATGAATGGAGTTGAACCGTCAAAAATATTGATATACATGTACTTACGTGAAAAAGATGGATCTTGAGATGTATATCTCTTAGATACCAAAGGTATATGCTATATGTAACTCTGAGGTAATTACGTTCTGACGCATAAAAAAAAAGCAACAACTAAATCATTAAGTTCCTTACCGGTTCTAACATATAGGATGTGCATTTCGATGGCATCACAATGAATTGGTTACTGGTAGGTGACTAGCTCGCCGCATGCATAATCTGTCTAGCAGTTAACAAGAAATTGCATGCGGGAAGTGGGACTGGCGACATTTTACAATGGTTCGGCTTTCTGTGGCAAGGCAGCGCTTTGTATGTCCCAGACTAGCGTGCTTTCGGTTTCAACTAGGAGCACAGATCCGAAGTCTGAACGCCAAGTCATATCGTGAAACAAAACACAAAGCCGTGAACAACTGATGCACCCAGCATTGCGTTTTTGCGAAAAAGGGTTAGGAGGGAAAAGGTTCATAATATCACCAGATCATTGGATGTTTTATTATAATATTTGTAGGGTTAAACCGGTTGTCCAATTGGACTTTTCCGGCAAGCCGCAAGATTAGGATTCAGATGGCATTTGCATTGTGCCATTGATATTCGACTCGTTAACAGGATGAGTTATATCTGCCTAGTTCAACAACCCGCCTTGATAGGCTGGGACGACGTACCGTCAGACTCCCTCCAGATATCGCCGCAACTGGCATTCCACCCAGGAGCGGATATAGCGCTAAAAATGCACTTTCTAATTTTCTAGAAAAAGAACACAGAAAGAGCCATAAGTTTCACAAAGTAGGGCACTAAAAGATGTCTATCTAAAATACATGCTATTTATATAGGTAGTTCAATACAGAATTCTGGAGCTAAGGTGGGGCACATGCCCACCTTTGCCTCCACTTAGCTCCGTCACTGATGGAAAGGATGGTTTAGAGGATATACATGATCCTGAAGCAAGTTCAGCGACAATCTCCTCGTCGTAATGTGTCATTTCTTCAAGCCACACTCGAACATTGCGGCCTTCGGGTTGATCACCATAGACAACAGTTTGACATTGTCCTCCTAGCAAGAAAAGCTTCACGCCTCTAGAATAGTCCACACAAAGCACCGGAAACTCTTGCCGTTCACTAAGAACGGACAGAAAGGAGTTGTCCCTCTCGTTGGCGTACAAGTCACCAACTTGTTCTCCAACAACGACAATTATACGTTGTTTTCTCCCTTTAGCTAAATGATTATCATTTGTCTGTGTTGTGTCTTGAGAATCCCTCAGTACCCCTCCTTTTATAGGTGAGGTTTGAGACATGGTTCCCAATCTGGATGGGATTGTGTGGAAGTGGAAAGGATCATAAGAACTTGAACTTTCACAACCTGCGATAGCCGAAACGACCGTTTCGCACACCCAAACAAAACTATTCGAGAAACATCCCAAGCCTTTGTTCGGCCCCAACTGGGCCGTCTCACCCAAGTGAGATGCCTGTCTCACTCACCCAGATAGTCGTCTGGTAAGTTGAGATGAGCCGGTCGATTCAAGGGTAGAACTAAGACAATTAGAACATCAATCAACCTGACCCCCAAACGACTATCTCAACTTCTTGAGATGCCCGTCTGGCTACCCAAACGGCCGTCTCACTCAGTGAGATGGTCGTTTGGCAGACCTGGTTATCCAATCAAGTGATATGTTGCATAAATTGAATACCCAAACACTTTAGTAATCAGTCCAATAGTTATTCAAGATCAAACTCCTCTTCTAGATGAGTTCCTATGTGTGTGACCCTATAGGTCCCATATCACATTGGCAGTGAATGTCCATAATTAGATTGACATCACAAGCAAAGTGTGGTGGCTCGTCGCACATTAGTGCTACCCAAGTGAAATAGAAAGATAGAGAACAACTTCAACGTACAATCTATGTAAGGTGTTGCAGTGATTGTATAATTCCTTTTTCTCTGATATCCAGGATGAGCTCAAGACATGGTTGGCCATCCTCTCAATTTTCAATCTATATTTCTTGAACCAAGAGAAGACTGTTTGAGATAATGTGACCTCAATATTATATATTGATTCACATATGCATGTGCATACGTTTCTCAATCTCGCTTATCAAGTGAACATGATATCATACTCCAATAGGAGAGACAAATCCCATATCTAATATTCATAGCATATCTCCATGTGTCAAAGTCACCCAATCATCACTGTTATAATAACCCATGTTTGAGGACTGCGTTTGAGATGTCAAAGTGTACCCAACAACATGTGACAGGTGTAGTGATTTTAGGTCTAAGAAGCATAATTACCACCTTCACTATGAGAGATGACTGTGACCACAAAACCATGTGTCACTCTCAAGGTGAGTTTGTCCAATATATTATTCCCTAATATGTATCTGTGTGCTTGGTTTGATATTTTCATATCATAACTAATGAGATTTAGTCATCAACCAACTCACACTCTGATCTTATGTGCATTGTTGTCTATTAACCTTTTATAATAACAATCAATCAAGGACATAATGAGAATATATATATGTACTCTTAACATTTGTATCCACATTGTGGTGATAAAAAAAAGAAATATTCTGGACATAGTCTGTTATATACTTGTTCGCCTATTCAATTCCCGAAAAAACTCACAGTCTTTCTGTCTACAGTCCAAATTAATACAAGTCAAGAGATTAATTTGCATGATGCATTTATTAATGGTTTTTATATACATAAGAGAAAGGAAGTGGGAGAAAAGAAGAGGGGAGTAGGCAAAAATAGGAATGAATTAGAAAAAGAAAGACAAGATGGAAGTAAATAGGAAAAATAAATAATATTTCAGTTTAAATTTAGTTATAAGTTATTGTAGAGAAATATGGCGAAAGAACCGATAGCAAAAATAAAAATTTAACTCCCATATTCTCATTCAACCAATGGAATGCGTCAATAACTATACAACGGAAATGATGGTTTATAGGATATACATGGTCTTGAAGCAAGTTCAACGACAATCTCCTCGTCGTAGTGTGCCATTTCTTCAAGCGACACTCGAACATTGTGGCCTTCTGATTCATCACCACAGACAATATGTTGACATTGTCCTCCTAGCAAGAAAAGTTTCACACCTCTAGAATAGTCCAAACGGACCACCAGAAGCTCTTGTCGTTCAGTAAGAACAGAAAGAAAGGAGTTGTCCCTCTCATTGGTGTACTAGTCACCAACTTGTTCTCCCACAATGACAACTATCAGTTATTTTCTCCCTTTAGTTATCCCTCCCTGTCGGGTAGGACTTGTTTGGGCTCTCCTGGTTATCACAACCAAAGAAAATAACAGTTGTAAAAAAAAATGATTCTCATTTGTCCATGTTGTGTCTTGAGAATCCCTTAGTACCCCTCCTTTTATAGGCGAGGTTTGAGACATGGTTCCCAATCTGGATGGGATTGTGCGGAAGTAGAAAGGATCATAAGAATTTGAACTTTCACAACCCGTGATAGTCGAAACGGCCGTTTTACACACCCAAATGATCGTCTCGTGTGTGAGACGTTCGTCTCATACTTACAGATGGTCGTTTGGCAGTTTCCCAATCACACGAGTTTTTTATTCTAATTAATATCAAAAATTAATTTACTTGCACATCAAGTAAGTGCAATCAAAACTATTCGAGAAACATCCTGAACCTTTGGTTGGCCCCAACTGGGCCGTCTCACCCAAGTGAGATGCCTGTCTCACTCACTCGGACAGTTGTCTGGTGAGTTGAGATGAGCCAGTCGGTTCAAGGGTAGAACTAAGCCTATTCGAACATCAATCAACCTGACCCCCAAACGACCGTCTCAACTTCTTGAGATGCCCGTCTGGCTGCCTAAAAGGTCGTCTCACTCAGTGAGATGGTCGTTTGGCAGACTTGGTCAGCCAATCAATCGATCTGTTGCATAAATTGAATACCCAAACACTTTAGTAATCAATCCAATAGTTATTCAAGATCAAACTCCTCTTCTAGATTAGTTCCTATGTGTGTGACCCTATAGGTCCCATATCACATTGATAGTGAATGTCCATAACTAGATTGACATCACAAGTAAAGAGTGGTGCATAGTTGCACATTAGTGCTACCCAAGTGAAATGGAAATTTGGAGAAAAACTTCAACCTACAATCTATGTAAGGTGTTGCAGTGATTGTATAATTCTTGTGTCTCTGATATCTAGGATGAACTCAAGACACGGTTGGTGATCCTCCCAATGTTCAATCTATATTTCTTGAACCAAGAGCAGACTGCCTAAGATAATGTGACCTCAATATTATATATTGATTCTGTGTATGTGCATGCATTTTTCAGTCTCTCTTATCAAGTGGACATGATATCATACTCCATTAGGAGGCACAAATCCCATATCTAATATTCATAGCCTATCTCCATGTGTTAAAGTCACCCAATCATCACTGTTATAATAACCCACGTTTCAAGACTGCGCTTGAAATGTCAAAGTGTACCCAACAACTTGTGAGGGTGCAGTGATTTTAGGTCTAAGAATCACAATCACCACCTTTACTATTAGAGATGACTGTGACCACAAAACCATGTGTCACTCTCAAGGTGAGTTTTTCCGATACACTATTCCCTAACATGTATATGTGTGCTTGGTTTGATATTTTCATATCATGACTAATGAGATTTAGTCATCCACCAACTCACTCTGATCTTATGTGTCATTGTTGCCTATTAACCTTGTATAATAACAATCAATCAAGGACATAATGAGAATATGTATATGTACTCTTAACATTTGTATCATCTCATCCACAATGATAATAACTTGACAACATACGTCATTGAGTAATATAATTATCTAGATATCCACTCTGTATCCTCATTATCTCATAACTGAGTGAAAAAGATGAATTGTAAGCTTGCCTTTTTATAAATGTTATTATTAATCAAATCTTTTTAGGTAATTATGACTTGTCAATCATCATATGATTGGCTCTACGGACATACCTTATCAATAGACTCCCACTTTCACTTAGAGTCAATCACCAATGAATCTCATCCTTAGTGATCTAAACATGTCCAACATGCTTCTGCTGCTCTAGTGCCTATCCTATGGGTTAGTAACACTTTGTTTATAGTCAGTATATTGCATCTTTCCTCATCTCTTGGTTGTACGATTTCTTGTATGAGAGGAACTATCGTAATATGATATCTGATATTCCTTGACTACCAATTATCTCTATTATTGTCACAACATCTCCACTGAGTCATTAATGGTTAGAACATTTATAAATTCATCATATGAACTTTTAAAACCATATAATATCACTTTGTGTTCACAACACAAGCATATTCAGCTTCTATTGTAGATTAACATTAATGGCTATTGGTTCAGAACCTTTTCTACTAATCACATTCTTTTCTCTTTTAAATCAAACATATTTTGATTTGTAATCACTTTTGTCATCTTGGAAGATTGCATCGACGTAAACCTTTACATCCAACTCTTCCTGTATTGTTGTTCTTATTAACCAAAAATCTATCCTTAATCACTTCTCAGGTACTAATGGATATCTTTAATGACTTTCCAATAAACCTTATTGGATTTTACTGTCATCTTGTCATGTTTATATAGGATAAACACATTTATTTCCCTCATGATAGATTCATTGTTGGGCACGCCTATGGAATCTTATTCATGATATTTCCATTCTTCACAAGCATAGTAATGTAAGGTTCATGAGAGACTAATCTGAATTCTCTCTCATTGAATCCTTCCTGTGTTAAACTCCTTCCAACACTTCTCTATAGCATGTGCTTAAAACTTCTATTGTGAAACCTTCAAGAACTATCCCATAGGTCTTCATCCTTGTCTCATAAGATGTTTCACCACGTCATTTGTTGTTGAAGGTATTTTCATGCCAATTCTCAATATTCACAATATTGAGATGTTATTCCTCATCATATGTGGAATATTCATATATGCTCCCATGAAATCTTTTGTAATCACATATTTCATCCTTTGTTTTGATTCAAGTCAAACTCTTTAGATGTTTTATCAAGTCATAAGATCCCATATCTGAGGTGCTTGTTTCAATCCTAGATTGACCTTAGTAGTTTATAGACTTAATTTGCATTCATGAATTTATAAAAAGGTTGTATCACGTACACATCCTCTAATGTATTCCCTTAAGGAAACCGGTTTCCATCTTCATATGAAAATATCATAGACCATTCTAACTACAACAACAAGCATGACAACTGGTAAAGGAATTTCTATCATGTCCAACAAATTGAACTAGATTTGAAGAAATTAACCAATCTGTCCTTTTATGTTATCCATGTAGGTCTTGATCTGAAAACCCAACTGCACCTTCTAGGTATTACCCCTTTAGGTAGTTCTATCAAGGTCCTACCTTGTTAGATTACATAGATTCCATATCACTCAAAAATAACTTTTAGTTGACTAGTTGGCTCATCCTGTATGACCAACCCATCTGAATTGTTGGATTCACAATCCTTCAACATTAAATGTGTTCTACTAGAAATATTTTGTTCTATATTACATGCTGAACCTGAGATTCCCAACAACTTGTGATTCTCATTGTTCTCTTTGTACCCTTATTTTTGACCCCAAATAGTTTGATGTCTAATTTTACTCCCACTAATTCTTTAGGAAGTTAGTTATCCTATTAACAAGACAATTTTGTTATTAGATTGGGAATTTATAGTTATATTCAACAATCATGTCTTTGGATAAACCTTCTCAACAAACTATTTTCTTAATGTCGGTTTCAATCCCTTAGACATTTTGGGACATTCCCAAATCATATCATATATGATGTCTAATAAACCATTTAGATGGTACATGATTTAGAAATAGATATATATTTATGAGGGTATAAGAAGATTAGATTTACTTGACAATTAGATCATGACTGATCATGGTATAATTCATTCTTTCTGACACATCATCATGTTCAGACAGATTGTCTTGTGATACATTATCATAGTTCTTTCTTTAAGGTACTTAAGTTATTGATATAAAGTATTTCAACATTTGATCATATCAAAATATCTTAATAATTTCATCAATGTCAAACTTCATTTACAATCTCCTTTAATACTTTCAAGAAATTCATGCTTTCATTTCATTTGCTACATATAATCATATTACCAGAAAATAAAAATGAAGTATTAGTTAATTATCTATAGAGTTCATTGTATAAAATCTTCATGCATCATATGTATGAGGTCTAATGGAAGACTTATCCTCCCACTGCATCTAGTGAAGGATGTCATGTCATATTTGTGCGTAAATAATATTTGCATATTTCCTTAGATTTAATAATCAAGGGAATCTAGATCAACATTAATATGTAATCTATGTATTCATTTCTTATGTGTTCATACAAGTTGACTAATGCTAATGATAGCCTTGAGTTGTCAATTATATTCCTTTGGTATAAAAATTATAAACATTCATCTTTGGATCATGTTGCATAAATATCGCAAGATGTTTTAGGACCAATGCCACACAAGATCATATCTCTGAAATAAGAGCACAAGTAATTCTTTATTGATAATCACCCTTGTCCATACAACATGCATAAAGAAATGTTTCTATTCTAATGGCATAATGAACTAACTCTATTATATGACCATTGGGCTAAGATAAATTAAAATGTAGACTATAGCTTCCACAACACTTGCTCTGCCTTGTCCATCTTTGTCCTTCCATGAAGGCCTTTACTTCTTATCAGATCCTGCATATTAGTATGTCAGATCTCTATTTGGTATCACATACCAAAATGAAGAAGTAATAAAATTTATCTTATGTTGTTTATACCTGAAGTGGAGGCCTTAGTTCCATCCTTCTTCTTCTTTAGTTCCTCTAATCAGAGTGGGAAATCTCTCTTCCAATGTCCAGGCTAGTGACAATGGTGACAATCACCTCTTTGTTTCTTTACTCCACGTTTTACTTTGAGATCTGAAGACTTGGGTTTCTGGCTAGCTTTAGAACCTTTCTTAGCTTTGCCTTTGCCTTTGTTTTTAGACTTCCCCTTTGTCTTGTTGATCATCATCACAAACTTGGGCTTGTCTTTCTCCATTTATGTCTCAGTTGTTCTCAACATGCCTAACAACTCTGTCAATGACTTGTCAAAGTAATTCGTGTTGTAGTTCATGACAAATTGACTATATGACTCTCACAGAGACTATAGAATCACGTCAGTTTCCAACTCTTGACCGAAGGGGAATCCTAGTGTAATAATGTTCTCCATATATCCAATCAGCTTGAGTACATGAGGACCTACTGGGTCACCTTTTGCCATGTTACATTAAAACAACACCTTGGAGACATCATATCTCTCTTGTCTTGCATGATCTTAGTACATATTCTTGAGATGTGTGACCATCTATATCACCCCCATGTTTTCATGTTGACTTTGAAACTCATAGTTCATGGAACATAACATCAAACACTTGACATCCGTGACATCCTCAATATGCTTCTTATAAGCATCCCTGTCATCCCTTGGAGCATTTTGAGATGGTTCTTTTGGTTCTGACATTTTTAAGACATACAGCTTGCGCTCCTGCATGAGAACAATTCTCACCGTCCATAACAAGTCATGGAAGTTGTTCCCAGTAAGTTTTTCCTTCTCAAGGACATATCGTAAAGAAAAGTGATTGTTGTTTGTTGTCATTTGGTTCGAGAAAATAATTTGCAATTTTGTCAAAAACTCATTTTAATTTGATTTTATTTGATTAAAATTTGGGCGATAATCATTAGGTCTTTAATTCGTTGTCATTCTCATTATTTTGTTCAAATTAATAACCATCAAGTATCAATTCAAAAATTTGTAGGGAACAACTTTCTAATGAGCCAAGATTCAAAATGATTCAAATATTACCCAGTCTAGACCAACGTCCATAATCAACCATTAAGGTAGGCAATCATGCAAATTACATCATATAAAACTCTTGAATAGATGATATGCACAACCCCTTGCCATAATCATCTGCATACCTCTGGGCTTGGGCTGTCCAAGTCAGCATTTAAGCCTAAACCAATAGCCAATATGATAGATACACACCATGCTTTGTGCAAATCTACATATCTACCATCACACTTCCACGATATAGACAAAACACTAAGATTTGGGCAAATATACACTTGGTCGATCAAGCTTTTCATGTGTATTGCTATCAAAAAGTATCTTAGAGTTAATATATTTGTTTGAGGGATTTTATATATATCATAAATATATACATATATTGTATCCAATCACCACATATATAGTATGTAGCATATACATACTTTATCTCACAATGTAAACATGAAATATCAAACAAAAAGTGATAGTAATGGCCATGTCTACTTATAATTCATTGGATCCACAAGAAATTACTACCACCTAGGTCAATCATCACATCACATATATGAACCTACAGTTAATGTAGATATGTGATTGTCAATCTGGGTAGATTGGTTCAACCCTTAAATCAATCATCTCACCTCTTAGTCGGTTGGATGGTCCTCCTATCCAACCGATGTTTGGACTCCTTTCAAATGGTCAGCTGGGCCTACTGGGACAGTCATCTGGCCTCCTATCCAAATGATATTTAGGCTCCTTCCAAACAGTCAGTTGGATCCACACTACAAAAAAAAGTTATTTTAGCTACAAGTGTTCTAGTTACATATATTGCATATGTAGTTAAATATACATTTCTTTACATATTATATTTATATAGCTACATAAATGTAGTTAGTTTTCCCTAAAAAAAAATGTAGTTAGTTTTGTATGACGCGATCGAGTTGTTTAAAGAAAAAATCTTCCTAAA
The DNA here is from genome assembly GCA_963693085.1 of Alisma plantago-aquatica. NCBI lineage: Eukaryota > Viridiplantae > Streptophyta > Magnoliopsida > Alismatales > Alismataceae > Alisma > Alisma plantago-aquatica. The sequence goes on along the minus strand of OY856413.1, from coordinate 375,888,498 downwards.
AAGGTTCCCTCCTGCAGTGAAAAACCAAACACCCTTTTTTCGTAGACGCGGGACGCTGAAAATTGGAAAGCAATGTGGACGCCCTTTTCATCACCTCCCGCCCGTCGTCACATTGCCCTCTCACATTATCCCCTCTCCTCCATTTCCATTTAGAATTTTCCCTGGCAAATCACCTTTATCTAGTGTCTCCATTACCCATCCGTCTACCCTGTGCTTGATCCCCAAACAAAATAGGTTTTCTTCCATCGATTGTTGTCAGTGGTTGCCGCTATCCCTCGCCCCATGAGGCCCTGAAATGTTCATCATACGCACACTACAGAGAAGAAGAGGGAGAGAATTGTTAGGAACGCGAGGAGGATGAGAGTGATCATGATTAGGGAGCAGCAGATCAGGAGGAAGAGGAGCAGACGCCGAAACATGATGCCTTGTCCACCGCCGCGGCTGATGACATTCTTGGATTTCTTCTTAAACGTTGGCGCTAAAAGGGAGAGCCCTGGTGGTACTCGTTGTAGATCACTTCTCAGGTAGGGATATTGCGTGGGGACCGACTGACCTAGCCTAGAGGGCGGAAGATCTGTGTCGTATGTCGGGTCCCTGGTCCTCATGTGCCTTGAGCTTTGACTCCCAACAACTTCTTTACTCCTTTGTCCTCTAGCAGAAAGCTTCTTTCTTGACCAGTCATACTCATCATATTATATCTATATACTAACCGCCACTTTGATTTGATATATTAGGAAATCGCAGGGCGTGGCTGTTGTTGCGGGGAAGGCAATGCAAACCAAAAGGACGAAAGGAATAAACAATCAATTTTCTTTATAGGTCCTTAACATTTCGTGGCCCCAATCCCATTTTGGACCACAGGTGAATTCTCTCGATACCTTTGCGCTTTGCTTAGCTACTCTCCTTAGAGCCAAATCATGGTTTGCCGTAGTTCCTAGTTTGAAAATAGCAAACGCATACTGCTTGTGGATTCACTATTCTTGTCTCGTGCTGAAAATAACAAATGCCAAGCACCACGAATAGGTATGATTGTTCTCATAATATGAAGTGTGTTATCTTTGTTGTGTCAATAATTTATCCATGTATTCTCAAAATTCCCTGACTTATGCCATGATCAAAACACAAAATGCATTCAGTACCCAATGCACACATTGAACTTTTATACAATTCTTCGAAATGGCTTGTCTGGTTTGTTCTCAAATTCAATCTCCAATGCACATTAAATATCAGTTAAATTGAACCAATAGGTTCTAATTTATCACTCAATTTCAAATTAGCTTGTATTCGATCCATAAACATGTTACGTTTCAATGTGGCAGGATGCTTGGGCAGTCGTGACTTCATTTCTGACCTCGACTTTCCTTCTTACTTAAAGTTAATGCGGTAGAGGGGACTTCATTTCTGACCTCTTTTGTTGAGATAATGCACACCCAGACGATGTTGTTACCACTGTGAGTTTTTTCTCTTCTTTCTTACACTGACTTATTGTGACGTGTAGATCAATGCTTTGGTTTATTCGAAGCAGTGTCCTCTATTGGTTCATTAATAGGAATGGAAGTTATGTATGGATCAAGCTTAATGGTGCTATTGAATTGCATTCCTTTTTATGATATACGATGTCAACAACTAGGTATTATGAATGGCATTCTGAGGCGAGTTGATTGTTCTATGTTACACTTCAGTTGCTAATTGTTATTGAACCTTACAAAGGGATTTTCACATATTTACCTTTTGGATTATATCCTAATATATACTTTTGGATTATTATGTTCTTTTGTCGTTGTTCAGTCCCATGCCTAGTATTTGTGAGTAGTTTTTATCACTACCTACTAATATATCCTACAAACTAGGGGAAGATCATTTTTCCCGTGAGATGGAAGTGACACCAACACCATGATATTGTATAGAAAATTTTAAGCTTTATCCTTGTACATAAGTAAAGGATTGGGAGTTCATGTTTATATATTTTTTAAATTTCGAGGTCACCATGTCTTACCATTGATGTTTTAAATTTTAAGGCCACCACGTGTTACCATTTTCTTCTTTTTGATACTATATTTGGCTCTATAGATACATTTTCTGGCCCATGTTTCCTAATTGAAATAGGACTTAATAGGAGTTGGTATTTTGTGTTGCCAATCCTAATAGAAGATATTAGTATGAGAGAAGATTAGATCTTTATTTGCAATATTTGAATTGGAATAAGAATTGGACTAAGAATTATCTCTCTAGAAATCTAGGCAACAAGAATGGACTTGCATATTAGGGAAATAATGTAGTACCATAGGGGGCGGATCGTGTGAGAAACAATTCTAAAGTGCGAGTGTGAGAGACATTGGTGGTGGTCGTCTGTTTCAACTTGTTTTATATCAATGGTGCACATTAATCTCTAGTCTACTAGCAATGTGGACCTGCTACAAAAGTACAATCAGTCGACCATGCCCACTTGTATCATGTTGGTTATTTAATTAAAAATTTGCTAACACTTGCTCGTTCTCTCTGTGTGCACCTCCCTCCTTTCTTTATAATGTTCTCTCTCATCAACTATTGCCATGCAATTTCTTATTAATTAATAAAATGAAACTCCTAATCCTCCTTTCTCATTTTGCTAGTCATATTGTCTTATTTACAGTGATTCTCTTCTTGCCCTTTTGCCTCCTCTTCTGGTTATCGCTAGATGGTAGTCAGGCCACCGGGCCACGAACTGTTGGTTCTACACTTGAAGCCATTAGTCTATATTTTCTGAGTTATCTATACTTGGCACAACTCAGAGGTATAATGGAAACTCTTTTGGTCCTTTCCTTTAATGGGTATGCATCAACAACGAGAGAAAAATTTATTTGGCATGTGACATAGCAATAAAAGTTATATGCAATATTTAAGCATTATCTACACCCGATGCCTCTTCATTTTCGTTCATCTACCTACTACTGCGGGAAGTTGCTCCCACATTTTCCATTTTAAACGGCATGTGCCAAATTAATGGTAGTACCCCAAAATCTGCTAGCTTCTTTTGACCCAACAATAAATGTTCTAGAAACAAGCCAGGCATTAATGTCTGTAAGAATAACACATATTTTTTCTAGTTTGATAGTCAAACACGTAGTTGTAGGTAATTTTATGGCTTGAAGCTTGTACTTTTCCTGCAAATTTTCTATGCGGTCATTTTTGTATAACTAGAGATACTTATTTGAAAGTATTTTTTTTTGCATGTCTTATTCTAACATGAAGTGGTCATCAAATAATTAATATTTAGGTAGGTGGATACTGAATTACCTATTCTTTTATCCTTTCTTTAGTCTTATCATATCTTGAAGGATTGAGAAAAATTATTATTTGAACATTAAAAGTCCAGTATTAATTTGGTAGTGAAAAATGTCAAAACAAATTGGATAAAAAGAGTCCATTTGACTGATTACTACATTGGATATATTGTGACAGTTTATCAATTAAATGTATTTGATGTTAATTTTTCTAATTAAGTTGTATTTTCATCTACTAGTATGGCAAGTATGGACTTAAATGACCATACTTCAAGTGGAGTCTAATACAATTGGCAATGTACTAGTCAACAGTCTTGAAAATGAGATCAGTATAAATGATGATGTATCTACTTGTATTGAAGAGGAAAGGAACGAAGGTGTCCTGGCAATGTGATAAAAATTAATTGAATATTAACTTTTATTTCTTAGAAAATTTAAGAAATATAAATATTTTTATTGTAATGAAATATTATTGCTGCTCCATTTTGCTTATGTTTTATGAATCCCTCTTCTTCTTATTTTCTAGCTTATTACTGCTACTCAAATTTACTGCTTGCTACATATTCAAAGGACTAGAACTCTTTGTTACCCAATCTCTTTTGAACATAGTCTCTTATCTATAAACACTAAAGAGGATCCTACTTGATTTTTATGTGGAGTTCTTGGATCTATTTTTAGTTACCCTCTTTGGTTTAAAAGTTGCAACTGTTGGGATCTATCTCAAGAAGATTGAAGTATGTTCGGGTTGTTATGGGTTGCTGAATACTCCTTATATGGGTTTCTTCAAATCTACAAGTTTGGAGATTAGTTGTTCTATCTATGAACACCAAAGATGATCAACACATATGCAATGCTTATTTTAAAACCAATTTCCAGGTATGAATCTACATGGTAATCTATTTTCATTATCCTTTATCTGATGATCAACACATAAGTTAATGATTGTTCCTTGTCCATAACTTTAAGTGTGCCAGTCTAAGATAATAATACTAGAGATGGGACATGGTGTACCTTAAGAATTATGATGCAAAATCTATAGCAATGGATATAGAACTACAACAAAACTACTACAACATATTTTCAACCCCTAAAAACCTTATTCAAAACTTCAGCACAAATATGGAACCCCTACATTTCTTGTAGCATTTCTCTCCTCATGTATCACTACAAGGTTTGCTAGTGTTGAACTACCTTGTCGATCCTAGTCAAGGTTCAATGAATAAAAGGAGCTAAGCATAGGAAATGAGAATCAGTAGTCCGCCACATAACTAGAGAAACCTTTCAGTCTAAAACATGTAGCATTGCTTCATTGATTGCAGGTACCATCTGATGAGCCATTTCATATTTATTTAGTACCAAAGGAGGTGAAATCTCAACCGCTTGCTGAGAAAAGGGCCCTGGTAAAAAGCAAACTGGTTTGGGGACCACACTTGCTCCGACATCAACTATTGTTTCGGATGCTACAAATTTTTACTCTGATCTAACTACCACATTGCCACAGTAGTTGTTGGTAAACAATGATGCCATTATAACTCATATATAGCTATGTTTTGTATAAATTCTGATATGTATAACTTTTAGCAAGGCAACTTGATCATTCGCTATGACCTTTTTTGCATGTCAGATTATTTGATGCCAAGAATGATTGTAGAGAAGGCCTTTGTATCACATCTTCATCCTAGAGAAAATGACCCATTTCATAACCTTGATTGGAGTACCATAAACTGGTGCTCATGTACATGTGAAAGGTAAACTATGCAGTAATTTCATTGGTTTGTTCTGATACACGTCATTTTCTCAAAATTAGTGCCATACTCTCTTACTTTCACATGTAGAATGATTTGTCTTTTAAGAATCTCCATGAATATCAATATCAACTACAGGAGCTTCCTATGGCCAATCAAAAGCAGAGCACAGAGAAGTTCTCTATTTTCAATCAAGAAGAGAAATACCTTAACAGTCTACCACTTCTTATGAGTTTATAAACGTTATCATATTCGTTAACGATACAAGTGGTGGAATTAATACAAAAGAAAAATCAAGATAGAAGAAGATGCACATGATCATGTGGCATATAGAGTCTGCAGTGGATAGAGGCAGACAAAAGAAGATATTGTATACATGTATCTTTTTTATATGCATATTGTAAAATAGGGACCAGGTTAATGTCCTCCCCATGTGTAATCATTGTTCAAATATAAATAAAAGTATCATTGTTGGCATTATAAGCACAACTTGATCATGATCACTATTCATTTTTCCTCCTTTTTGAAAAATCCCTCTATATTGGCAAGCGACTGACTGGATACATAATGTCTCTCACTACATATGTATGTGTAGTACATGACATATTTCAATACACACAAGCTATAATTACAATTGTAGTAAGTGCTAACTTTTTCTATACATGAACCACATATACAAATTGTAACCAATGTCATCTCTCCCTACATATCATAGCTACAAATTGAATTGTAGTCATATATTTAGCTACAATGGAAACTACATTTTTATGTGTAAGGACATTTTTTACCTACAATTAGGGTTACAAATGAATTTGTAGCTAGAGAAATAACTAACTACACCTTTGAAAAATGTAGCCTAAACAATTAGCTACACGGGTATTAGCTTCATATTCTAAATGTAAGGATAAATGTAGCCAAAGCTTTTAGCTACAAATTTTGGGGTTTTCGCTACAATTTTTTTTTGTAGTTAAAGACCATATTTTTCGTAGTGCCACCAGGCGGTCACCTGGTTCCATCGCTTTGTCCTCCTTAGTCCTCCAGACGGTCGACTCGTCTCATGAACTAGTCGTCTCAATTGACGATGAACATCTTTAATGTTGTTACAAGAAAAGAAACTATCCTATTGCTACTTTATTACATTAAAATAAGAGAAACCTTGAGTTACATTCAAGGGAGAAAATCTAGGAAAGTATTAACTTTATATTGAGAAGAGAGAGGTAAGATCAGTATATAGAATGAGATAAACAAGAACCAAATCATCCAACCACACAAAGAAAAAGGGTTTAGGCCATAACCACACTATACATCCACCATCAAAACTGCTTTTAGGTAAATTTGTGTGTAAATGGCACACACACACACACACACACACACACACACACACACACACATATATATATATATATATATATATATATATATATATATATTAGTTTGAGATTATGTGGTCTTTGATCAGATACACATATGAGAGCATTTTAAATGTTCACATCATATGTAATAAATAAACGATAAAACTAAAAATCCAATCATAACGATAATACGAAAACATAGCAAATTGGCGTGGCTCTAATACTACTTCTGAGAAATACAGGCACATAGTATGTATGTCTGTGTGTGTGTGTGTATATATATATATATATATATATATATATATATATATATATATGTATATATATATATTAGTTTGAGATTATGTGATCTTTGATAGGATACACATATGAGAGTTGTTTAAGTGTTTGCATCGTATGTAACAAATAAATGACAAAACTAAAAATCTAATCATATCGATAATACTAAAACATAGCAAATTGATGTGGCTCTAATACCACTATTGAGAAAAACGGACACATAGTATAGCAATGGAAATAAAAAAATTATCTATATGTATTCCCATAACAACAACATCACGTCAACTACTATGAAATAGGAAGGATAGTTTTAGAAAGTTATACCTAGTCCTAGAGCAAGTCCATTGAAAAAACTCACTTCTTTACAACTACTGATAAGTTGCTCTTGGACGATGACTATAAAACTCATGGTCTTCACCATAAACAATGAACAAGACAACTTCTGCAGCCAAATATATGGTAAAATAGCATGACAGAAGTGACAATTTATTATGGGGAAACCGGGGAGCGGAGGGGGGAGAGGGGCAACCGGAGGCAGCGGCCACGACGGTGGAAAGTCTGGGGGTTCTAATGCTAGGGAGTCAGAAGGGGTAGACAAGGGACCCCACGAGGGAGTGGGGGATTCATTGGAGACTAAAAAGGAAAAGGGAGGGTTGCTATATCAACATGAACAAGGTTTTAGGGTTACAGATCTGGGCATCGAGTTCAACTACGGTGGCATGCGTGGAGGAGGAGTAGGAGAAGGAGACAATACCGCAGGTGAATCTCAATCAACAGGGGGCGTGAAGGGTCAATCCCATAGGAAAAGTGTGGCCCACCGCCTCCATCACAATAGGAAAACCTAATGAAAAGTGAGGGTAGTATTCCAGTTTCGACAGCAACCACGTATGCATGGAAAAAATCTATAGAAGCATATGCACCGTAGATACAAGACGCTACTATTGACGGGAGACAAAACACAGGAAAGGCTACTAGACTGAATAAAGGACCAGAGAAGGAAGAGATCTTCTTTCTAGAAAAGTTGTTCGAAGATAACCTGGAACACGGGGATTTCATGCTCGAAATCATTGACGGGGATCCAGTTCTTGAAGTAAAACTGGAGGCAATGGATGAATTAGTAAGACCCTGGCAATACGCCACGGACATCGGCTACATGGCGTTGAGGGATCGCCTGAAAACTATGTGGAATCTCACTGGGAGATACAACATCTTCGAACTGGATTTGGGACATTTTGTCATACAAATGTTGTGTAGGAGAGATTACGAGATGGCTCTGTTTGGAGGTCCCTGGAAAATTTTCGGGAAAAACTTGGTGGTTTGGGAATGGAACGCAAGCTTCGTTCCCACCGCTGATGATGCGATGATTGTGAGTCTCATTTATAGACCTATTTCATATGTGTTTTGTGCTCTAATTACTCATTTTTATGGATAATATTACATAATTCACTCATTTCGGTCTATGCAATCATGTTATGTCAAATCCCCTTTGTTTTACTATTTTGAGCATTATTTATCATTCTATTATAAATTGTGTGGATTTACTTGGTCTTGTTTTGTAATTTCAGGAAAAACAAGTATTTACTTCCGTCGATACCTTCGACGGAAGTCGATACCATCGACCAAGCCACAGGTTGCCATCCGAGAAGAGCAACGCAGAGTCGATGGCATCGAGATCACTTCAGCTTGCTGGCGAGGATGCTGTCGATACCATCAACGAAAGTCGATGCCATCGACACATGGAGAGCTACAGCGTCGCTAAAAGACAAAACCAACGCTACAGGAGTCGATACCATCGACATCCAAGTCGATGGTATCGAGTTCATCACAGGCACTCAGACGAAAAGGAAAGCAAGCTGCCGCTAATCTGCTGGGTCGATACCATCGACCCGCGTCGATGGTATCGACGCCGGCAGATATGCGTTGGATCTGTTTTGATCTCGATCGGACGGCTGTTGTTATTTGACGACCTAATTAGGGACTTATACCTAAGGATGGCCGCCCACACAAGATCATCATCTCATTTTGCATTGCACGAGTGCCGAGAAAGGGGAGAAAGGAGAACGGAGGCCAAAAGCTCATCCCGGGTGATTCGGACGCTGCCGAAGACGATTTCCACCACCGACAGGCGGGGAAGCTCATGTTCTACGCCAAGGATCTACCGGTTCTTCTCCGTTCAGGGATTTTCCCACTTATTTCACATTTTTCTTATGAATTCCCCCATTTCTACCATGTATTCATGTGATATGAACATGAGAGGCTAAAACCCTCCATCTTTAGGACCGGGAGTAGCCCGGGAATGCATTGTATGACATTTTTATATTAATAATTCATATTTTCTCTCTCAAATCCGTGGTATAAGTTCGTTTTCTCCATTTATATTGTTATGCTTGATCACCATAATAATAACTTAATGCCCTTAATCACTTCGACAGAAGGATTAACGGTTGAAAAGAGACGAAACTTACATTAATCAATAAAACCCTTGACAAAGGAGTTGTAAAATTAATGGTGGGAACTGAGAGGTCGTTCGTAATGCGCTTAGTTTAGGGGAATGATTACTACGACGGTGGAATCAACCTAAACCTAAGTAGTGAATTACACCACGACAGTGGGTAATTCCCATTTCAGGCCACTACCCGGATAGAGAGAGAAGTGTGAGGAATTATATAAAACCTAATACAATGTTGACCCGTGGTGAAACCGCCATCCTAAAAATATCCTTTTGAATTGACTAAATTAACCTTTAATCGATTGTTTTCTTTGTTTGATTTTTATTTTCTTTTTAATTTCAACAACAAAACCCTACTTTGTTATTCGGCCTAGCTGATTGCAATTAGTTAGTAGAAGTCTCCAGTAATTCACGTATCCCTGAGTTCGACTCGGGCCTCACAAGGCCTATATTACTCGACGCGTATACTTGCGTTTAAGCGCGTAGTAAAATACACGTCAAGTTTTTGGCACTGTTGTCGGGGATACGGAGAATTATTGGCACTTTGAAGTGCTAAGAGCGGCCACTCTAGGCCACATTTTTTTTTAATTTTGAAACAACTTTAAATATTCCTGTATTTCTCTATAATTGTGTTTTCTCGTTCAAAGCATTGTACTGAACCCCGATTTTCATATTTCAGGTACTTTGCATGGTGCATACACGTAGTACCAACTACGCGAATCGCACACCAGAGGTCCCACCTCCGGGACCAGAGGACGAGGATTACTACGAGCAAGAGCACCAAACCAATATAGATTCTGAATCTGAGCAAGAGCAAGCAGAAGAAATGGCTGAACCGCAGACGATATGGGAGAAGATCAAAGCGTCTTCTTCCTCAGCATCAAAGGGGCCCATAAAGAAGCAAGGGATCGACATACCAACATACAAGATCGATCCGACGTTGATTAACTTGGTGAAATCAAATGCATTTCATGGGCTGAAAAATGAAGATCCGGTTGCACACATTATCCAGTTCGTGGAGAATTGTGATATGGTGAAGATTGACCGATTCCCACAAGATGATTTGTACCTCAAGCTATTCCCAAGTTCTTTGGCAGGAGCAGCGAGAGAGTGGCTGCACAACCTCGATGATGAATTTGTAGAATCATGGGATCATATGGTGGAAGTTTTCTTCGAGAGGTTCTTCCCTCCGGAAAAGACTAACGACATGATTAGGAAGATTCACAATTTCACCCAACAGGCGGGTGAAACATATTTTGAGACTTGGGAGCGATTCCAAGTTATGTTGAGGAGATGCCCACATAATGGGCTGGACAGGGAAACACAAGTGAAAATCTTTTATTTTGCTCTCTCCGAGCATGATAGAAGTAATCTTGATTCAGCCGGATATGGATTTTTTCTGAATAATACGAACACCAGATGTTGGGAAATACTAAAGAACATGGCTAGGAAACAGTCATGGGGCGACAGAGGAGCAGTGGAACAGGTCAAGGCTGCCGGCAAATCCAGAATAGTTAGGGAGCTGAATGACAAGCTAGATCTCCTAGCCAAGAAGCTGCTAACTAAGGAAGATGCATCTGAGGATGAGGAAGCCCAAGTAAAATTCATGCAACAACAGGGATATAGAAACAATGACTATGCATGGAGGAAGGATAAAAAGTTTTCATGGAAGGATCTGAATTATTTTCTACAGGATCCAGATGCCAAACCACAACAAAGAGCTGAGGACAAGAACACTGAATTGCTAAGTCAAATGGTTCAGCAAAACCAAGAGATGATGGCCATGTTTGCTAAGCAATTGCAATCTCAAGGTGACATTCTAACCAAATTTGGGCAGACGCTGCAAAGCCATGGAGCGCAAATGCGGGCATTAGAGACCACCGTGGCTCAGATTTCAAGTGAAGTGGCAGCCATCAAGCACGCCAATCAACAGAAACCAGCCGAGAATGCAAATGTGGCCCAAGCACACCATCAGGTCAAGTACATGTCTGTGGTGAGCAATGAAGAGGAATCTCAAGTGCAGGAAGCTGTAGAAGAAAGAAAATTGACTTTCAATGTGAATGCAACACCGGCAATACCATATCCACGCACGTACTATGGATTGCCGGGCGGAAACCCTTTCTTCAGGAAATCACAAAGAGTTGTGAATATTATATCTCCATGTAGGCAAGATGAAGAAGTGCAGGTTGTTTGTGCATGTGCAAAGACAGAAAATGTGAAAGAGAATCCACAACAAGCTGCTACCATTGAGGATATCTCGTCAAGGCCCACGTCCGAGGGAGTGATTGAAGCAAGCTTAGGGGAGGTACCTCCGAAAAGCTCTTATGTTCCACCTCACAGGCGTGTTCATGCAGCTGAAGTTTTAGATCCGGTCAATTCTAAGTCAAAGAAAGAGCATCGTCACTTTAAGAAATTTTTGGAGATATTTTGAAAACTCCACATCAATATTCCATTAGTGGAGATGATCGAGAAAGTACCCGCCTATGGGAGGTACATCAAGGAGATCATCAATAAGAAGAGGCGGATAAAAGAAGATGAAATTTATTGGATGAATGAGACGGTGAGCTCTATGATTCATGGGAGTTCACCAAAGAAGAGAAAAGACCCAGGAGGTTTTTACATTCCGTGTTCAATAGGTGGTCAACATTTCCCAAAAGCGCAATGTGATTCTGGCGTGAGCATAAATCTCATGCCTTTGACGACATTTCAAAAGCTAGGGTTAAAAGAGATAAAGAAGTTGGCTGCAACAATTGAATTGGCGCATGGGTCTACTGTGAGACCCTATGGAGTATGTGAAGATGTCCTCGTCAAAGTGGATAGATTCATATTTCCGGTGGACTTCGTTGTTATGGATATGCCACCACTCCAAAGCTGTGAAATTCTCCTTGGAAGACCGTTTCAAGCAACGGCAGATGTCGTGACTGCCTTAGGGAGAGGTACTCTGTCTTTGGGCATTGGAGGAGATCGTGTTGAATTTAAATTACCGAATGATCCTCTAAGTGCAGTTCCCAAGGTGAAAAGATGATGATTGTCACACCGTCTGGCCTAAGACGCTAAAGAAGGGCGCTTGTTGGGAGGCAACCCAACCATTGGTACATTAGGATAGTTTAATTTTAGTCATAAATTGCTTTTATTTCGTTTAAATTTTAGTGTAAAGAAGATACCTTGATCCGTTTGTTCAATGTGCAGGCACAGGCAGGGTCGATACCATCGACACACTGGTCGATGGTATCGACATGGGTTCAGGTTGATTGCTGCAAAAATCGCACTGCGTCGATACCATCGACGGCCAAGTCGATGGTATCGACATGGTCACAGGAAGGTCGCAATAAAATTGTCGATGGTATCGACACCCCAGTCGATACCATCGAGATCTCTGGAGAAGTTCAGACGAATTTTGCTCAGTCAACTCGATACCATCGACGGCCTCATCGATGGTATCGACATGATCACAGGTTGAATGCAACAAACTGGCGGTGTCGCAATAAAAGCAAGTCGATACCATCGACCCTCCTCGATGGTATCGACAACCATGTCACCGATCCGCACACAGACATCGACGACGATCACAACAGCCACGTCAGCGATCCGGGTGTTGCGTCGATACCATCGACTTCCGTCGATGGTATCGACACGTCAGCAATCCGGGTTTCTCGATCCAGCAAACATCAGCCGTCGATACTCGCGAGGGAGGCGGACACCAGCGAGACGTGTCGATACCATCGACCCGCGTCGATGGTATCGACGGGTCAACAGTAGTGCCGACCAAGTCTATTTAAGGGGACTTGCAACGTCATTTGACGTCACACCTTCAGAGCAAGCATCCTCCTTTGCGCCGAGCACTCCCCCGAGCCCTCCAGGACTGAAGAGAAGCGACATCGAGCGAGGATCTTCATCGAGCGGAGAATTTCTTCTCCATCTTCACTGAGCTCTCTTCTTCTAATCCCCTCTTCTCGCAACCATGGTGCATGTCGTCGGAGCGTCATCATCGCGCGCAAATCCCATGGAGATCGAGGAGTTCATTCCTCCCCCGACCGCTTCCGTCCCTCGTCCACGCCTAGTTCATCCTTCCGCAGAGACGAGGAAGGTATATGAAGAGCTCATGAAGCGGAAGTTCGAGCCAACCCGGTATGTGGATCGGAATATGCTCCAGGAGTTGGGGTTCGAGGCCAACTTGGCCTATGTGCTGGCCGGGCAAGCACGGCACACCGGCCAACGTCATGATCAGCTGGAGTATCATGCGGATGGGCAGCCGTTTTTCGGCGAATGGCCCACCTACAAAGAACTGGTGGTGGAGTTCATGGCGTCTCTCGACGTCTACGTCGTACCCAATGACATGGTAGCATCGGACCGGGAGTGGATCAAGGGAAGGGTGTCCTTCCGACTCTTCAACAACGATTACAACATCACGTTGGAGTAGTTCAACGACATCTTCAACTGGAACCACGGCCGCAACGATCACCGACGCCCAGATGCCCGCACCGACTACGCCAAGATTTTCACCGAGCTAGTTACAGTGCCGGCAGGAAAGACTGTGAGCTACCATAATGCAGCGGTAGCAGATTTTGAGCACCCGTTCGTCCGGGTCCTTCATAGGATGTTGAGCTTGACATTCTTCGCTCGGAGTGATCTAGCTTTGAGAAAGTTTCAGGAGAGTGATCTGTTCTTCCTTTACGCACTCCTGAAGCGTCAAAAGTGCAACTGGGGGGCGTTCTGGCTACAGCGCGTCCTGGCGGTGAAGAGGAGTACAAGGAAGGCTCCAATCCATTTTGGTGGGCTTGTCACCAAGTTGGCGTCCTACTTGGGGCTGAACTTTCAGTCCAGGACTCCGATTTCCACGAAGAGTAAGGTGAACGTGCAACACTTGCACCGTTCAAACCTCATTCTTCTCCGGGACGGGTTGGCGTACGCACATTGCCACGTCAACCAAGCTTATCAGGAGAGCTCACTACCGGACGACGTCTTCAACATCGAGGGCGCGCAGCATTTCCGGTGGCCAATCATAGCCATCGAGTCCTCCAAAGAAGAAGAAGGCGACGACGAGCAAGAAGGCGAGGCTGAAGAGGAAGAGGAGGATTTCACACCTCTTCGAGCACGTGTAGCACCACGGAAGCGTCCTAGGATGCACCCGGGTGCGTCTTCATCATCTCAGCCCCCGCCGCCATCACCACATCCCTCGCAGCCAGCCGAGGATCCCTACTCCATGTAGGGAATGTACACCATGCTGCAGGATATACAGCAGACTCAGCAGCAACATCTGGCCATGTATGCCGGCATTCATGAGACTACGAGCCGGCTACTCAACAATCAACGGGCTATGTTCGAGAACGAGCGTCTCATCCTCGCCAACCAAGAACAGTTCCACAACAGGTTGCAGCGGATGGAGATGCAACAAGAGCCCTTTTATGACCATTATTGGAGTCAAAGCTATTTTGGAGGATATCCACAGCCTCCGCCGAGGACCCAGCATGATCCAAGCTTCCAGGGGGAGTATCCGTCTTGGGATCCTACAGCCCCGCAATACCCACCTCCGCCTCCGCAAGATTGATCAGGGTATCACTGTTCCACTCTTAAGTTTGTTTTTGACTATGAGGCCATAGTCGAATTCAAGCTTAGGGGGGTGGCTGGAACAGCTCTATCTTTTATCTTTTCTTTTGTTGTTTGTTAGTTTTTGCTTTGTTATTTGTTCTTGCATTTTTAGTTTTTGTTTAGGATCCACATCTATCTAGTGTAACCGTGGATGTCTTAAAAGTTGTCATCTCGCTGTTGTTCATGGGAAAATTTAAGGGAATTTAAAAATTTTTGTGTCTTTTGGATAGCTTAACTTGGTTGTCCTTGGGGAACTTTTCCTATGAAAATGATTGATTATGTCAACTTTGAAGCAATATGTCACACCCATACCCCCGTTGACTCATGAAAAGTGGATAGTAACGGTTGTTTGAGCCTAACCTAATCAAATGGTAATGAGACCTTAATTGGATGTAAGAGAAAGAACCCTTTGAACTACTACACATGTCAGTAAGGAGGGACACATACTATTTTTCTAAGGTTCAGTCACCTAATCTTGTGATCATTCCACTTCATTTTTCCATAATCCACCAAAGAATTGGAAGTAAAGTACAGTTTTAATTCCTTTTTGTATGCATAACATTTAGATAGGACTTGCATTGTTATTTTTCCATACTTTTGCATAAAAAGAAAAAAATATATAGTGATTCATGCACATTACCTTTAGGTGCATGCCATGTAGTTGCACTCATGACTTTCATGATTTTCATGCATAAAGTACACCATGTATCTCAATTTCTCCTAAAAAGTGATCTAAACTGTTCCATACCCTCGAAATAATGCAAAGATTTCCAATCATGAAGAAAATAGCCAAATACATGTATCTCTAAGCAATTATGGATATGTGGGCTAAAAGAAAGAAAAAAAATTCTGAAACTCTGAAAAAATTGAGAAAAAAAAAGAGAATATAGAAGGAAATGGAATAAGAGGGAGAAAGGAACATGATATCACTCGTATTACAGGGAAATTGAGTACATGATGTGGCTTAATTAGATTTCCATCTCATTTTGAGATGGAAGGTTAGTGCATGCATCATTTCACCCAATTTTAGGAATTAGGGCATTTCTAATGTGCATTTGCATCATTTAGGGCATTTTGTTTTATGCATATTGAAACTATGCAATACTTCCAAGTTCTTCCATGAACCATCTATTCCATCCACCCGTTGCTCGGATTGGTAGGCCACCGTGAAATTCTCCTCACTCATGATTATCAGGAGAACTGCTTCCATGTAGATGGTAGTTAGGGCGAGCAACGTAGTGTAGGCGATCACAAGATGCACCAATGCTGAATCGGCGAATTTTATTATGTTAACTGCCTTATGTGATAGTGTTCATCGGTTTGAAGGATAATTTCTCTTATTGATGATTATTGTCGCCTTTAGGGTAATTACTGTTATGTGGTTAGGGAAGGCCGGTTTGAGAACGTCTAGTGGGAGTCACATGGGATGTGGGTTGGTGTGTTGATTTTTAGTTGACATCTGCAATTCTATTCTAAGGAGTAGTTGCTCAAGGGCGAGCAATGTTTAAGCTTAGGGGAGTTTGATGCGATGATTGTGAGTCGCATTTATAGACCTATTTCATATGTGTTTTGTGCTCTAATTACTCATTTTTATGGATAATATTGCATAATTCACTCATTTCGGTCTATGCAATCATATTATGTCAAATCCCCTTTGTTTTACTATTTTGAGCATTATTTATCATTCTATTATAAATTGTGTGGATTTACTTGGTCTTGTTTTGTAATTTCAGGAAAAACAAGTATTTGCTTCTGTCAATACCATCGACGGAAGTCGATACCATCGACCAAGCCACAGGTTGCCAGCCGAGAAGAGCAACACAGAGTCGATATCATCGACACCCAAGTCGATGGCATCGAGATCACTTCAGGTTGCTGGCGAGGATGTTGTTGATACCATCGACGAAAGTCGATGCCATCGACACATGGAGAGCTACAGCGTCACTAAAAGACAAAACCGACGCTACAAGAGTCGATACCATCGACATCCAAGTCGATGGTATCGAGTTCATCACAGGCACTCAGACGAAAAGGAAAGCAAGCTGCCGCTAATCCGCTGGGTCGATACCATCGACCCGCGTCGATGGTATCGACGCCGGTAGATATGCGTTGGATCTGTTTTGATCTCGATCGGATGGTTGTTGTTATTTGACGACCTAATTAGGGACTTATACCTAAGGACGGCCGCCCACACGAGATCATCATCTCATTTTGCATTGCACGAGTGCCGAGAAAGGGGAGAAAGGAGAACGGAGGCCAGAAGCTCATCCCGGGTGATTCGGACGCTACCGAAGACGATTTCCACCACCGACAGGCGGGGAAGCTCGTGTTCTACGCCAAGGATCTACTGGTTCTTCTCCGTTCAGGGGTTTTCCCACTTATTTCACGTTTTCTTATAAATTCCCCCATTTCTACCATGTATTCATGTGAGATGAACATGAGAGGCTAAAACCCTCCATCTTTAGGACCGGGAGTAGCCCGAGAATGCATTGTATGACATTTTTATATTAATAATTCATATTTTCTCTCTCAAATCCGTGGTATAAGTTCGTTTTCTCCATTTATATTGTTATGCTTGATCACCATAATAATAACTTAATGCCCTTAATCACTTCGACAGAAGGATTAACGGTTGAAAAGAGACGAAACTTACATTAATCAATAAAACCCTTGACAAAGGATTTGTAAAATTAATGGTGGGAAATGAGAGATCGTTCGTAATGCGCTTAGTTTAGGGGAATGATTACTACGACGGTGGAATCAACCTAAACCTAAGTAGTGAATTACACCACGACAGTGGGTAATTCCCATTTCAGGCCACTACCCGGATAGAGAGAGAAGTGTGAGGAATTATATAAAACCTAATACAATGTTGACCCATGGTGAAACCACCATCCTAAAGATATCCTTTTGAATTGATTAAATTAACCTTTAATCGATTGTTTTCTTTGTTTGATTTTTATTTTCTTTTTAATTTCAACAACAAAACCCTACTTTGTTATTCGGCCTAGATGATTGCGATTAGTTAGTAGAAGTCTCCAGTAATTCATGTATCCCTGAATTCAACTCGGGCCTCACAAGGCCTATATTACTCGGCACGTATACTTGCGTTTAAGCGCTTAGTAAAATACACGTCAGCTGAACTGCCTACATTCATGGTGACCTGGGTTCGAATTCTCAATCTGCCACTACACCTCTATGTACCAACGATGCTTGAATACATAGGCATGGCTCTTGGTCGCCTGGTAAGGATAGACAACCACACCCTAAGCCGATCAAGGAGCAAGTTTGCAAGACTTGCAATTGAAGTGGACACCACGAAGAAAATACAAACATCCATCTGGATCAATGGCATAGAATATCAAGTAGATTATGAAGGTATCACATGGCAATGCACAGAATGTGGAAGAGAAGGCCACCGATCTAAATACTATAAAGGAAAGGGCAAGGACAGTGAAACAAGAGATAGACAAGGGGAACAAAACCCACAGGGTCAGGAGAAGACATATAACACAGACGAGGAGGGATGGCAAACTCAAGGCAGAAAGGGTACAAGAAGGAAACAGACGAACGGTAGAGCACATGAATGTCATTCTACAACCACTACTAATCATTTTGCACATCTAGAGGAGGAAGAAGGAAAGGAGAATAGAGCCACTGAAGAAACCAGAAACACAAACGGAGGAAACCAGCAGAAGGACACAAGGCCACCGAAGATCTGGAAAAAGAAAAAACCAATACAGGGGGAAAATGTGGAAATTGAGGGAGAGGATTCCAAGCTAAAAGACATAAGTAACATTGCATATAGGAGGATAGAGACATCAAACAAACGACTGGAAGAAACAGAGAGCCATGTGGTAAAAAACCCAGAAATTGATGAGGTTATCATTATAGACAATGAGAAAACTTACCAGGAAATGACAGTAGATAAGGAAGGTATTGAAAGCACAAACCACGAAGCCACCATTAAAGTAACTCGAAGCAGCAAAGGCAAGGAGAAGAAACAGGTGGAACCCAGCGGGATCGATAAAAGCATCAAAGGGAGCGGAACCAAAATGAAGAGACATGGGAAGAAGCAACTAGCTTCAAAACTTCCTCTGCGCAGAAGAAGCTTGCGGTATATCCCTGCGGATGTTATCAATGCAAGTACGAAGGCAGTGAAGGAGGTTCTTGCAGAAGTCGAGAAAGAGAAGGAAAATGTTCCTCCAAGCTAGTAACTCAGTTTACTAGGAACCTTCTTCTTCAATTAGTTATTTTATGTGTGACATCCTCTGTTGGAACGTAAGAGGAGTAGCAATAAGAAGACTTGCAATCTGATCAAAGAGCTCAAAAACATAAAGAAACCTCGTTTAGTAGCAATTCTTGAACCGCGAATAAGCAGAGAACAGGCCCTCAAAACAGTGAAATGGTTGAGCTTTTCCAATTCCTTCAGAGTAGACGCCAGAGGCTTCTCTGGAGAAATTTGGCTTTGTTGGAATGAACATGAAGTCAAGATTGATATACTGAACTGCCATAGGCAATTCATCTCGTGTAAAATCAACAGCAGCCTGTATGTCACCATCGTGTATGCAAGCCCGCAGAAACAAACCAGGAACCTTCTATGGAGGCATCTTGTGGAGATGGGGAACAAATACCAGGGACCTTGGGTCGCCTTAGGTGATTTCAACACAAAAATACACATCAATGAAAAGTCGGGCAGTGATGCTTTTGATCACAGAGAAGTAGGTGTGTTTAGCGAGACACTTCTTGAAGCTAGGTTATTCGACCTGGGGTTCTCGGGAGCAAGATACACATATATACATGGCACCCTGCTTGAGAGGCTGGACAGAGAAATTGCTAATGATATATTTATGTTGAATTTTACAGGAGCTAGGGTGGAATATCTCCCAAGGCTACGATCCGACCATTGCCCGATCTTACTGGAGATGGGTGCACAACGAGAGGGAAATAAAAACAACAACTTCAAAATACAGGCGAGTTGGAACTCGGATGCAAACTTCGTGAAGGTTGTCCATAGTCAGTGGAGTAGGGAAGGTGGAGACTTTAATACAATACTGGAAAAATCGAAGAGGGAACTAGAAGCAACAGGAAGGGAGGAGTATACGAAGCGAAGCAAAAAGAAGGACTGGATGATGCGCAACATACAAACACCAAAGGAGAGCATGGCAGACAGGTATGATCCAGTGTTTGATGAGATGTGTGTGGGAATGCAAGCAGAACTAGACGCCTTGTTGGAAGAGGAGGAAGAGGACTAGAAACAGAAGAGTCATATCAACTAGCTCAATAATGCCGACAGAAATTTGAGATTCTACAATGCCTGGGTTAATCAGCAAAGGAGGGCAAATACTATTACCATGCTTAAAAATCATGAAGTAAATTGGGTGTCGGAGGAAGAGGAGTTAAGTAGGATGGTGGTAAATCACTTCAAGAACGCACTTACTGAACCTATCAAAGATAGTCTCCCAGCATGTGAAGCATGTCCAAGGGATTTCTGCAACCTAATTGATGACAAAGTGCAAGAAATAGCTAAGCCACCTACGACAGCAGAAGTGGAAGCTATAGTCAAGAACCTGAACCCTTATAAGGCAGCAGGGCCAGATGGGGCGGATGCTCTATTCATTCAGAAAAATTGGGCTGCGGTTGGAGAATCCTTATGCAGAACCGTTAAGAATGGAATACTCGCCAATGAGTTATCCGAGGAGCTATGCAAAGTAACAATGGTGCCCATACCCAAGCAAGCAAAACCGGACAGATGTTATCTACTGAGACCCATCGCGTTAAACAATATTTCTTTGAAGATAATATCAAATACAGTGGTCGAAAGGTTGGAGTGTTATCTCCCTAAATGGGTGTCAAAGGAACAAAGCAGTTTCATACCCAGAAGAAGCATTACAGATAACATAGCTATTGTCCAGGAGGTAGTCCACTTGATGAAACGGAAGAAAGGGGAAAAACTAATTGCAATCAAAATTAATTTAACAAAGGCATATGACCAACTCACGTGGTAATTCATTAAGGACACTATAACCCGAGCTGGAATTCCCCAAAATGTAAGGAAGTATATCATGAACTCAGTTACAGGAGCCACTACATCCATCTACTAGAATGGGAAATTAACTGAAGCTTTCAAATCAAGCAGAGGTCTTAGACAAGGTGACCCGCTATCCCCGTACCTATTCATCCTGTGTCTAGAGAGATTAAGCCAACTAATCAAACAAAGCATGACGAGGGGAGATTGGAAAGCAACACGGTTACACCGGGGCGGCAAACCATTTCCCATGTCTGCTTTGCAGATGACATCATCCTGTTCACTGAAGCTAGCAGAAAGCAAATGAGGGAAATTGAAACGTCCCCGATTCAACCACCTGATTTTATTCCTTCAAAAATCAAGTAGCTGAGTCTGAGCCGTTAATTTGGCACCAAGAATAAAAGCACAAGTGTGAGATAAGAAATATTTCATTTCAAAATATTACACCCTTACAAAAGGTATTTTTACATTATCTCCTATATAAATAAAGAAATGATACATGAGTTTAAAATTAAGCTTGATCCGCCTTTGATTTTAGACGCCCTTCAGGATCTTTTCAAGATGAGTCTTCCACAAGGAAAGGCCCTACAAATAATATATCTGCAACATGGAAGAATATGTCGCAGCCCAAGTGGAAGAGTATGGGTTAGACAATTGTCTAAGTATGGACAAATAGAGATAAGCAACAAGACATTATTAATATAACTGTACTCTTAATGTATTACCAAAGTATCAAAAGTCCAAACCAAAATTGTTGACCATCTACTAGCATGAAGCATAAGGAATGTGTATGTATGTATATTCATAAAGCATTTATCAAACGAAAACTTTATCAAAATGTTAGACGGATACTGTGGAGCATAATCAGGATTATTGTTATAAGGATAACAAAAAGGGAGACCTTATTCCATAAATGAGTTTAACTACAACTCTCAGAGAAGGTGTCAATTCACCTTGGGCAACTGGCTTGCAACCACAAAAACTTGCTTAGCCAAGACTTTAGTCCATTAGGGTCACCAAAACACCTATAAGTACACTGGCACACCCCCAGCCACTCGTGCACACTGCATGCTCTATTCAATGAATCAGATTACCACATGCAGCCACCGGTTGCCTTTCCAAGACCAGAAGAGGGTGCTCCTTGCACAAAATGCCACTTGAATAATCATTAGTTAGCATGCTTAATCTTTGCAGGAGATTATTCCCCGTTACTAACTTGATCATGCCTGACTCTACATGAGCAACCCAAGTGTGGGCCTGAGTATGGTAGAGCATTATACTCATCCATCCCTGACTCTAAAGGACTTAGATCCGGATCCCAAATGTATCAATCCCCGACCAAGACATGTTGACTCTATTACCAACACATCTCCCAATTTAAGGATTACAATTAAAGGGACATCATCAAAGATATACAACTCAAAATGTTGGGGAGTCAAAGCTAATGAGGTCAAAAGGTAGCCATGAATAATTAAGTATTTCACTATGACACCTAAAATGTAAACTTGTGGGATTGTAGAATTGAATCAGACAAGTCTATGGCCAGGAGTGTGCAAGAGGTTAGAGAGTCCCCCTATGCGAACACGGAACCAATTAAATAACCTTTCCTCTTTACTGGCTACAAACATCAGTGAAACAGGCTCCTAGTCACCTTAGAAGTGTCTGATAGAATTCCACTTTCCAACAATATCACATGACACAATTAATAGAGAGAAATAAAGGAAATGGGAACCAAAAGACAATAGGACTGGAATCCAAAGAAATGCTTGATTATCATCTAAAGCCATTAAACTCAATTTTAAAGGGTAATATGGACGAATATATGGAAGTCATACCTAGCTTATTAATAAAGAGATTGTGTATAGTTGATCACTTATTCATTCTTTAGGAAAGTATATGAAGTATACTATACTCTTACTGCATATAATACTAAACTATTCTATACCATACCTTTTATTGATTTTGATATAATAGATTACAATAGGAATTGAATATCATATTAAACAATAATAAATTCTACTTTTTGGATAATAAAATGTGGGAACCATACCTTTATATGTCCTTAATACATGTTTCCACAAGAATACTATAGCATCATTAAATATATCCAATCTTGATATATTTGGGCAGCATTCTGTCGCACTTTCCATTACCTCGATCCTCGTTCCTAGCTAGATCAGCTTCTAGGGTTTCTCTCACTAGGGTAGAAGAGAGATGGCTTATATATTCTAGAGAAAGGATATTGTGAAAGACATAGTATTGGGTTTCTCTTACTATGGTGGAGGAAGGAAGTAGTAGGTTTCTGTAGAGAAAGTAT
Organism: Alisma plantago-aquatica; assembly: GCA_963693085.1. Lineage (NCBI taxonomy): Eukaryota > Viridiplantae > Streptophyta > Magnoliopsida > Alismatales > Alismataceae > Alisma > Alisma plantago-aquatica. The sequence goes on along the minus strand of OY856413.1, from coordinate 375,865,476 downwards.
TTGTTGGGAGGTGGTTCCTTTCACTAGCATAGAGAAAGAGAGAGTGGTTTGCTAATCTAGTGAGAGATGGGAGGTTTATGGTGAAGGAGATGGGAAAGGAGGGAGAAGGGACGTTCACCTTTGATTTGGGATGGAGAGGAGAGAACTTGTACTTATGGTGGGGTGGATGGGGGCTCTTTATATAGGAATGGTGGAGGGTAGCATGGTCCAAATAGAAAAAAGTGTGTGGATGACACATTGGTGCAAGGTGTCATCTTTAGGCGGATGTTTACTATTTAGGTTACACATGGATGGTTGGGTGTCTTCTCAAGAATTGCTAGATGACACATGGAAGCATATGTGTCATCTCAAGATAGCTATTAAAGGGTGGTTGACACATGGCAGGATAGGTGTCAACTTTTGGAGGTGCTAGGTGTCAAGGGAAGGAGCATGCCACTCATCTACTTGCTTCACCAACTAATGTGCTTGCTCAAGCTACCTACTTGCTACCCAGCTACATGCTTGCCTCTATAAGCAACTTGCTTGCCACCCAGCTACCTGCTTGTGTGCTTACCCACCAATATATATATTTTTTCCAAAATTTGGCAAAAGTACCGCAATTATATTTTCAATATATAAAAGCTTTTAAATTAATCAAAATGGATTATTTTAATATTAAAATTGATTTTACAAAAAAATCCTCAAAGAAGCTTATTTTTATGAATAGCTCTACATAAGGGGTTTTAACTTAAGTAGGAGATCAGGATGTTACATATACCACCCCTTCAAAGAATTTTCATCCTCGAAAATTATAAGATTTAGGTTATGACTTATTTTAGTCTATTCTACTTACGATTATCTAAATCTAGTTTTAAGTTTATACTTCGACGATTTTCCTTGGGTAAGGTCTCATCTTGTTGCTCTGATACCATCGAAACTTCCCCAATTCAACCACCTGATTTTATTCCTTCGAAAATCAAGTAGCTGAATCTGAGCCGTTAATTTGGCACCATGAATCAAAGCACAAGTGTGAGATAAGCATTATTTCATTTCAAAATATTACACCCTTACAAAAGGTATTTTTACATTATCTCCTATATCAATAAAGAAATGATACATGAGTTTAAAATTAAGCTTGATCCTCCTTTGATTCTTGACGCCCTTTAGGATCTTTTCAAGACGAGTCTTCCACAAGGAAAGGCCCTACAAATAATATATCTGCAACATGGAAGAATATGTCGCAACCCAAGTGGGAGAGTATGGGTTAGAGAATTGTCTAAGTATGGAAAAATAGAGATAAGCAACAAGACATTATTAATATAACTGTACTCTTAATGTATTACCAAAGTATCAAAAGTCCAAACCAAAATTGTTGACCATCTACTAGCATGAAGCATAAGGAATGTATATGTATGTATATTCATAAAGCATTTATCATACGAAAACTCTATCAAAATGTTAGACAGATACTGTGGAGCATAATCAGGATTATTGTTATAAGGATAACAGAAAGGGAGACCTTATTCCATAAATGAGTTTAACTACAACTCTCAGAGAAGGTGTCAATTCACCTTGGGCAACTGGCCTGCAACCACAAAAACTTGCTTAGCCAAGACTTTAGTCCATTAGGGTCACCAAAACACCTATAAGTACCCTGGCACACCCCCAGTCACTCGTGCACATTGCATGCTCTATTCAATGAATCAGATTACCACATGCAGCCACCGGTCACCTTTCCAAGACCAGAAGAGGGTGCTCCTTGCACAAAATGCCACTTGAATAATCATTAGTTAACATGCTTAATCTTTGCAGGAGATTATTCCCCATTACTAACTTGATCATGCCTGACTCTACATGACCAACCCAAGTGTGGGCCTGAGTATGGTAGAGCATTATACTCATCCATCCCTGACTCTAAAGGACTTAGATCCGGATCCCAAATGTATCAATCCCCAGCCAAGACATGCCGACTCTGTTACCAACACATCTCCCAATTTAAGGATTACAATTAAAGGGACATCATCAAAGATATACAACTCAAAATGTTGGGGAGTCAAAGCTAATGAGGTCAAAAGGTAGCCATAAATAATTAAGTATTTCACTATGACACCTAAAATGTAAACTTGTGGGATTGTGGAATTGAATCAGACAAGTATATGGCTAGGGGCGTGCAAGAGGTTAGGGAGTCCCCTCGTGCAAACACGGAACGAATTAAATAACCTTTCCTCTTTACTGGCTACAAACATCAGTGAAACAGGCTCCTAGTCACCTTCGAAGTGTCTGATAGAATTCCACTTTCCAACAATATCACATGACACAATTAATAGAGAGAAATAAAGGAAATGGGAACCAAAAGACAATAGGAATGGAATCCAAAGAAATGCTTGATTATCATCTAAAGCCTTTAAACTCAATTTTAAAGGGTAATATGGACGAATATATGGAAGTCATACCTAGCTTATTAATAAAGAGGTTGTGTATAGTTGATCAATTATTCATTCTTTAGGAAAGTATATGAAGTATACTATACTCTTACTGCATATAATACCAAACCATTCTATACCATACCTTTTATTGATGTTGATATAATAGATTACAATAGGAATTGAATATCATATTAAACAATAATAAACTGTACTTTTTGGATGATAAAATGTGGGAACCATACCTTTATATGTCCTTAATACATGTTTCCACAAGAAGACTATAGCATCATTAAATATATCCAATCTTGATATATTTGGGCAGCATTTTGTCGCACTTTCCATTACCTCGATCCTCGTTCCTAGCTAGATCAGCTTCTAGGGTTTCTCTCACTAGGGTAGAAGAGAGATGGCTTATATATTCTAGAGAAAGGATGTTGTGAAAGACATAGTATTGGGTTTCTCTTACTATGGTGGAGGAAGGAAGTAGTAGGTTTCTATAGAGAAAGTATTTGTTGGGAGGTGGTTCCTTTCACTAGCATAGAGAAAGAGAGAGTGGTTTGGTAATCTAGTTAGAGATGAGAGGTTTATGGTGAAGGAGATGGGAAAGGAGGGAGAAGGGACATTCACTGTTGCTTTGGGATGAAGAGGAGAGAACTTGTACTTATGGTGGGGTGGATGGGGGCTCTTTATATAGGAATGGTGGAGGGTAGCATGGTCCAAATAGAAAAAAGTGTGTGTATGACACATGGGTGCAAGGTGTCATCTTTAGGTGGATGTTTACTATTTAGGTTACACATGGATGGTTAGGTGTCATCTCAAGAATTGCTAGATGACACATGGAAGCATATGTGTCATCTCAGGATAGCTATTAAAGGGTGGTTGACACATGGAAGGATAGGTGTCAACTTTTGGAGGTGCTAGGTGTCAAGGGAAGGAGGATGCCACTCATCTACTTGCTTCACCAACTAATGTGCTTGCTCAAGCTACCTACTTGCTACCCAGCTACATGCTTGCCTCTATAAGCAACTTGCTTGCCACCCAGCTACCTGCTTGTGTGATTACCCACCAATATATATATATTTTTCCAAAATTTGGAAAAAGTAACGCAATTATATTTTCAATATATAAAAGCTTTAAATTAATCAAAATGGATTATTTTAATATTAAAATTGATTTTACAAAAAAATCCTCAAAGAAGCTTATTTTTATGAATAGCTCTACATAAGGGGTTTTAACTTAAGCAGGAGATCAGGATGTTACAGAAATCCTACGAATATTCAGTGTTATCGGTGCAGCATCGGGTCAAACTATTTCAAGTACTAAAACAAGGATCTTCTTTGCGCAAAGTGTACCAAGACCAAGAAGAACAGAGGTCCTAAACGAAAGCAATTTTCAGAAGACAGATGACCTGGGAAGGTATCTCGGTGTCCCCATCATACACAGGAAGGTAACGAAGACAACATATGAAATGGTGTTGGATAAGATTGAGAACAAGATAGGAGCTTGGTCAGCAAGTACACTATCCCTAGCTGGCCGGGTGTGTCTAGAAAAAGCATGCTTGGAGACAATACCTATCTACGTCATGAAGGCGACTGTCCTTACAGCTAACCTATGCGACCGGATTGATCGTTCAATTAGAAGCTTCATCTGGGGGGACACATAAAGCCCATCCCATGGCTTTAGTTGCATGGAACAAGATAGTATGCGATCAGAAGCATGGAGGTCTTGGCCTCAAAGCAATGAAAGAGTGGAACGAAGCTTGCCTAATGAAGAACTCATGGGATATAGCCACTGGGAAAGATAGTGTCTGGTGCAATAGTCAAAAGGACAAATACAGGAGGTACAAGGAGGATAGGGGCACGCATCTGTCCAGATTATGTCGAGCAGCCTGCAAGGGAAAGAAATGTATCACAGAGAATACCAGAATGGAGTTAAGAAGTGACAACACAACTAATGTATGGGATGATTGTTGGATCAAGGAACATCTGCAACTCAGGGATCTCGCAAAAAATCTGATACCAAGTACGCTGGAGGATATACAGGTAGCCAGCATGATCAACTTCGAGGTTCAATGGGACGAGGAGTTCGTGGAGGAGTGGTTTGGTCCGGAAATGGTGACCGAGGTTAGAAAAACACCTCCACTGGAAATACCCGATAAAAAATATATCAAAATCTGGAATCACACAGTCGATGGAAGGTTCAGTACATGATCAGCATACAACATTCTACGAGAGGGTAAAGACATAAGAACTGAGGGGAAGTGGAAGATCATTTGGAAATTGAAGGTACCAAGCTGAATATGCCTCTTCTTTTGGCTACTCGAACATAAAGCTCTCATGACCAATGTTAGAAGAAAGGAAAGACATATGACGGACAATAGTATCTGTAACAGATGTAAAGAAGCAGATGAGTCCATACTCCATGCTTTACGGGACTGCAGACTAGTAAAACCAGTATGGGCCAAGTTAAAAGAAAGCCAAACACAGGAATTCTGGCAGGAAAATGAAGCGAGGATATGGTACCATCAACACTTAACAAGTGAGGAGACAGCAGCAATTGAGTTCATGGTGGCATGCCACTAGATCTGGAAATGTAGGAACGAGGCGGTATTCAATAATAAGGAGAAACCAGTCAGTCACCAGGAGCTATATATTCAAAAACAACCTCAACTAATGTGCCATACATGGAAAGTGGCGGTTCGAAATACAACGACAAGGCAACTCAAACGATGGCAACCACCAGAAGAAGGCTGGATAAAAATCAACACCGATGCAGCAACTACGAAGAGCAGAGCTATCATCGCCGGAGTGGCTAGGGACTAGAAAGGCGCTTGGAGAGGAGGATTTGCTATGCAGACTCAAGAGCATAACATGACAGCAGCTGAACTCCTGAGTATACTGAAAGCGGTAAATCTTGCAAGAGATAAAAACTGGAACAAGGTCACCTTCGAATCAGACTGCCTTGCAGCAATCAAGCTGATAAATGGGAAAGAGGAAGATGCTGGACCAAGGTTCACCCGCACGGTATAGCTCATCCAAATGATTGGAAATAGAGGGAATACTATTTGCTATATTGAAAGGGAAAGGAACCAAGCACCTGATCAATTGGCAAAACACTTCAAAAACAAACAATGCCTCGATGGTTGGATCGAAGAGGAACCTCCGGATATCAAAGATATCTTAAAAAAGGAGGGATGTAATGGAAGTACCGTAGATTTGACTGATGTACCGATTGTAGTAGGTGAATAATATAAAAAGTGGAAGTTTGCCAAAAAAAGAAGCGGCAATTATTCAGGGCATCAATGATACGTGGTTAGAACCAATATTTTTCTTATCTTCTTGTGCCAACTAGGCACCCTGCACTGCATGTAGAAACTACTAACGTTGTATATGTGCATATATAGCCAAAATGACATGATGAATTTGCAAATACCCCCTCTATAATGACTACGTGCCTGGATAAAAAGTGAGTTAAACATTTTTACTTACCTTGAGGTCACCTTTGAATGTACATTTTTGGTTGTCGTTGGTGTTGATTTATACACAAAACTATAAACACCCATGCCACATTTTAGGGGTGATTCTACTAGTGCTTCTCTAATAACTAGCATACCTAGAAGATGCATTTTGATTATATGTCTAAAACTCCCAATGCAAAAGCATGTTGATCTGATAAATGCATTTACATTCAAAGTGAAAAAAACATTAACAACACTGACTAACACTTGCATTTGCTTATACATATTTATTCATAGAACACAACACAGTGAAGGAAACACACATTATATATATCTGAGACATGACTTATTCAAAGAAAAAACCCAAAATCCAGTCTCACAATACAATCTGATGGTCTGGTGTCAACAATCAAACACATGGTCCTTTACAATCTAATGCATTTACAAACCCTATACGTGGGTATGTCATATATTCAAGATGTCTCTGGTTGGTGTAGCCTATGATGTCGGGCAAATTAGCAAGGTTTTCATTTACGTTGAACGCAAGACATGATAAATCGACGATGACGTCCCAGAAACTCCTTATCCACTGAGTTCGATGGTCGTACCTGAGATGTGCAGTGTGATCGTTGGGACAGTGATTTCAAAGAGACCAATAATGTTATAGCAAAGGAAGTTGTTGCCTGGTATTGGGATCGACAAATAATCGACTGGGATGACTACAAATCACTTCAAAAATATAAAACTACATCAATACCCTCAAATTACTTAACCCTCCACCCTAAACTACATTAAATCCCTCAAATCATCCAATCCTCATACTACATCAACACCCTAGACATCTCCAATACCCCCACATCGATACCTTCGAATGATTTCAACTCCCTCAAACTATACATCAACAACCACATTTAACACCCAAACCACTTCAACACCCCAAGTACATCAACGTGCCTAAACAACATCAACAACCCCAAACCATTTTAACACCCCCGAATCACTTCCACACCCGTACTCTACATTAAAGAACCTCAAACTAAGTTCATACCCTCAAACTACACTAGAAACCCATACAACTTTCACATCTTCAAACAACTTCAATATCGCCAAACCACTTTTACACCCCAAGCCATATCAACATCCCAAACTACATCACAAACATAAACTACATAAAACCCAACCACTTCAATGCTGCCAAACTATATTAATACTGCCAAGATCAACACCCTCAGATTATATCAACAACCACAAACGACTTCAACTCCCCCAAACTATATCAACACCCCTAAAATCACTTCAACACAATAAAACTTCATCTTGTTCGATTAATAGTAAGTTAACTTCCAAGTTTAAGTCCATGATACCACGGTAATTATGTGGTCAAAGTCTGACATGTTACCGTAGTATTCTTTACCAATTTGGATACACACCAATCTAAACGAATCACAATAAATCACATGCTTACATGTGTGATTATGTGGTTGTTTTCTCTCGTCATCTTATTTCCACCAAACTACTTCTTCACAAATCGTGAACATATTATGATTGCTACAATAACGAGTTTAATATATTTTTTTCACGTTGGGGGTTAGCTTTGAAAGAAATTTTTTCACAGGTCGTTGATGTTGTTTCTATATACAAAAGCATAATTCAGCCATATATGATGCATTTTGGAGATTGACCCTACTTCTCCTCCGATAACCGCACATACCATAAGGATGCATTCTTTCGACATATTTAAAACAAACCCAATGTGAGAACGTGTTGATATGATAAATCTACTTCAATTATAGTCTGAAGAACTGTAACAACAGGGACTACTGTGTACAATAGTTTTATTTTGACATATATATTCGTTCAACACACAACAAAGTGAACACAAGACACATATATTTATCTTAGACGCAAGTTGCATTCGATAGACATACCAAACCAGCCCCACTCTGCAATCTCAGTGTTTGGTTTCAATAATGAGACGCATGCATGTTCCTTTCGCAAACCCTATACGCGTATTGGGTATGTCATAAACAACTTTGAGTTTCCTCTGGTTGACAAAGCCTATGATGTTGGGATCATTAGCGGGGTCTTCGTTTACATTGAACGCAAGACAGTATAAACTGAGGGCGTCCCACAGAACTCCATAGGAATTGAGCTCGACAGCCGTACCTGAGATATGCAGTGTGATCGTTGGGATGGTGATTTTGGAGAGACCAATAAAGTTGTAGCAAAGTAAGTCGGTCTCGGTTGATTGGAGAGCCGTGTAACCTTTCTGGGACATCGCTGCCGTGGTGGCCTCCCAAAGAGCGATGTATGCTGATCGAGGAATTGTTGTCAGCGTCGACCCAGAACAATGATCGTCCCTGCTGAGGTCACCAAGTCCGTTTCTGGTATTGCCAGCCTCATTCCTCCAACACTGATTCTCGTCATGTTAAGGTAATAGTAAGGATATCTGTCTTTTGTAAGCATAGGGACGTACAAGTAGGATACTGGCTTCAAACTATATTAATACCTCCAAGATCAACACCCTCAGATTATATCAACAACCCCAAACGACTTCAACTCCCCCAAACTATATCAACACTCCTAAAATCACTTCAACACAATACAACTGCATCAACACTTTTCCTAGTTTAAGGTACCACAATCTCGTCTTGTTTGATTAATAATAAGTTAACTTCCAAGTTTAGGTCCGTGATACCACGTTAATTATGTGGTCAAAGTCCGACATGTTACCGTGTTTTTTACCTATTTGGATACACGTCAATCTAAACGAATCACAATAAATCACGTGCCTACATGTGTGATTATGTGGCTGTTTGCTCTTATAATCTTATTTCCACCATACTTCTTCACAAATCGTGAACATATTATGATTGCTACAATAACGCGTTCAACATATTTTTTTCACATTGGGGGTTAGCTTTGAAAGAAAAATTGACAAAAGCATAATTCAGCCATATATGATGCATTTTGGGGACTGACCCACTTCTCCTCCGATAACCGCACATACAATAAGGAAGCATTCTTTTGACATATTTAAATCAAACCTAATTTGAGAACATGTTTATATGACAAATATACTTAATTTCAAGTCTGGAGAACGGTAACAGCATGGACTAGAGCGTACAACAACTTTATTTTGACATTTCTATTCGTACAACACACAACAAAGTGAATGCAACACACAATATTTATCTTTGACGCAAGAGGCATCCCGATAGATTAACCAAAACAGCCCCACTCTGCAATCTCAGTGTATGTTTCAATAATCAGACGCATGTTCCTTTTGCAAACCCTATACGCGTATTGGGTATGTCATAAACAACTTCAAGTTGCCTCTGGTTGATAAAGCATATGATGTTGGGCTCATTAGTGGGGTCTTTGTTTACGTTGAACGTAAGACAATATAAATCGAAGGTGTCCCACAGAACACCATAGGCACTGAGCTCGACGGCCGTACCTAAGATGTGCAGTGTGATCGTTGGGACGGTGATTTTGGAGAGACCAGTAAAGTTGTAGCAAAGTAAGTCGGTCTCGGTTGATTAGAGAGCCGTGTAACCTTTCAAGGACATCGCTGCCATGGTGGCATCCCGAAGAGCGTTGTATGCTGATCGAGGAATTGTTGTCAGCGTCGACCCGGATCAATGATTGTACTTGCTGAGGTCGCCAAGTCCATTTCTAGTATTGCCAGCCTCGTTCATCCAACACTGATTCCCGTCAAGTTAAGGTAATATTAAGGATATCTGTCTTTTGTAAGCATAGGGATGTACTATGCAGTGGTGTGTACGATCCTTATATCTTGTGATAAGTTCTTGTAGAGCTTATCTTGTCAATCATGTTCGATAAAGAAATACTTCTTTATATGCCTCCCAGATATCTTGGTAAGGTTGATGGTAATAATAGCCTTGTTCAGTATGTTGCTCTTGTTATACACTTTATCAGTTATCTACTGTTATTTGCTTTAACCTTCTGAGGTTTTATAGTTTTGGTGGAGAGTTATGTTTCTTACTGGGACTGTGTGTCTCACCCCGCTGGTTTCATCCTTTTTAGGTGATCGCTCTAGATGTGGTGGTGGTCGTGAGGTTGCGGCCGAGCAGCAAGAAGAGCAGTAGAAGGCAAGAAATCAACATGTTGTTGTTTTGGTGGTTGTGTAGTAGAGTTCTAGAGTCATCCCTGTACTCTCAGGTCCTCGAAGGTGTTTTGACGACGTTTCACGATGATTAGCTGTTGTGATTTTTTGTATATCCTGTTGCTGGCCGTATGAGGCCTGTTATGTACGTATAAATAGGTGTTGAACTCTGGTGTTGATGGTACAACATGTTCCTATAAGCTGTGTACATATAACAAGGCTTGTAAATGTTTATATAACATGTTTCTCTACAGGATCTGATTGCAAAAGTTTTCTCATGTATGCTTTCCGCAATCAGTTTTAATTAACCCGTGTTCTTGGTAATATATATGGTTTTGCACGTTTTCGCGTGTCATCTCACTATCTGTGTGATGGCGGGGTGTCACAGTTTATTTGGTATCAGAGCTCTAAGTTCGCTGAGTCTACAGGGATCTAGGACTAGGTTTGCGTCTGTTCTTGTGAGTTTTCCAGATTTTCTTACAATAACCTTTTGTTCTTAGTGGAAGATAAAGCTTAAAGATGTATGGAAACCATGAATAACATACTGCCGAGAGCAGCAATGCTGCATCATTTGATGGAGCAGGAGGACAGGCACATGAAGATCAGGTGCCTGAGGTCCCCCAACTTGACCTAGCCATTCTTGCAAACCCTGCCTACCAACAACTTATGGGACAGTTGATGGCTATGATGAATCACATGATGGAAAGGTTTCCAGTGCCTCAGCCAAGAACACAGGCTCCCCATGGTGAAACATCGGGTATTGGGAAGACCTTTAAGCGGCTTTGCCGAGTCAGAGCATCGGATTATGCTGGAACGGCTGATCCAACAGATGCAGATCTGTGGCTGACAGGTCTTGAGAAAGCCTTCCGGATCCTCGACATCCCTGAAGCAGACAAAGTCAAGCACGCTGTCTACCTTTTGAAAGATAGTGATGGCCACTGGTGGGCCCTCGAGGAAGAGAAGTGACCCGGTGAGGAGATCGGTTGGGAGGTCTTCTGGCGAGAGTTCGTTAGAAGATACTTTCTAAAGACGTATCTATACGAGAAGATCAACCAGTTTGAGCATCTATGCCAAGGAAAAATGAGCATCACCGAGTATGAAGCCAAGTTCATGGACTTGTTGAGGTTTTGTCCTCACATGGCGGTCAGGCGGTTTGAGAAAGGTTTGAGTGTTGAGCTGTCGACACCTGCTACTGCTTTAGAGAATCAGGAGCGGTTTGCCACGTTTATGGAGTCCGTCCGTAGGATTGAACGATCTGTTAGGGAGTAAAGGGAGTCCATGACCAGGAAAAGTCCTGCTCAGTTCCAGGGACAGAGATGGGTTGGATTCAAAAAGCAAGGTTTTCAACACCTTCCATGATGAGAGGTTCCATTGCATCGTCACAATAGTCACCGAGTAAGGGAAAAAGTTATGTTTCTTCACCGTCGAAGGTGCATAGTACAACTTCTGTGGCAATGATGGGGCCATCTAGGACGCACCCAGAAGGCAAGTCATGTTACCACTGTGGACAGACTGGGTACTTGAGGTCAAACTGCCCAAAGAGAGATGTTGAAGTAACACAATAGCCGAGATAGAATCAACAAGGGTCAGATAGACAGCAGCCCAGTGCTAGCAGAGGGCGAGAACGCGATCAAGCGTCGCAAGAAGGATCGTGCTCAAGCAAGAAGAGGACGTGGACAGCAAACAACAGCTTGATTCTATGCTATGATTCAGCCGGAGGCGATAGTCAACCCGCGAGTGGTGACACGTCAGATGGAGTTATTTCATTCTGATTTGTCTTCTTCTTGCTTTATATCTGTTCTAGTTGACCCGGGTGCTACACACTCTTTTATCGCACATAGTCTGCTTGATAGCTGTCCTTTACCTATTAGTTTTAAGAAAGATAGCCTATTGTTAGAAACCCCTCTTGATGGTTCCTCGATGCTTCGAGAGGAGTGTCCATCTTGTGTCTTATCTTTTTTGGGACACAATATACAAGTGGATCTTATACCACTTGATATGCATGGAATAGATGTGATCCTTGGTATGGATACCTTAGAGAAGTATAAGGTTGTGTTGGACTGTGGTTCCAAACAGGTAGTGTTTGATGACAGTGGAGAGAAGTGGATCTTCCAAGGAGATAGGAAGATTCTTTCGACATGACTAGTGTCAGCGATGGTGGCAGAAAAGTTGTTGTGGTAAGGTTGTAAAGCATTCTTAGCTCACATTGTGGATACCAAGGCAAAAGATCCTAGCCTTGAGGAGGTGATGGTTGTCTAAGAGTTTGCGGATGTGTTTCCTGATGAGTTCCCTGGTGTTCCCCCACCTCGAGAGATTGATTTTGAGATCAATCTGGTACCAGGAACACAGCCTGTTGCACAGACACCGTATAGGATGGCTCCAATAGAGATGGCAGAGTTGAAGAAGCAGTTACATGAGTTGTTGGAGAAAGGTTTCATCTGACCGAGCACGTCACCTTGGGGTGCTCTAGTGTTGTTCGTTAAGAAGAAGGACGGATTGATGCGGCTATGTATAGATTACTGGTAGTTGAACAAGGTCACAATCAAGAATAAGTATCCATTTCCGAGGATAGATGATCTGTTCGATCAGTTGTGTGGTGATATAGTGTTCTCAAAGATCGATCTACGGTCTGGATATCATCAGTTAAGGATTAAGGCGGACGACATACCAAAGTCAGTGTTGAGGACGAGGTATGGTCACTTTGATTTTGTGGTTATGTCGTTTGGGCTAACGAATGCACCTGCTCCTTTCATGGATCTGATGAACTGAGTGTTTCGTCCGTTCCTAGATCAGTTTGTTGTGGTCTTTATAGATGACATCTTGATCTACAACCGGGACAGGCAAGAGCATGAATGACATCTACGACAAGCATTGACTCTTCTTCACCAACATCAGTTGTATGCCAAGTTCAGTAAATGTGAGTTCTGGTTGAAGGAAGTGACTTTCTTGGGTCATGTGATATCTACAGAAGGAGTTAGAGTAGACCCTAAGAAGGCGGAGTCAGTTACAGATTGGGAGCAACCAAAGACGCCGACAGAAGTTCGTAGTTTTCTGGGTTTGGCAGGATACTACTAATAACACCAAATTTTGTGATGTTTTTGGCCCTTATTTCGTTATCAAATCTGCCCTTTTAAACTGATTTCCTCTCCTTTTTGTCATGTTTTTGCATAAACAGGCCACGCCACGCTATTAAATCAATTTTATCATCCTTTGCAGAGTTTTCCACATTTTTTGACTCATTTATCAGTAAAAAGCCCCGTCCCGGCCCACCAACGTGTTCCACCTGCCGACCGATACGCTCGTTGCCCCACACGGATGCGCGATACACTACCGCGCGACACAAGGATGCCGCGCAAGAAGGAGCAGACAAGAAATACACCATTTACCCGATAGGGAGCCGAAATCGCCACGACTGTTGAAGTGTGTCACGCGATACAGGCCACCCACCGGCAGGCGCCACTCGTCACGATGACCAACACGCTCCCAACCTGACATCCTTGTGCCGGGCGATAAACATATCGAGCCTCTCCGACTCTGAGACAATAGAGCTGATGAAGGACATGTGGCGTCCAGAGAACCACAATTGCCCCCAAACGCTGCCTATAAATAGCAGCTACAAGACTCCGACGGGATGAGTGGTCAGGGTCGGAATCTCTCGAAAGCCAACTTGGGAAAGCATATGGAGCTAGCATGTCGTGCCTCAGAGGTGTGCCGGGTGATACTAGGTGAGCACTTCCCCGACCCGAGAGGGAGAGAATGGTTCACTTAGGATCGCCCCCGGGCACCACTACAGACCGATATCGGCCAAAAAGAACACCCGATATGAGTACCCGATACCCTCAGCAAAACTCTGGCCCGACACGATGCCAAGCCCGATATGCATTCCCAGTCACGGTGTGTCGCCCGAGAGGGTACCACCCGACACGATCTTATCGGGCATGAGCACCCTGCACGATAGGTCCGCCCGTCATGAACGTGTTTCCTGAGAGGGTGTGCCTCCCGAAACGGGTGTATCGGGCAAGGCTCCCGCCTGGTATCGGGTTGGAGGGATCTAGGGGCCTGTCGCCCTTATAAATCAAGAAGGCGACATTTATATTTACTTATTTCAGTCATTTACTTTCTTTACTTATGCAATGCAATCAGACCCTTTTATGCTAATGGAATTAGAAAAGTTTTGATTATTTGTTTCTTTATGTTTGGTCCCTTTTGTTGGATGATTGTTTTGTTTAACATCCGAACTCTATCTTGTACGCTTGGATCACGTTTTGACTAGCTACCAAATCGTGTTTTCCTGTTGCAGCAGCCTCGAGAGAGGTGTTGTGGCTCTAGTGTTTGGTCCGATATGGGAGTACGAGAGTGCCCATGATCAGAGTTGCTTTAGTGACCTTTCCAATGTGACTTAAGACCAGAAACCTCGAGAGAGGTGTTGAGGCTTAGTTAGAGGTACCCGCTTCGAGAGAAGGGGTACAGGATGTTTCTGTTGTTGCTTGTTTTACCGAAGCTTTTTCCTTCGTTCCTTACTAAAGCAATAGTATTATCCTCTTTGTTTCCGTTGCGCGAAAACCCTAAAAACTGATAAACCTTTAAAACCTTAATTTTCCTCGTAGCTCCAGTTGGAGATAGTTTTCTTTTATTTTATCGATCTTAATCATCTCCTTACCCATACCGGGGTGTAATGTGTCGATTCCGTGTTCCCAACACTACCACCCTTGTCCCTGTGTTCGACCCCGTATATCTACTTTGACCCCATAAATAAAGTTGTGGGGGCTTAGAAGGTTTCGGGTTATAAATTCAAAAGTCCGACTACTTCAAATCCGCTCCCTTTTTCGGATGCGCGATTTAGGCCGGTCAACTTTTTGGTGCCGTTGTCGGGGACAAGGCAAAACGATACTGTTGACGAACCTGAATCCACTAACTACAATCCAGTGCCTCAAGCTTAGAAATGAGCTTGAAAACACTCTCTTTTTCCTTTTTCTATATTTTAACCTGAAATGAGTAATTCGTATTATCAATACAGGTTTTCTAACTTGATTTTTCATGCTATTCAGGTACTCAAAAGGAAGGCGTTCTGCTCAATTGAGCACCGACATCACCAGACATGCCGCCTCGCATTGAACAATCTCTTTCAGAAGGTGAGCGACACGTGAGAGCTAGACCTCTCTCGCCTCCACCTGAAGACAATGACCTCTATGACGGCGATCATCAGCCTGAAGATCCTAAAACAGAACAGTTCGAGGATGACCATCATCGGGAGAGACGTCGTCACCACGAGAGGCGCAGAAGGAATCAAAATAATCAGGATCAGAACCAGGAAGACAATGACAGTGATGATTCCAATGAAGAAGAAAAGACCTTAAGGGAGTTAGCTGCCACAAAGGCTAACAATTCCAGATGTCCTGTTATCATCCTGAGATTCAACGCAACGAACTTCGAGCTAAAACCATCAGTCATCTCTATGATCCAGAACAAGAGCTTTAGAGGGAGTTCGAAGAATGATAATCCCTATCACCATTTAGATGCTTTTAAAAACATCTGTGACACCATCAAAATGCGGGGAGTCCCACAAGAGGTGATCTATTGCAAGGGTTTCATCTTTTCATTGGAAGATAAGGCTCTATCCTGGTATCTGGGGCTGCCACACCAAGCTCTTAACTGATGGAGTGCACTGGCGGATGCCTTTGTAAACAAGTTCTATTCTACTGAGAAAATCGTCCGAAATAGATAGAGGATCACTTCTTTCATGCAAAAGCCAAACGAGAATCTACATGATGCCTGGGAACGATATCAAGAATATCAGAGGGACTTCCCTCATCACAACTATAAGAAGGGTTTCCTGATAACTACCTTCTACAACGGTCTAACCTCAGAGGAAAGGATTTCGCTGAATGCAGCAGTAGGCAGTGACTTTCTGGGGAAGAAGCCTAGCAGATCCGAGAAGATCATCAAGAACATGGCCGAGTTGCAAGCCGACACCGACTACGATAGATCAGACAGGGGACATGCTAAGAAGGCTAGTGAAGGACCTTCATTTGAATCCAAGGCTCTGGAAACTATCACCTCTCAGATCCAGAGGATAGCCCCTGATGTCAAATAGCTGAAAGAATCTAGTGGAAAGGGGAAGAAACAAGTCAAAAAGGTCATGAAATGTGTCACCTGTGGAGAAGGTGGACACGGGGTAGATAACTGTATCTACACCCGACCTGACGAGTCGAGCGAAAGTGAATCCGAGGCTGAGGAGACTGAGAACGTCTCTTTCATTAATTTCAAGAGGCCAGATCATCCTGGCTTTAGTTATGGCAACAAAGATGCGGCCAAAAACTCGCATCAGTTAACCCCACCAAGCTACCCCAAGTTTTCGAGAAAAGAGGAGGACAAAGTCAGTTCAAGGCAAATTTCCAAGGTCAAGGAAAGTACCAAGGTCGCCAAGCGGCAAACACTAGTCAAGGTCAAAGTCAAGCTAAGGAGCAAGGTCAAGACAAGGTTTCTAACCAACCAGACTTGGTTGGCCAGTTGTTCGATTTTGTAAAAAAACAAGATATCATCAATAACCAGCTGGCGTAGAGTGCACTTTCAAACTCAGGAGTTCTGAACACAATGCAGGTCCAGATGGCGGACATACAGACACATCAACGCCAAATCGATCAGCAGTTGGCTCAAATGGCTAAATCGATAAAGAATCCCTCAGGTAAGATACCCTCCAACACAGAATCTGCCAAAATGGAAGGGCTGTGATCAAGAAGGATAGAGATCAACTTGCAAGATATGGATACTGCTGGAGGCGAAAAGTGAAGGACCTGGAGCTGTCGAGCTGGCGACGCAAACTACAACGCTCCTCGGGAGGCAACCCGAGCTTTTGCTTTACCTAGAATAGGATGTTATTTACTTTCTTGCAAGAAAAACATTATGAACATTTAGACAGTAATAAGGCATGAGTCAGTGCATGCACCACGTGCGCTGACTCTTCTGTTTTATGGGCCACTGCTATGTTTTATGAGCATTGATGAGTAATACTATCTGAGGCCAGAAACTTAACCTTAGGCCGATGATGTTTTACCCATCAATCACTTTTTCCTTCACTTTGTTTTTGGTTTTTATCTAGAATTTTGTTCTGAAAACTCTGTGTATCGGGCAAGTATCCCCTTTTTCCTGATCGTATTGGGAAACAACTCAACCGGCGCGTAGAACGTGCTCGTATCGGGCGATGGTATATTGGGCATCGCATAAGCTGTGTGGGACGACGTGCCCGGGCGGAGAGCACCCGTATCGGGCAAGATGAGTAATTACCCTTGATTAGACGGATGGGACTGCCTGTCTCGGGAATGACTTGTCTCAACGGACAACACGCGTCCCGAATTTACCCGTTTTACCCCCAGTTGGGATTGCTATATATAGTACGGAGGTTTTACCGTGTCGGGCTACTGCATTTACTCTTCTAGCTACCCGTATTGTGTAGTAATTTCTCCCTTTGCTCGTGTGTCATCCAGCTAACTTTTACTCTCGTGTCACGCAAGGTAGCTTCAGATAGCAAAGGTACAACCCGACAACCTGCTTGCCCGACACGAGCTTCATATCGCGCACAGCGTATCGGGCTGACGACTTTAGTTGATTTTCTTGTATCACCCGACACATGTGTCGCATGACACGTCTTTAACTCGCGCTCGCCCGATACCTATATCGAGCGATAACCATGTCACCCATCCTTGTGTCGCCTCGCTTGATTCTTGTTGTTGGGCGACACATTTTTCTATCAGGAAGACCCTATCAGGCAACGGGTATGACGCGCAGATTTTTCTCCGCATCGTCCAGTTTTGTATCGCCTAAGGTGTTCTTTTGATGAACGACACTCGGACCTCGTATCGGGCATGAGCCTACGGTGATTTCTTGAAAGGCTTTGTATCGCCCGATATAGTGGTGTCGGGTAGCTTTTGTATCGGGCCAATTTTTTATCGTGCAATCAGTTTTTCTCTTAAACGCCTGTATCGATTTTAAGTTTTGCCTACCTAATATCGGAACATTTAAATGATCAATGAATTTGTTTAATGATAACAGATATGGCCCGTACAAAGCAAACCGTCGTTCGAGTTGACAAACACGTCAGAAGGATCGACACTGAGGACGCAGTTGAAGCAACAACGGTCGGGCAGAAATGCCCGAATCCCTAGGCAGTTGGGCCATCAACCGCTGAGAAGAGAGCAAGGACGGAAGAAGTAACGGCTCCATTTTTCTCAAAAGATGCAGCCGGAACAAGTGCAAAGCTCTCAAGAAGGAAACGCAAGGCTCGTGCAGATTATAACAATGATGACCGACCTAGGAGGGCTAGAACACGAACAAGAAGCCGACCTATGGTAGACAGAGAGCTCTTGAAAACAGGTGTGGATAATATATCCAAAGAAGATGCCCCCCATGAAGAAGGTGGCTTCATGACTGATGAACCCAAAATACCCACATTCAGTCCAAAAGCCACTAGAGAAAGACTTCCACTGATTTTCTCTTTTGCAAATGGTCCTAAACCACCGCAGAAGACAGACTATGATAAGGAAATGGATAAATTATGGGATGAATATAACTTATCCTTGAGGTCCATTGAAATTTGTTCATAAGATAGTGCAAAGGATGAAGAAAAGCAATCTGAAAAGAATCATTCTATCCATTATACTCAAGAGAAGCATTCATATATCCTTGATGATGAGTTCGGAATAGTATGTAAATTTTTCTCTGCGGTACTGCTGGAAATGAAGAATATACTTCCGAATTTTTCCATCAACTCCAGCATATATAGAAAATGCTATTGTCTGACAGAAAGGACGGCTCAAAGTTAGATTGACTCTTCTCTCAGGATTCAGGACATGGGCTTACTGATTTAACTCATCTCTCTACAGGGATAGTCTGGGATCTTATTCCAAGAGCCAGAGAGACCATGTATCCTCACCAACAAGAAGGCCTGGATTTTCTAGAAATTCTCCTATCTTGGGGGCTACCAAATCAAGAAAAAGTATTGGAAGAGATAAGTGGACTTCTCTGACTAGTTCAATAGATGATGAAAGTTTAAAGAAACTGAGATTGATGATCAGTCCTTTTTTTCATGTTCACAATGGAAGTATCTTAAAAGTTTACCTGGTTTAAGGGAATGCCTAATAGTTTTGGAACTTCTTCCTCAGCAAAAGCGCATGACTGATCTCATTGAATCTTGCAATTCTGAACCCACATTTGCCTTTTGGTACAAAATTTCTTTGGTAGCCATCCACCCAGCGCTCTATGCTGCTGGCCAACGACTGCGGCATCTTCGTGCTAGAATGGATATCGAATAAAGAGACGCCTAACCAGCTCCACCTCATCGATTACAACAACAAACGAGGAGAATATGCGTTGGAGCTTCTATCTGGCGCAGGCGCGCTCACCAGTTAAAACCCTCACTGAGTTAACATTACTCGACCTTATCTACTTCACAACTCTAGGACAGAGTGTGGAGTAAGTTTGGGGGGGATAGTATGTATCAGTGAGGGAGGTACAAAATTTTTCTAACTCCACCCTTTTTTTTCTTTTGTTCTTCTTCTATATCATGTGTACATATACATATGCTTGCCTCATACAAAATACGAAATTTTTTTTTGCTTATTTTGTCTCCACACATATGTACAAAGACACTATATAGTAAAAACCTGATACGACTTCTTGCCAGTTTGTTTTCTATGTGCCTAAGGAGATGCAGGTTTTGTTATGTCTTTCTGATAATGCATCCTCAAACAACAAAAGACTACAACTTTCCACGCCAAAAATTTCAAAAAATAATCTCGCAACGGCTAAGAGACGTGTATGCAGAAGGAAAAGCTGCCCAAACAGCAAAAATTCCTCTTGTTTTCCCTTACCCAATAAAAATCCCAAAAAGAGAAAATAGCCTTATGAGAGTGAATAAAAGCATGAGAGTTGTGCCAAATAAAAAGAAAGAAAAAAATATGTATACACACTTGTTTTCCAAAAGTACCCATCTTTAGGCATGGTAGATTCGGGGCAGTGGTACGTAGGATGTGAAATCACTGCTCTAAAGCCAACTGGCTTGGACTGCAGGGACCACTCTCCCGTTAACGAACCCGTACCTGGATGGACTGATGGGAAACAAGAAAAACCCAAAAAGCCTTAAGCCTACCCAAATACACAACTTTCTGTTCCCAAAAGCTGTTTGGTGTGAAAGCTAACTTTGAAATCATGCATCCAAGTCTCACCGAAGCTGTGGAGAAAATTTTTGCTTAAATAAGGCAGGAGAAGTAAAGTTTGTTGTTTGTGGTCGGGCCGTATTCTCTGTAAGACATCTCAATGCTCGCTCAAACCCATGGTCTGAAAACTATACCGGTCAAGAAGAAGCGTCACACAATAAAGTTTAAAGATTGATTGAGGACAATCAAAATGCTATGTTTGGGGGAGTTGATAACACCAAATTTTGTGATGTTTTTGGCCCTTATTTCATTATCAAATCTGCCCTTTTAAACTGATTTCCTTTCCTTTTTGTCATGTTTTTGCATAAACAGACCATGCCACGCTATTAACTCAATTTTATCATCTTTTCGGAGTTTTCCTTGCTTTTCGACTCATTTATCAGCAAAAAGGCTCGTCCCGGCCCACCAACGTGTTCCACTTGCCGGCCGATATGCTCGTTGCCCGACACGGATGAGTGATACACTACCACGCGACACAAGGGTGTCGCACAAGAAGGAGCGGATGAGCGATACACCATTTACCCGACAAGGAGCCAGACTCGACACGACTGCTGAAGCGTGTCGCGCGATACAGGCCACCCACCGGCAGGCGCCACTCGTCACGATGACCGACACGCTCCTAGCCCGACATCCATGTGCCGGGCAATACGCATATCGGGCGTCCCCGACTCCGAGACGATAGAGTTGATGAAGGACACGTGGCGTCCGGAGAACCACAATTGCCCCCAACCACTGCCTATAAATAGCAGCTCCAGGACTCCGATGGGACGGGTGGTCAGGGTCGGAATCTCTCGAAAGCCAACTTGGGAAAGCATCTGGAGCTAGCGTGTCATGCCTCAGAGGTGTGTCGTGCGATACTAGGTGAGCACTTCTCCAAGGGAGGGAATGGTTCACTTAGGATCGGCCCTGGGCACCGCTGCAGACTGATATCGCCCAACAAGGACACCCGATATGAGTACACGATACCCTCAGCAAAACTCTGGCCCGACACGATACCAAGCCCGATATGCATCCCTAGTCACGGTGTGTCGCCCGAGAGGGTACCGCCCGACACGATCGTATCGGGCATGAGCGCCCGACACGATCGTATCGGGCATGAGCGCCCTGCACGATACGTCCGCCCGTCATGAACGTGTCGCCCGAGAGGGTGTGCCGCCCGACACGGGCGTATCGGGTAAGGCTCCCTCCTGGTATCGGGTTGGAGGGATCTAGGGGCCTTTCACCCTTCTAAATCAAGAAGGCGACATTTATCTTTACATATTTCAATCCTTTACTTTCTTTACTTATGCAATGTAATCAGACCCTTTTATGCTAATGGAATTAGAAAAGTTTTAATTATCTGTTGCTTTATGTTTGGTCCCTTTTGTTGGATGATTGTTTTGTTTAACATCTGAACTCTAGCTTGTACGCTTGGATCACGTTTCGACTAGCTACCGAATCGTGTTTTCCCGTTGCAGCAGCCTCGAAAGAGGTGTTGTGGCTCTAGTGTTTGGTCCGATACGGGAGTACGAGAGTGCCCAGGATCGGAGTTGCTTTAGTGACCTTTCCACTCTGACTTAAGACCAGAAACCTTGAGAGAGGTGTTGAGGCTTAGTTAGAGGTACACGCTTTGAGAGAAGGGGTACAAGATGTTTCTGCTGCTGCTTGTTTTACCGAAGTTTTTTCCTTCCTTCCTTACTAAAGCAATAGTATTATCCTCTCTGTTTCCGTTGCGCGAAAACCCTAAAAATTGATAAACCTTTAAAACCTTAATTTTCCTCGTAGCTCCAGTTGGAGATAGTTTTCTTTTATTTTATCGATCTTAATCATCTCCTTACCCATACTGGGGTGTAACGTGTTGATTCCGCGTTCCCAACACTACCACCCTTTTCCCTGTGTTCGACCTCGTATATCTACTTCGACCCCGTAAATAACGTGGTGATTACGGTTTGCTTGTTCTTTGTTGAGTGTTGGAGGTGCTACTTGCAATATAACCCGAGTTAGGGTTGAAGAGCAAGTTTGACACCTAGAGAGATGTCTTTCTCTCTCTTTTTCTCCCTCTAGAGTTGAGAGGAAGGTTTGGGATCATGCCTTGAGTTGTCTTGGGCTTTGTTGAAGCTCTTTTGGGCTTGGTTGGGCCTTGCCTTACTTTGAGGAGCCCTGTATCGGGCAAGGGTGCCTTGTGTCGGCCATGGGGGTGTCGCCCATGAGTGTGTCAGCCAAGGTGGTGGTGGTTTGTCGGCCTTTGACCTTTGTTGACCTCCTTGCCTTGGTTATGTCACCCTAGCTTGGACATGTGGCCAAACCTTGGTTGAGTGGTGGCATGGCATGTGCATGAGGTTTGCAAGGTGGTAAAATGTGTGGACAAGTGTCCCTTGGTAAAGTGACACCTTGCCTTGGTACCCCTTTGATCCTCATCTATATATGTTTTGCCTTTCTCTTCCTTATGAACCCTTTAGCTCTTTGTTGTGTCCACGATACACCTCTCCCTTGCAACCTTGGTGGCTGATACCCTTGGTGGAGCTAAGGTTGGTGGCCGATACCCTTGAAGGAGTTATCTTCTTCTTCCTAGCTTGGTGGCCGAACCCTAGGTGGGTCTTGTTCTTTGGTGGCCGAAAGTGGTGTGCTTGGAACTAAGAGCTTAAAGCTTGGAGCCTTGGAGCTTGAGGAGTTTACTTAAGGAGGGTTACATAACTTCTAACCCTAGCTATACTACTTTCTCTGTGTTGCATGTTCATATATGTTGATGATCGGCCATGCATGTTATGTTTCTTGCTCTAGTATATGTTGTTGATCTTATGGATATAGTGAGCATGATGTTGTTGATTTTTATATGCCTTTGGATCTAGTTGGCCGAACCATAGTTGGGGCTTTCTTGTTGAGCAATACCCCTTTCTCTCCTTGGTCTAGAGAAGTGAGTTTGAGATCTAGTCATGTAGGTAATACCCCTCTCTCATTTTAGTTTAGAGGTGAGTCTACATTCTAGTTGCTTGGGCAACACCCTTCTGTCACCATGTATTAGAGAGGTGAGCTCTTGGATAGATGATGACATATGTTGAGTTTGGTCCTTGTGGTTGCCCGATCTTTTATAGAGGTTATGCAAAACCCCTCTCTCTTGGTTGTTGAGAGGTGAGCCGACCTTCTTGATCAATTAGGGTTTGGTCCCCTTGTGCTTGAGGTTGAGGATGACCTTGTTGGGTTGTGCCTTGCACGATATGACCTTGGAGTAAATGCTTCTCAATAACCTTGTCTTCGGTTGTACCCTTGATCAATACACCTAGATGATATGGTTGGTTTGATGCCCAATATGGTTCTCTTGGCTTGGGATAGGGTTTGGGTGATACACCTTATATCTTGTGCTCTGGACGATACATCTTGAAGTAGTCTTGTGTTGCCCGATATGGTGGGTGCATGGTGGAACCTTATAAAGTGCTTTAGTGATGGCCGATATGAGGTGTTTGACCTAGTTGGACGATAGGTCTTCTTAGGGTGTTGCATGTTATAGGTGGGCGACACCCTAGCCCCTTCCTTGGGTGATATGAGTAGGATGGGTAACCTTGTGTCGTGCATGGGGGTTGTGTTTTCCCGACACACCCTATGTGAGTTGGTAGTTATGGTGCCTTAGTTAGGGTTGAGCATCGGTCCAGAACCGGACCAGACCGGACCGGACCGGACTGCGGACCGGATTTCGACAAATATATGGACCGCAGACTGGACCGTTTTGAGGTAGGACCGGACCGGGACTGGACCGTTTTGTGCTAGGACCGGACCGGACCGTTTGGACCGTAATCAACCTTTTTTACATGTTTTACAACTTATTTAATTATACAAAGTTGATAATCTTAGTCACTTGTAACAATTATATAACTTTAGTATCAAACATTTATACTAGTAGTGCTTATATATGTACTTTATTTGTAGTTATTATAGAATACACCTTGAAATATACATGAATTTTATATAAAAGTTAGTCTGCGGTCCGGACCGGACCGGACCGAAGACCGAACTCATCAAAATTCCCGGACCGCGGATCGGACCGAAGTCAAAATGGACCGGACCGAATTGAGAAGTCCGGTCCGGTTTTGCGGTCTGGACCATTATTTGCTCACCCCTAGCCTTAGTGGTCACCATGCTCTTGATCGATAGAGTGCCTTGGCCGACATAAAGGTCCTTTGAACGATATGGGTGATGGTTGAACGTTAGGGTGTCTTGGGCGTCATGCTCTTGGTCGACATTCTTCTTGTTGAGAGGGTTGGCCGATAGAGACCCTAACCCTAGTGCACGATAGGATGATGTGTCGTTGGCCGTTTGGATGGCACATGTGCTTTAAGGTTTGGAACCCTAGCCGATACATCTTTTGGTGAGGGTTGGTGCTGTCCGCCATACCTATAGTGAGGGTTTCAAGAGCTTTAATGAGGGTTCTGACAAACTCGGAATGTATATGGCTAATAACGATAACACAAGTGATATGGTGTAATCACCTTGAATCTTGCAATTATCATAATGAGTTAAGATGATAGGTTGCGAACCAGGAAGCTTGGAAGGATATGATGTTGTTACACATGATAATGTGACACATGCATATGATCACAAGTATGGGGCATGATATATGCTTATGATTTGATAATAAAACTATGCTTTCTACAGCTTATGTGTAATCTACTCATGGACTTTGCTTTATACTTGATAGTATAATAATCTTGTTCATCCATGATGGCTTCAGTTATCTCTATGGATGTGTATACTAACCATGCAGGTATTTCATGTGGATTCATGGTCTGGTAAGATCTATGAAATGTATGTGCTTGAATAGTACCATGTGGTAATGAGATAACAAGTTGATAGGTCTGAGGACCTGATATAAGGCTGAGTACCTAGTTGAGGTGATATCCTCTAATGATGAGATAAGGGATGTGTTCCCAGAATACTGATGCATGATTATGATGCCTTGAGGGGAAGTGGTTGATATAATGAGGGATTGAGGTCCCAGGACAATATGATGATGGCAATAATGATGTAATTCTATAAGGCTATGTTTATACTTTGGTTGCCTCAACAATTGGCTTAAAATATACTAATTAATGATAGATGAATATATCATGTAGTTTCCCTGGCCATAGATCCATCATCGTCAGTATTTGGTGATGGTGAAACAGGTTTATCCTGCGGGATTACCTAGAGCGCATATTGTTGAATATGCGAGGTTTCCCCTAGCCTAAAATAGGAGGGTTGAGTGCAGTTGTGGCAACAGACTCAAGATATATGGAGCATGGCGAACAGACCCATGGCTCAGGATATGTGATGATGAGCATGATGCGTTCATGGCTCGGATGTATATACTTGCACCTATGATGAGGTGAGCTAGAGATATGGGTAGCTTGCGGAGCTGACTCAGAGGCTGAGGCCTTTAAGCATAAGACTGTGGTCTTGCTTGATGATTCATGTAGTAACCACGAGAAGGTGAGGTCACGGAGTCCGGATCTCCATAGACCTTGTATGGAACCGGATTGAGCTTTGCAGCCAATGGTTGGATTTGAGCAGGGAAGGCTCACTTCCTCAGGGCATAATAAAATGTAATACAGTCGGATAGTATATGCTACACAGAACAAATATGAAACATTGTTTGAGGCTTGCTTATATAGATGATCTGGTTGTACTATGCAGTGGTGTGTATGATCCTTATATCTTGTGATAAGTTCTTATAGAGATTATCTTGTCAATCATGTTCCATAAAGAAATACTTATTTATATGCCTCCCGCATATCGTGGTAAGATTGATGGTGATAATAGCTTTGCTCAATATGCTGCTCTTATTTTACTCTTTATCAATTATCTATTGTTATTTTCTTTAACCTTCTGAGGTTTTATAGTTTCGGCGGGGAGTTATGTTTCTCGCTGGGACTGTGTGTCTCACCCCGCTGGTTTCACCCTTTTTAGGCGATCGATCTAGATGTGGTGGTGGTCGTGAGGTTGCGGCCGAGCAGCAAGAAGAGCAGTAGAAGGCAAGAAATGGACATGCTGCTGTTTTGGTAATTGTGTAGTAGAGTTCTAGAGTCATCCATGTACTCTCAGGTCTTCGAAGGTGTTTTGAAGATGTTTCACGATGATTAGCTATTGTGATTTTTTGTATATCCTACTGCTGGCCGTATGTGGCCCGTTATGTATGTATAAATAGGTGTTGAACTCTGGTGCTGACGGTACAACAGGTTTCTATAAGCTGTGTACCTATAACAAGGCTTGTAAATGTTTATATAACATGTTTTCTCTGCAGGATCTGGTTGCAAAAGTTCTCTCATGTATGCTTTCCACAATCGGTTTTAATTAACTCGTGTTTTTGGTAATATATATAGTTCTGCACATTTTCGCGTGTCATCTTACTGTCTGTGTGATGGTGGGGTGTCACACTTCATCCTTGAATCTTGTCCTTCCCACACCAAGGAAGCAAACTTCAATCAAAAAGCTTTAAGATAGGATATTGGAGTATTAGAGAGCTCTAAAAAGATTACAATGAATCTAGATCTCTCACAAAATTTGTAACTCACTCTTAATGACATTAGAGAGTACTTAATATCAAGAATGTTTAGGAGGCTCTAGGGGATTTTCCACTCAACTATTTCATACAAGCATAAAGGCAATCTTAGAATGAAGTTCAATGGTTCATATTTATGAACCATATTTATAGTTTAGAGTGCTCATTAGCTAGTTGAGCACTTTAATTTGAATTCTAGACATTTTTTAGAGTTTTGTTGTTTTTAAAATGGATATAAATCTCTTTCTCTCTCTCTCTCTCTCTGTGTAACGAGTAGTTTACATTTCATAGCTATAATAACATTATCCAAGATGTGTGTCATAACTCTACCGGTGATAATAGAAGACAAGGCTTTAAGCGTCATTGGTTGAGCTACCATGACAAGTAGTATCTTGGTCGTTGGCACTGCATGACTAATGCTAAAATGCTCATCAACCGATGTAGGCTCAGGGCAATCTGGGCCAATGAAAAACCTTATTTTGTATTCATTCAATAAATACAATTGTGCATATATCATCAATCTAAATTATTCTAATTAGAATTTAAGCTTAATTACAAGTAATAAGTCATTACAAGTGATATAGAATATAAATCTAAGGGAAAATCTATTTATTCTTCAATTCTTTATTTTGTGTTGTTTTGATTGTGTTTCACCAAACAAGGGTTTGTGAATTTTAATTCCTTGAGTGTACCTAATGATCTAAATGGTATTAAAAGAAATGTTAGATACATATAAATGCATAGAATGGTGAAGTCATCTTTAAAATATGAAAAATGTAGACCCCTCAAGTTAACAGTACATTCCAACTACCTAGGGTTAGTAATAAAAAATATAATTAAGCCACATAATTTTATTTCTATACCTATATGACCATTGCCACATTGTAATGTCTTTACTGCTCGAAAATGCCTTGTAGAAATTATTTGTTTTAATAGTACTATATAATTCTTTGCATATGGGAGGCTTTGCATACTATAATTACTCCACAGATGCTTTAACTCTCGTTGGCACTTTGGTGTCACTCTTGTGATTTTCCACCCTCTTTTAGGGCTCCCAACACCCAACTTAGGGCTAGTTAGGTTGGACTATAAATGAACTCGTGCAGTTCCAACCCACTATGATTTTCAAGTCCACACGTTTGGTTGTATGCGAATCCAACCCACTGTGGAAATAGAACCCGCACATGCAGTTCAGCCCAGTAGAAAAAGGAAGAAAAGGAACCGCGCGAATGGTTTTCCACGCAAGAGGGTACGCTGCCGCCTCGTGTACACAAGGCTGCCCCCCCTCCGTCTAGTGTCTATTCTCTGTTCCTGTTGACTCGCCACGACACAATTCTTCTGCTGTCTGCCTATACAAAAGTCTCACACGGCAGGAAACCAAATGGAAGAAAATGAAGCACATGAGTTTCAGATACATCCAACCAAATAGCTGCAATTGTGGTTCTATTTCTTGTCTCTGTGTTTCCTGTTTGTAGGTACGCATCTTGTTGCAATTGCAAGGAACCAAACTAGCCCTTAGGAGTTTTCTAGCGATCCGCCACCGATGGCAAAAAATGCAACGTAGGGATTTTTCGGTGTGGTGGTGTCTAGAATTGTACCAATACATTCCCATGTACGGCGTTTTATACAATAATTCATCAATGACTAATTTTTTCTACTGTATGTCTTGTATGATGCATATGTTGTAAATATGGGCATGCGTTTCTTTTAGTTGACTTATGATGAATGACGTATAATTATCTGGTGATAAATGGAAAAAATGGGTCTTTCTTTATGTTGGCATATATATGAATCTAGTCGAAAATTTTATTTGAGTATTTTCTTACATGTAATACGGGATGGGTTTTTATATTAAGGTTTTCTGGCGTGGTTTACTCAGTGTTGGGACGTGCATGTGTACAAACTTGAGGTTGGATGCCACATATGCATAGCTGTATATGTACATATGTAGCCTATATGTTTCTTAAAATGTCGTGCTGAATTTTGCAAATACCCCTTCTGTAAGAGGGCTGACTATGCGCCAGGATACAGTAATGAGTTCAAAATTTCTTTTCACCTTGAGGGTCACCTTGAATGTACATTTTGGCTGGTCGTTGGTGTTGGTTTATACACAAAACCATAAACAGCCATGCTCCTCCGCCGGGGTGGGGCGGCGGTGACCCTACTGCTGATTTGATAACTGGCAATGCCATGAAGATGCATTTTGATTGTATGTCTAAAACACTAAATATAAAAGCATGTCGATCTGATAAATGCAATTATAATCAAAATCACATAATCATTAGTAAGGCTGACTGCATGACACATGCATTTAGTTTTACATATTTATTCGTAGAACACACAACACAGTGAAGGCAATACAGAGTATATATCTGAGACACGAGTTGTTCAAATAGACAAACCAAAAGCCAGTCTCAGCATGCAATCCGATGATCTGGTCTCAACAATCAAACGCATGTTCCGTTTGCAAATCCTATTCGCGAGTTGGGTATGTCGTACACAACCTCGAGTTGCCTCTGGTTGACGTAGCCTATGATGTTTGGCAGAAGAGTGGGGTTTTCGTTTACTTTGAACGCAAGACAGTGTGAACCATCGGCGACGTCCCAGAAAACTCCATTGCCACTGAGCTCCACGGCTGTACCTGAGATGTACAGTGCGATCGCTGGGACGGTGATTTCAGAGAGACCAGTAAAGTTGTAGCAAAGTAAGTCGGTCTCGGTTGTTTGATAAGCTGCGTAGCCGTACTGCGACATGGCTGCTGTCGTGGCCTCCCGAAGAGCGATGTATGCTGACTGGGGAATTCTCGTCAACGTCGTCCCGGAATCAATGATCGTTCCTGCCGTAGTCGAGAAGTCCGTTTCCGGTATTGCCAGCCTCGTTCCTCCAACACTGATACCCACCAAGTTAAGGTAATAGTGAGAACGACCGGGAATTGTAAGCATAGGAACGTACAAATAGGAGACTGGTTCCAAACCACCGAGCGTAAGGTGCCCTGAAGTTTGGGAAGACGCCGGTAAGCAGTAAGAGAAGACGCCGTGAAAGAAAGATAGGGTTTGAGACACGATGGACAATGGTTTCCTTCCCAGCCCGAGGATTCCTGCGGCACCGAAATTATCGTCCGACTGGTTCATCCCGCAGCCGAAAGCGAACCCCGTTACCCGTAGAGTCGGCGAAAGCGTCAGCACGTCCTGGCCGAGATCCCCATATGTGTAACCTTTGCCGTAAACCACCTCGTACATGCACATTCTTCTCGAGCTGCAGCCTATGATGTTCTTATCAGGGAGGGCGCAGACAGAACCGTCGCAAGTCGCGGTGCTGTACGTGCTTGATGATGAGGGGTTGAAGATTGTTCCCAATTGCGGGTTACACTGCGTGCAATAGCTGCACTGAACCCAGGTCGTGCTGCTTCCAGTATCGAAAATCACTACCTCGTCGACCTTAGGCGTACCGAGGCCGATAACTACCACATAATGACCACTAACTCCTTGTTTGTATTCCGGGAGATCCACTGCCAACAAATTTGAGTCGGTATCTTCGAGACTGGTAAAGTTCTTCCCCAGCAATGACTGCAACCTTAATCCGTCAAGCAACAACGTCTCTCTGATGCTAAGCCTTGCAAAGTTTCCTGGTAGTCCCCCGCATGGACTGAACCGAGGAAACAGCCCCAAGGAATTGTTCTGACCAGGAGCTGAAAATCGTAATTCAATAGCAAAATGCAATGTTATGGTGGGCATTTCTTGTGATAATAAATGGATTTGATGCCAATACCATGGAAAAGAGCATATTACGTTTTTGTATCAGCAACAGGAAGGTTTCAATTTCACAAATTCATTTCCAACACTGCGACTGTAACCTTCTGAACTAGACAAGTTGATACGTTAATTGGTGATAACACCTTCCGTGGCCATTCACCGTTCAACTGTTTTTCAAAAAAATTATTTTATGAGAAACTACTTTGTAAATGCAACCTTAAGAAAAATACTTTTGAGTACATTGGCTGTATATGTCAAGCAGTTGTAGGACTATAGACACTTATCCAACTTGTTAAGTTCCGTATTCAATGAGATGCGTTGGCGGCAGAAAGGACGGCCTCCGTATAAGGGCACGTTTGCTTTGTAGGATTTAGGTGGATTTATATAAATGCTGGATTTACATAATCTCAGGTATAGGAAATTCCTGACTTTTAAAAAATTCTGCAGACAAATGTTTAGGGTTGGTGTCCTTGCATTTATATTATTGACTTTTGCTAGCCGGGTGCCTAGTTTACTGAGATTTCACGCGCACGGAACTCTGTGGAACGTGGGGCCATTAGAAAAAAGTGAGCGCTCATCACGCTGGACGACGGCGTCCGACCCTTTTCAAATGGATAGCTCCGTCCAGCACTAACACAGTCCAAAAGAAATGCAGGATAATGCCATTTTCTCCAATCCTGCTAACCAAACTTGATATTTTCGTTGCTGGATGACCAACTCCAATCCAATACGACGGAATGCAGCTAATCAAACTTGCCCTAAGGGCACGTTTGGTTTGCTGGATTTACTGAAATCCTGTATTTTGTCCATCCTGCATTATTGAAATTTGACTTTGTCCCTGACCAGGCAGCGTAGCCCTACGCTCTGACGGCGGAGTGACACGCCCAAGCAAGGTCCGCTCCTGCTTGGATCGGATGACGTACGAACCTCTCGTGCAGCCTCTAGAGCAAAAAGGCTTATAGTCCACAAATTTTACTGTGGACTATGCTTCATAATCCATGGTTTTAACCGTAAAGTATATAATGACCATAGACTATTACCGTAGATTAGGTAACCGTAAATTATTTTTCATACTCCACGAACAAACTCATTGACTATTATAAAACCATGGACTATTTGTATTCTTGTATCTCAAATTAAAAATCTTATAATCCATTGTGATAACCGTGGACTATTATCTAATTTATTATTAAATTAAATATTACAGTTCATGATGAAAACCTCATTTATATAAGATATACATAAAAAGGAACCTATTATATTGTGATATTCAATGATGATGTACTCATATTAGATCTTACAATTCTAAATATTTAACAATCACAACAAATTGTAACCTTAATATATGTTTATTTGAGATAATTAAAAAGACATAATACTTCATTCATACTCTGTTCAAATCTGTGGTAATCATATTACTAGTGACCTCGATAATAAAGTGATTCCATAAATAATATCCATATATTTGAAACAAATAATAACATGATAGCTCAATTTGTCTCAGCCACATCTCTAGAAATTCTAAAAATGTCATAGTATTTCTGTATACTTTCTAGACTTAAACATTATAACATGATGTGTTTTGAGAATCTGACGACATGGTATCACAGTAGCAATAACTACAACAATGTTGTATGATATTTTAGTATCTTTTAGATCTTGACTCCTGAAGTGTTCACTTTCGTCCCAAACATGTTGTGTAATAGTCATATTCCTATAAAGCCAAAATATTCAAGTCAAACATATATGACAACAAAATATATTTCTCAACATTCATTTATACAGATAACTTAATGATAATTTTATAAGGTCATTGTTTTTGCACATGTTATTATTTCTTGACAAAACAATATAATACAAACATAGTTGTATCATGTAAAATATATTCAAACATGTATGTATCTATATTAATTGAATGAAACATTAAACATGACATTTTATTTAGTATCTACCAAGAAAAAATACACCAATAACACATTAACTAAACAAAAATATCACTTATTATGCTTAAAGGAAAAGTAAATCTTACCCAAATGAGGAGAATCAATATCCGATCCTTCCTGTATCAATGATTGAAAAATAACATTAAAATATTATTCTAGAGTGATATATAAATATAGAAAAATATGATAGCTAGCATACTGAAGATTCTAGTGCATCCTCAAAACTAGATTCAAGAGTTGTTGTCTTGTTCTGTAATACCTACATATAAAGAATTTTTATTTTAACAAATCTAAATATTTAATATAATTATAATATTTTCTAAATGTTAAACAATACATGCAACTCTAATAGCTTCAACCGAGCTCGTAAATCCTCAATTTCACTTTCTTTTTCTTTAATATGACAATATTATTCTTTGATCTGATGGTCTTTCTCTTGCAACTGGGATTCCCAAGCTTTAGTCACACTTCTATTTGAATTTTCTACCAGCCTCTTGTTCTTTAAATTTCTTCTGGTAATACCTCTGCTTATTCCTCTCTCATACCCTCCATGATGGGACCCATACACAGAGTCTACAATAGGACCAAACTTCAATGGATCATTTGTATTCTCCAGTCCCAATTCTATACATCTTTCTATTACCTTTTCCTATAAGGTAAATTCACATATCGAGTTATTTTTCTTAATTTAGAAGAATATAGATGATGATATAAAGACTTACACAAATCACTCTTGTTTTTTCATCTATATATTCGCCATTCCTTTTATGACAATCAACCTAAGTTTGCAGGAGTGTCGCTTTCCCACCATTTTGCTCCTAAGAACATATACATATGTAACATATGAAAAGTATAAGTTATTTCAACTATTCTAAATTATATTAGAGATCTTACCACATTCAAATGCTTTTCAACATAAGATATCGGTCCAGTTGTGTGTGTAGCTCGTAAGATACATCGATTGTGTTTATTAATGCTCGCTTCTTGCTACTCATTGATCAAGTGAATTTATGAATTGGATATAAGTATGAATGGTAAAAAATAGTAAGACAATGCAATATATTTTTTGAATTTTACCTGTTTTGATTGACTATTCCTAAGATCTATAAGTAATACCCAACTTTTTTGTGGAACTCGAACGTCTATAGTTTCCATTTGTTCAACAATGGGAATATTAGGATTTAACTTACATTTTAAATCCTTACGAAAATCATGCAATTGTTGATTGATCGTCTTTTAGACAAAAGTAGTTACTTCGTCATAAGAAGTCACTTTTGTATCATCCATATTGAAAAATTCAAAGTCACACTGCATCAATAAAATTTAATATATATGAAAACAATAAGATTAAAAGTATTTTCTATTTTAGTTAGATAAAAATAAAAATAGAAAAGCATCTTGAGAGTAGAACACTTACTAGAACATTAGTCATAACCATTTCAATCACCGATCCATGATCTTGTCCCCACTCCTTATGTATCAGAAATAAAGAGGAATTACGGCTAATATTCCTAAAAAGTTGCTCAAACTATGTCTCCCTGGTCCAACAATTCTACCATCATTGAGAACAATGCATTTATGCTTCGAACCAGATGTTGGGGCCACTGCCTTTAAACTGATTCTACCTCGTGTCCTTCTCTTGTTAACATTTGGTATGATAACATCTAAAAACATTTAGAAAATGTGATTTAATTTTTATTTTGATAATGGAAAATATTCATAGAAAAATATAACACCTGTGGCATCATGCTCAATTGATTCTATTAAATTTGTATGAACTACATCTTGACTTTGATCATCCACTCCTAGTATAGTAAAAAAATAAGGAAATATATACTCAATAACATAAAAGAAAATAAACATTAACATCAATATTACTTTATTACAAATATTGTGCCTCCCATCTGTTGTCTATCATTTTCATTTTCTAGAGTTGTGGTATGCATGTGCCTCTGTTTATTTCCTAGAATTGCATAGTAAAAGTAAATAAACATCAACATCAATTATTTGATAACAAATATAACTTTATCATAAAATAGTATACCTCCCATGTGTTGTCTACCATTGTCATTTTCTAAAGTTGTGGTACATGTGTGCCTTTGTTCATTCCCTACTAGAGTTGAGGTATGTACTTTTCGCTTTTCATTCACTAGAACTTATATAAGATAGGTAAATAAACATCAATATGAATTATTTGATAACAATCACATCATTATTGATAAAGTTTATACCTCCATTGTGATGTCTAATATGCTCATTCTCAGTAACTGCAGTTGAGATAGGCACTTTTCTCTTTTATTCACTATAATTCATAGAATACCAGTAAATGAATATTAATATGAATTATTTGATATAATGACTATATCAATATTAATAAGTCTTGTACCTCCTTTGTGATGTCTTATATGCTCAACATCTATAACTGGAGTTGTAGTACACACTTGCCTCTGTTCATTTCCTAGAGTTGACACAACGAAAGTATGTAAATGTTTAAATAAAATATTAGTTATGAAATATCATTTTTTTCATATAAATTGTACCTCCAATGTGCTTTGCGCATGCTCATTCCTAGATATCCGATTTGGAAAATTTTGCTCTAGCTGAATTTATCTTTTGAGAATTAACTTGGCCTTGACGATTCACTGGATATCACATTTGAGAAATAAAGAATACGTCATCTCTATATATCTAGTATAAAAGTTTATTCTACTTGTAACAATTATCCCCTCTTGATGGTCTATCCTGCCCATGTCTTATGAATTCTTTTGAGGCATTCACTTGTGTCTTGCCATTACTTGCATTTCATATAGTAAAAATGAGCATACATTGATATAACATATTACATTTAACTCGAACTGGTACTTTTTATATTTTGTAAGGTTTTCTCTAGATCTAAATTTTTCTTTTGAGAATTAACTTGACCTTGACGATTTACTGGATATCACATTTGAGAAATAAAGAATACATCATTTCTATATATCTAGTATAAAAGGTTATTCTACTTGTAACAATTACCTCTACTTGATGGTCTATCCAGCCCATGTCTTGCAAATTCTATCGAGGCATTCACTTGTGTCTTGCCATTTCCTGCATTTCATATATTAAAAATGAACATGCATTGATCTAAGACACTACTTTTAATAGAAATTGGTAGCTTTCATGTTTTGTAAGGTTTTCTCTAGATCTAAATTTTTCTTTTGAAAATTAACTTGGCCTTGAGGATTCACTGGATATCACATTTGAGGAATAAAGAATACATCATCTCTATATATCTCGTATGAAAGGTTATTCTACTTGTAACAATTACCTCCACTTGATGGCCTATCCAGCCATGTCTTGCAAATTCTGTCGAGACATTCACTTGTTTCTTGCCATTTCCTGCATTTCATATATTGAAAATGAACATACATTGATCTAACACACTACTTTTAACAGAAATTGGTACCTTTCATGTTTTGCAAGGTTTTCTCTAAATCTGAATTTTTCTTTTGAGAATTAACTTGGCCTTGAGGATTCACTGGATATCACATTTGAGGAATAAAGAATACATCATCTTTATATATCTAGTATGAAAGGTTATTCTACTTGTAACAATTACCTCTACTTGATGGTCTATCCAGCCCAACTCTTACAAATTTTGTCGAGGCATTCACTAGTGTCTTGCCATTTCCTACATTTCATATATTGAAAATGAACATACATTGATCTAACACACTACTTTTAACTCAAATTGGTACCTTTCATGTTTTGCAGGGTTTGGTCTAGGTCTGAATTTTTCTTTTGAGAATTAACTTGGCCTTGAAGATTCACTGGATATCTCATTTGAGAAATAAAGAGTACATCATCTCTATATATCTAGTATGAAAGGTTATTCTACTTGTAACAATTACCTCCACTTGATGGCCTATCCTTCCCATGTCTTGCAAATTTTGTCGAGGCATTCAATTGTGTCTTGTAATTTCCTGCATTTCATATATTGAAAATGAACATACATTGATCTAACACACTACTTTTAACTCAAATTGGTAGCTTTCATGTTTTGCAAGGTTTGCTCTAGGTCTGAATTTTTCTTTTGAGAATTAACTTGGCCTTGAAGATTCACTGGATATCACATTTGAGAAATAAAGAGTACAACATCTCTATATATCTAGTATGAAAGGTTATTCTACTTGTAACAATTACCTCCACTTAATGGCCTATCCTTCCCATGTCTTGTGAATTCTGTCGAGGCATTCACTTGTGTCTTGCCATTTCCTGCATTTCATATATTGAAAATGAACATACATTGATCTAACACACTACTTTTAACTCAAATTGGTACCTTTCATGTTTTGCAAGATTTGTTGTAGATTTGAATTTTTCTTTTGAGAATTAACTTGGCCTTGAAGATTCACTGGATATCACATTTGAGAAATAAAAAATACATTATCTCTATATATCTAGTATGAAAGGTTATTCTACTTGTAACAATTACCTCCACTTGATGGCCTATCCTGCACATGTCTTGAGAATTTTGTCGAGGTATTCACTTGTGTCTTGCCATTTCCTGCATTTCATATATTGAAAATGAATGTACATTGATCTAACACACTACTTTTAACTCAAATTGGTAGCTTTCATGTTTTGTAGGGTTTGGTCTAGGTCTGAATTTTTCTTTTGAGAATTAACTTGGCCTTGAAGATTCACTCGATATCACATTTGAGAAATCAAAAATACATCATCTCTGTATATCTAGTATGAAAGGTTATTCTACTTGTAACAATTACCTCTACGTGATGGCCTATCCTGCCCATGTCTTGGAAATTCTGTCGAGGCATTCACTTGTGTCTTGCCATTTCCTGCATTTCATATATTGAAAATGAACATACATTGATCTAACACACTACTTTTATCTCAAATTGGTACCTTTCATATTTTGTAAGGTTTGCTCTAGGTCTAAATTTTTCTTTTGAGAATTAACTTGGCCTTGAAGATTCACTGGATATCACATGTGAGGAATAAAGAATACATCATCTATATATATCTAGTATAAAAGGTTATTTTGCTTTTAACAATTACCTCCACTTGATGGTCTATCTTTCCCATGTCTTTCAAACTCTGTAGTGGAAGCCTTGCTTATTGGCTCAGTTGTCTTTATGATATTGTTCACAGAAATACGCTTAGGAGGCATTTTCCTACAGGACACAAAAGATAAAGTGAGAGAATATACTTGAGTGATATGAAGGAAGATATATATGATCAAAATGTATTAAAAAGAATGATAATTCTTACCATAAATTGACTATGTTTTCTTTTGTTTGTACATTTAGTTATAATGTTTTCATCTACTTGATTCATTTCAGGATCTATATCCGTTCTTACCCAAAGATCTATATCGTCATCTGACACACTTTCTATTAGAATTTCTTCATCTGATATATTTGTATCAAAAGAGGCAACATCGATGGGAATGTCATATGTGTCTGTAGCAATCCAAGAGCAAGCTACATTTAAATTTCCATCTTCAGGATCAGCAAAATAGAAAACTTGTTTTGCTTGTTCAGGTAATAGAAAAGGCTCATCGTCAAATGCAAGTTTGGTTGTATCAACAATGGTGAAGTTAAGATAATATCTTGTAACTCCAACTCCATCATCACTATCATACCACAAACACTTAAAAAGATAGTATGGATCTAAATGTTGGAATTGAACTTCATATATAGCCAATAAAACCCCATAATATAAGCTATCATCTGGTCCTACAGTATGGTAAAGTGAAGGAACAAAATAGAGAAACTAAGCATCTTGATTTTTCTGGATTGATCCTATTCAGAACCAAAAATAGGATAGATAAACAACTACAAGTAAATAACATTGCCGAGTACACGTAAAGATCAAAATATTGCTTGACCATTGACCTATTCTGTAGTAGCGAGGCAATGGACTACCTAAAAGTAGCTTCCTTTAGGAGGGGATACCAAGACTAAGAAACAACAAATTAAAGGGAAAAAACCCCAAATAGCACACTTTCGTCAAAATATTTACCAATATAGCACTCTTCTTAACTTATTTCCCAAACTAGCACACTTTTAGCTAAAAGCGCCACCTTAATTGGCATTTTTCTGGTGTTGAGACCAAAAGCGCCACATTGTTTGGCATTTCTCTTGTATTCGGACCGAAACCGCCACATCGTTTGGCGCTTTGTTGTGAGTAGTAGGTAAACGCCACATTAAGTGGCGCTTTACAAACTACCTCTTGGAACAGTGCAGACAAGATGAACAGCTCACTTAGTAATGAATCCGCTATCTGCGGTTATGTAATCAGACTCAAGACGATCGAAGATCCGAAAGAATTCTCGTAATAACAACAATGTCGCATAGGGCGCTCCAAACGTGGTTATGCTTCCGTACCACTGTGCTTCCAGCTAGGCTTCATGTTACCATTGGAGAATTGGAAGATGAAGATCGGGATCAGGCTGAAGGCGCGATGATCAGCACACTGGAAGGAATCTCCAGTTCTTCCGGCATCGTCGTTGTTGCAGCGACAACAGCGTCTTGTTGGTGTTCTGCGGCAGGGGGCCGGTCCAACGAACTCGCGGTGCTCGACGATGAGAATAGCACAGTGTCCAAACTGCTTAGAATCTCGTCGAACTCAAATCCATCTGTACTGTCGTCGGAGGAGACGCCAAACTCTGGACCAAGAACTGGCAGGTCGACTTCTTGTGATGCAATCGCCTCACTCGAGGATGAGGTAGACGACGAGGTGCCGGCATTACACTAACTGATGGTGAAGGAATCCGGTTCGCTAAGCAGCTTGTCCCCGCCAGCACCCACGAAATCTTCTGGCAGGCAGTTCGGCGGTACTGTGGCGCCCTCGTAACGTCCGACGCAAGGTGTGGTTGAGGTGCATGCCACCGGCGCCGCCGCGTCAGGATTTTCTGGAAGAAGCCAGACTGCCATCTCTGTCGTCGTGTCGGGCAGTGGACCAACTAAAAGCATCTCATCCACAGACGAAGAACTCGTGCTCATGCAGCAAGTTGGGGAATGGAGCACAGCAGATTCTTCAGAGAAGACGCCGTACTCTGGACCAAGAACGGCAACCCGTACTTTGTAAAGCTCCACTTAATGTGGCGTTTACCTACTACTGACAGTAAAGCGCCAGACGATGTGGCCGTTTCGGTCAGAATACAAGAGAAACGCCAAACAATGTGGCATTTTTGGTCTCAACACCAGAAAAATGCCAATTAAGGTGGCCCTTTTAGCTGAAAGTGTGCTTGTTTGGGAAATAAGTTAGAAAGAGTGTTATATTGGTAAATATTTTGACGAAAGTGTGCTATTTGGGTTTTTTTCCCAAATTAAATACTCTAAACAAGGGTTGTTCCCTGTCACGTTCCAGGTATAATCA
The DNA here is from genome assembly GCA_963693085.1 of Alisma plantago-aquatica. Classification (NCBI taxonomy): domain Eukaryota; kingdom Viridiplantae; phylum Streptophyta; class Magnoliopsida; order Alismatales; family Alismataceae; genus Alisma; species Alisma plantago-aquatica. The sequence goes on along the minus strand of OY856413.1, from coordinate 375,825,688 downwards.
AGAATTAGTTTATCTCTGGTGGCAGTTATTCATGGATTAACAGGGGAGAGGGACCAAGTATGGTCGGGAAAGGTTAATAAAAATTATTAGAAAATACCTCAAAGACCCCAAAGTGTTGGAACCTCCTAAGTCTGTGCAGCCGAACCTTCCTCCTCCAGGTGCTTCTGATACCTTTTAATCTGTTCTGGAAAGTGTGTCCTTGTCCTCGGTTCCGTCCTCCGGTCTTGAGCTCAGATCCCTGGGACAACGATGTAGAAGAAGACAGGGACGAGTCTGTGATGAGTGCATACTCATCATGAAATTCAATTACCTTTTTGGAACAATCTCATCTCTATTCCATATCTTTTCACCCTAATATGAATCATAATGCACAAAACTACTTAGTGATTCAATAATCAAGATTCTAACTGAATATCTTTCATTTAATGCAGGAAAATCAAGCAACTACATGCATACGGTCTCAAGACCGTTTGGATCCTTGCGGTCTCAAGACCGTTTGGGTCCACACGGTCCCAAGACCGTTTGCTGGAATACACGAAGAACAAGATGAAACCAGTTGCCAAAGAAAGCCATACGGTCTCAAGACCGTTTGGTCCCATTCGGTCTCAAGACCGTTTGGTCCCATGCGGTCCCAAGACCGTTTGGTCCCATGCGGTCCCAAGACCGTTTGGTCCCATTCGGTCTCAAGACCGTTTGGTCCCATTCGGTCTCAAGACCGTTTGGTCCCATGTGGTCCCAAGACCGTTTGGTCCAATGCGGTCTCAAGACCGTTTGGTCCCATGCGGTCTCAAGACCGTTTGGTCCCATGCGGTCCCAAGACCGTTTGGTCCCACGCGGTCTCAAGACCGTTTGTTCCCATGCGGTCCCAAGACCGTTTGGTCCCATGCGGTCCCATGCGGTCCCAAGACCATTTGGTCGGGACCGTTTGGTCCCACGCGGTCTCAAGACCGTTTGGTCCTGCGCGGTCCCAAGACCGTTCGACGCGCGCACAAGGACCGATTGAAGAACTAAAGCCGCACGATCACGCCAAGGCCAGGACCGATCAAAGCAAGACCGTTTGGTGCCCAATCGGTCTCCAAACCGTTTGGTGCCCAAACGGTCTCAAGACCGTTTGACGCCCAAACGGTCTCCAAACCGTTTGGTGCCCAAACGGTCTCAAGACCGTTTGGCGCCCAAACGGTCTCCAAACCGTTTGGGGTCAGATCTGAAACTATAAATAGACCCCCAGGGTCCCCATTTGAAGGCATCGGTTCCGGACACCGACAGGCTGCCAGAGCACCACCCTGATCAAGCTCCACTCTACCTACTGCTGGTGTTGCGTCCAAGGAGGCCAAGAAGAGGAAGAAGACGGAGCAAGGAGCGCATCTTCTTCATCGATCTGCGTCCACCCTCTACACCGAGATCATGGCGGATCTATCTTTCTCTCCTATCCTTCTTGTATCTCGCATCATGAGCGAGTAGTCCTCTTTCGCTGGGGTGCGGGGACTAGCCCCGCTGCCCATGCAAACCATGTTCTTTTGTTAAACTTTCCATGGCAATGTATATAACTCTTCATTTCACCGTTTATCGTTAAGCTTGTAGGTTGGTTATGTGCATGTTTTCATCTTTGTGCTCCCTATGTTGCGAGAACTTCAATGCATGGGTATGAATGTCAGTTTAGCATGTTAGACTCCTTGACGAGAACTTCCGATGGGATTCCTTGAGGTCGTAAGTGTATGATCATCGAGGGGACGAGCCATCTAGCCTTCGGTGACGCTTCTGTGCGCCTGACGCCCGTATGGGGGGTTCACAGCCTTAGTTGGATTTTGTATCTTCGTGCTTTTCATCGATGTTTACACGTACTATAGTCGCTTATTTGCTTAACGGTTGACGCGGTTGACTCCTTGACGAGAACTTCCGATGGGGTTCCTTGAGGTCGTAAGTGTATGATCCGTGAGGGGACGAGCCATCTAGCCTTCGGTGACGCTTCTGTGCGCCTGACGCCCGTATGGGGGGTTCACAGCCTTAGTTGGATGTTGTATCTTCAGAGCCGTAAGACATGTGATCCAGATGGCGATGAGAAATTGGATGCCTATGGTAATGCTTACGCGGACCTGACGCCCGTATGGGGGGTTCTGCAGCAGCTCTACTTGGAGTGTTATATCGTGCCTGGATTGTTCGCAAAAGAGTATGTTTGTGTGTGTAGCGGTGGTCAAACCTGGTACCATCCCAGCGATTCCATATCATTGATCTAAACCCATCTTTTATTCTGCATTTACTTTCTTGCAATTAGTTTAATCAAACCAAAATCAACCAATTGTTCTAAATATTAGTTTTACTTGAGCTGGATCTAACTGACAAAGATTCTTAAAAACGTTGTCCTTTGGGTTCGATCCTCAACTATACTGCGATAAGATCCGTCCGCTTGCGGGTGGTATTGTTGCACTTGGTTTTGGTAAAAGCTCAGGGATATAAACTCCGAGTGAATTTGTTAGTGCATTCAAAAAGCCACATCAAATTCTGGCGCCGTTGCCGGGGACAACGGAATCAGTCGATCAAATCTAGTTCTTTTAAGACTAATCTAGGATTTTGTTTTTTTCTTTTTTGAAATTACCGCTCATCTACTTGATCTTTATTCTACCTTGGTGGATCTCACTTTCAAATCTTTTCCAATTTCAGGTGCTCTTCAACGTTTAGTGCATGCACCGATCAGACAGTCTCGGACTCACAGCAAGCTTTGATCCCGAAATAGATAGAACCTTCCACCGTCAGATCAGGGAAAATCAAGCAAGGATGTCGCAAGAAGAAGAAGTAGCCCGAAGAGTGGCTCAAGCCATCAATGCGCAGAGAGAGAGGCTCATGCAAGAGGCTAGAGCTGCGGTTCAACAGGAGATCTTAGCAGCACAGGTAGCAGCGCAAGCAGCAGAACTTCAGAAAGATCTTAGAGAGTTCTCTATCCCAAAGGCTGCAAATGTCTATCATCCCGTGCAGCCTCCTCTGATCGAAGCTGCCAAGTTTGAGATTAGAGCACATTGGATAACTTTGCTCCAAAACAACCCCTTCTATGGCAAACAAGTTGAAGACAGCCAAGGTCATCTTCTCAGATTCATCGACCTATGTGCCATGACAAAGCAAAATGGAGTCTCCGATGATGCCATTCGACTCCGTCTTTTCAAGTACTCTCTTGCTGATAGAGCCATCAGTTGGTACAATTCACTACAGAGTGAAGTGCCCATCACCACCTGGGAGCAGCTCCAAAATGCTTTTCTGGAAAAGTTCTACCCCCCATCTCTTACATATGAAATCAGGGGACGAATCACAAATTTCACTCAGGTCCCAGGAGAAACCCTTGCCGAAGCTTGGGATAGGTACAAGGAGCTCCTACGCAAATGCCCACACCATGGAATTCCTAAGAACCAGCTGATAGAGATATTCTACAGGGGTGTGGAGGATGACGTAAAGATGTTCCTTGACTCCTCGTCTGGAGGGAACTTCATGCGGCAAAGTTACGACAGCGCATGGAGAGTAGTCACCCTGGGAGCAGAAAATCAAGCCAATTGGGGTAGATCTGTTGGTAAAGGAGTCTTAAAGGTAGCCATGGCTGAAGCTCTTCCAGAATACAAATCTATAGCTGAAACTCTGAAGGTCTTAGTTGCAAAGCAAGACCACATAGAATCATCCCTCGCTGCGATTGGAAGAGGACATTCTCCCACTAGGCAACCAGAGCAGGTCAAGTCGACTTCTTTATTTTGTGAAGCATGCAAAGGCACTGATCATTCCACACTGTCATGCAATGTTCTCTATGATGTTGTTTTAAGCAATGCCTGTGGACAAGGAGATAATTGCCAGATGGAAAATCTTAATGCTATTAACACCATCCCTGGGCAGAACTATTATAATACGAATCAAAATAGGAATCACCCAGGCTTCCAATACGGGAACCCTTCAGGAGCTATGAACTCACATCAATTTGGTTCGAACAATCAACCCAGGGGCCCATCTAGTTATCAGTTTAACCAGCAACAGAACTTTGGGAATCAAGGAAACTTCAAAGGAAACTTTCAGAATAGGAACTACAATAATTATCAGAACAACTCTCAGTATCAGAACTTGAACCAACAACAAGGTCAAACAGGATCCATCCCTTCTGATGACAAGTTATCTACCATTGAAAAGTTGTTGCAAACACAACAAACGATGATAGCCAACCAACAAGCCCAACAAAAGGCTATTGAAACTCAACTCGCTCAACTTGCTGCTAGTATTAAGCCACAGGCTGGAGTCTTTGCTGGTCAACCTGAAAACAATCTGAAGCATCCTGAACAGTTGAAAGTCGTCAACACAAGATCAGGGAAAGATTATTTGAATCCCTCAGTAGAGACATCTATAGTTATTACTTAAGAAGAAGAACCTGAGATAGTCCAGAACTCGACAACACCAAAATCGCAACCAATGGAAGATAAGGTTGACAAAGAAGTACCTGAAAAATCTGTTGATGAAGGAAATGGAACACCAGAGACGGATATCCCTATATACAAGCCTCGTGTTCCTTTCCCATCCCGCCTAAGGCAGACGAAGCTTGATACGAGATTCATCAAGTTCAAAGAGGCTATGAAGAAACTCCATGTTGATATACCATTCTTAGATGCTCTTAATGAGATACCAGCCTGGACCAAGTATCTGAAGTCACTTCTCACCAAGAAGTACATAACTGAAGAGTATGAAACTGTAAAATTGGCTGCAACCACATCAGATATCATACTAAGCAAGATGCCGAAGAAACAAAAAGATCCAGGATCCTTCGGAATCTCATGTCACATTGGTGACTCATCATGCAAGAAAGGATTAGCAGATCTTGGCGCAAGTATTTCTATTATGCCGTTCAGTCTATGCAAGAGATTAGGGTTCGCAGAACTGCTTCCGACTACTATGACCATTCAACTAGCAGACAATTTGATAAAAAGACCGTTAGGAATTCTCGAAGACATTCCGGTCAAGGTAGGCAAGGACGCATACGTTCCATGTGATTTTGTCATCATGGACATAAAAGAAGACACCAAATACCCTCTTATCTTCGGCCGTCCATTCCTCGCCACTGCTAGAGCCCTTATTGATGTTGAGGCAGGAACCTTACTGCTCAGGTTAGGTAAAGAACCTCTGGAGTTCAAATTTTTTGAAAGCATGAGAAGACCAAGTATACATGAGGAAGTCTATCTGATAGATTGTGTTGAGAAAATGTCGCAACTAACTCAAGAATACCACGAGTCACGTGACCCCTTGGAAACTGCTCTATCCAACCTATTTAATGACAAACCTATTGACCAACAAGATAAGGAATGCATCGAATCTCCCAACTCTACTAAAGAAAATGCTGAAGCTACTCACGAAGAACTAAAGACTACCAGAACTACAGAAGAAACTAATGAAAAACCAGAACCTCTTGAAATGAAGCCCCTGCCTGAAGGGCTGAAGTATATGTTTTTAGACGATCTCAAAACTTGTCCTGTGATCATAAACTCTGATCTAACAACCAAGCAAGAAGAGAAGCTTCTGGAGGTATTAAGAGAGAGCACGAAAGCCATAGGCTATAAGATGAGTGACCTGACAGGGGTCAGTCAAGTCTTGTGCATGCATAAGATCCCCATGATGGAAGACCATAAGCCAACCATCGAGCATCAACGAAAGTTGAACGTGAATATGAAGGAAGTGGTATGTAGCGAGATCATCAAACTTCTTACAGCTAGAATAATATACCTGATATCGGACTCACCTTGGGTAAGCCCAGTTCATGTGGTACCCAAGAAAGGAGGGACAACCGTTATAAGAAACGAAAACAACGAGCTCATCCCCACTCGAACAGTCACTGGGTGGCGGATGTGTATTGATTATAGAAAATTGAACAAGGTCACTCGAAAGGATCATTTTCCTATGCCCTTCCTCGATCAAGTTTTAGAAAGATTGTCCCATCAAGAATATTTTTGTTACCTGGACGGTTACTCTGGATTCTATCAGATTCCCATACATCCAGACGATCAAGAAAAAACGACTTTCACCTGTCCCTTTGGGACATATGCTTTTAAAAGGATGCCTTTTGGTCTGTGTAATGCCCCTGCAACTTTTCAACGTTGCATGACTGCCATTTTTGCAGGGCTTACTGAAACGGTTATGGAGGTCTTCATGGACGATTTTTCTGTATGTGGGGACTCCTTTGATTCCTATCTTAAGCATCTCTCCATGGTCCTCAAACGTTGTGAAGAAGCACATCTGGTGCTAAATTGGGAGAAATGCCACTTTATGGTAAAGGAAGGCATTGTCTTGGGCCACAGGGTTAGCAACAGGGGAATTGAAGTTGATAAAGCCAAGATAGAAGTCATATCTAAATTGGCAATTCCTACGAATGTAAAAGAAGTTCGCACTTTCCTTGGTCACGCTGGATTCTATAGAAGGTTTATACATGATTTTTCCAAGATAACAAAGCCGATGACCAATCTACTTTTAAAAGATGCTGATTTCAATTTCAATGAAAATTGTGTCAAAAGTTTTGATACGCTGAAGAAATCCCTTACGACTACCCCCATCATTAGAGCTCCCGATTGGGACCACCCCTTTGAAATTATGTGTGATGCCAGTGATTACGCGGTGGGTGCAGTCCTAGGACAATGCATAGAGAAGAAACATTATGTTATCTATTATGCGTCGAAAACCCTCGACGAAGCTCAAAGGAACTATGCTACTACTGAAAAGGAACTTTTGGCAGTCATCTATGCCTTCGATAAATTCAGATCCTACCTTATTGGTTCGAAGGTAATCGTTTACACAGACCATGCTGCCATCCGTTACCTTATGGCAAAGAAGGATGCTAAGCCAAGACTGATCATATGGATACTCCTTCTACAAGAATTTGACCTGGAAATAAGAGATAAAAAGGGGACGGAAAATGTTGTTGCTGATCACCTCAGTCGCATCCACACTCTGGATGCTGATGGGATCCCGATAAATGACTCCCTACCGGATGATCAACTCATGAGCATCTCGGAAGCAGTACCATGGTATTCTGACTACGTAAACTACCTTGCTGCGGGAGTCATCCATCCCCAGTACACCGGGAACACTCTGAAGAAGTTTTTGCACGATGTGAAGCATTACCATTGGGATGAACCATATCTTTTTAAACTTTGCACTGATGGTCTGTATAGACGTTGTATCGCCGAAGAAGAAGCTCAATCTATTCTGGAACAATGCCACTCGAGACCTGTGGATGGACATATGAGCTCCAAAAAGACTGCCTTAAAAGTTTTGCAATGTGGATTTTTCTGGCCAACTTTATCCAAGGACTCTTACAATTTTGTTCTATCCTGTGATATATGTCAAAGATCTGGCAACATAACCAAAAGAGACGAGATGCCACTGAATCTATGGCAAGAAGTCGAGATATTTGACGTCTGGGGAGTGGACTATATGGGGCCATTCCCATCTTCTAATGGATTCTCTTACATCCTAGTGGCGGTGGACTACGTCTCCAAATGGGTTGAAGCTATACCAACCATCACTAGCGATTCAAAACCAGTCATCAAACTATTCAAAGATGTCATCTTCCCACGGTTTGGAGTACCACGAACCGTGATATCTGACGGCGGCTCCCACTTCATTGAAAGAAGCTTCGAAGCTTTACTGAGAAAATATGGTGTCTCACACAAGGTAGCTTCACCTTACCACCCACAAACTAGTGGACAGGTAGAGGTCTCTAACCGACAACTAAAAGCTATCCTTGAGAAAACCGTTGGACGTAATCGAAAAGACTGGTCGACAAAAATCAACGACGCCTTATGGGCTTATCGCACTGCTTATAAAACTCCCCTTGGGACTACTCCTTTTCGATTGATATATGGAAAAGCTTGCCACTTGCCAGTCGAACTAGAACACAAGGCACGGTGGGCAATTAAACAATTGAATTTTGATATGAAAGAAGCAGGGCAAGCCAGGATTCTGCAACTCAACGAGTTGGACGAACTTAGAATGACAGCTTATGAGAATGCACGAATCTACAAAGAACGTACGAAACTCTGGCACGATGGACATCTGAAAAGAAAAGACATACAAGTGGGAGATCAAGTTCTAGTTTTCAACTCAAGATTACGGCTATTCCCAGGAAAACTCCATTCCCACTGGTCCGGACCCTTTATCGTCAAAAACATCTCGCCACACGGTGTTTTCTCTCTATGGAGTGAAGCTACAGGGGAATTCATAACAAACGGCCACCGCTTGAAGAGATATCTTACCTCGACTGACATTGGCGCTGATACAATGATAGAACTGGCAAATCCAAAAGACCCACCATGATGCTAAAAGACTCTGTCGAGCCAACAACATAAAACAAAGGCGCTTGTCGGGAGGCAACCCGATCAATAAATCTGTTTTACTTTTCCTTTTCAAATTTTGTTTCTTACCTTATAGTTTTCTTTAAATAAAATTTGCCTTATGAGAGAGTTTTTTTTTCAGAACACGAGATCGGAGTGGTACTGATCAGAACGAAATCATTCTCGGCAGTCATACCTGGTGTTTCCTTTCCCCTCCATCTTGAATTTAGGGTTCGCTCGAGGACGAGCAAATCTCTAAGTTCGTGGTGGAGGGTGGGTGGTACGTACTTCACTTTCATAAACACCCTCTTCCATATAAATTGTCTTTATCACCCTCTTTCATATAAATTGTCTTTATCATAAAAATTTTCAAATTTTAAACGGATACCTGATGAAATTTTGACTTTTGTCGATAAAAATGTAACTAACTATCTTGCTATGCACTTTCATTCATAATATCCTCCTTATTCGAAGCGAATCCTCAGGAGGACTTACTTTTGAAACTTGCCTTTTGCCTGAAATCATCCTGTGAAGCTTATGATTCCTAACATCATAATGCTTTTTACAAAATGATAAGTATCTGTCAAACTGATGGGGATCAAACACGTCGTGCTTCCTAACTGACTAGTGGAACAATGGCTCAGAAACCCCACCGGATCCGCATCAAGTCATTAGTTGAGCAGAGTATGACAAAGAGAATAACCCGGTTTGGAATTGTAAATCAAGCTGCATTCTGATCTGAACTCTCTTCTACACTTCTTTTATCATCTTCGTATCCCTTCATCCATCAATACCACCAAAATAGGCAAACTTGCGCCAAACCCTAAGTTCGGGGTGGCACGCCACTTCTCCCATATCCGCTTCTTCCATACCCCTTCCAATAAATAGGGGCGTACCACCAAAAATGCAATCTCGAGTCGAATAGAGGAGAGATCTGCAATAAAAAGATGCCAAAGTGCACACAAAAAAATGAAATCTCGAGTCGAATAGAGGAGAGATCTGCAACAAAAGATACCATAGCGCACATAAAAAATATGCAATAAATGAAATTGCAAAACAAATAAAAATCTCGAGTCGAATAGAGGAGAGATTTACTTCTTCTTTCCATACCACCTTTCACTTCTTTTTCTACCTAAGGGCACAATACATGCCTCACTATCCTGAACTACACCAGTGTCAGATCGGATGCATACTTGTGGATTCTACGGGTATCTCGGAACTCTTCCAAAACTCTTCGACATGCTTGGTGTTGGAAAAAAGTAGGGAGGAAGCGTTGTTGGGAAACGAACTCAGGAACGAAGCTATGGAAAGACGTGTTTAGTGGTCCCAGGAAGTTAAGATACTCATTCATACTGAGCAGAAAGTAAACATTTGTGATGTGAAGAAATCACACGGATAGAAAGTATTTCATTAGGCAACAGTTTCAAACTTTATGTTACTCGAGGACGAGCAACGATTTAAGTTCGGGGTGTTTTGATGAGTGCATACTCATCATGAAATTCAATTACCTTTTTGGAACAATCTCATCTCTGTTCCATATCTTTTCACCCTAATATGAATCATAATGCACAAAACTACTTAGTTATTCAATAATCAAGATTCTAACTGAATATCTTTCATTTAATGCAGGAAAATCAAGCAACTACATGCATACGGTCTCAAGACCGTTTGGATCCTTGCGGTCTCAAGACCGTTTGGGTCCACACGGTCCCAAGACCGTTTTCTGGAATACACGAAGAACAAGACGAAACCAGTTGCCAAAGAAAGCCATACGGTCTCAAGACCGTTTGGTCCCATGCGGTCCCAAGACCGTTTGGTCCCATTCGGTCTCAAGACTGTTTGGTCCCATTCGGTCTCAAGACCGTTTGGTCCCATGCGGTCCCAAGACCGTTTGGTCCCATTCGGTCTCAAGACCGTTTGGTCCCATTCGGTCTCAAGACCGTTTGGTCCCATGCGGTCTCAAGACCGTTTGGTCCCATGCGGTCTCAAGACCGTTTGGTCCCATGCGGTCTCAAGACCGTTTGGTCCCATGCGGTCCCAAGACCGTTTGGTCCCATGCGGTCCCAAGACCGTTTGGTCCCACGCGGTCTCAAGACCGTTTGGTCCCACGCGGTCCCAAGACCGTTTGGTCCCACGCGGTCTCAAGACCGTTTGGTCCCACGCGGTCTCAAGACCGTTTGGTCCCACGCGGTCTCAAGACCGTTTGGTCCCGCGCGGTCCCAAGACCGTTCGACGCGCGCACAAGGACCGATTGAAGAACTAAAGCCACACGATCACGCCAAGGCCAGGACCGATCAAAGCAAGACCGTTTGGCGCCCAATCGGTCTCCAAACCGTTTGGTGCCCAAACGGTCTCAAGACCGTTTGACGCCCAAACGGTCTCCAAACCGTTTGGTGCCCAAAGACCGTTTGGCGCCCAAACGGTCTCCAAACCGTTTGGGGTCAGATCTGAAACTATAAATAAACCCCCAGGGTCCCCATTTGAAGGCATCGGTTCCGGACGTCGACAGGCTGCCAGAGCACCACCCCGATCAAGCTCCACTCCACCTACTGCTGGTGTTGCGTCCAAGGAGGCCAAGAAGAGGAAGAAGACGGAGCAAGGAGCGCATCTTCTTCACCAGGCTGCGTCCACCCTCTGCACCGAGCTCATGGCGGATCTATCTTTCTCTCCTATCCTTCTTGTATCTCGCATCATGAGCGAGTAGTCCTCTTTCACTGGGGTGCGGGGACTAGCCCCGCTGCCCATGCAAACCATGTTCTTTTGTTAAACTTTCCATCGCAATGTATATAACTCTTCATTTCGTCGTTTATCGTTAAGCTTGTAGGTTGGTTATGTGCGTGTTTTCATCTTTGTGCTCCCTATGTTGCGAGAACTTCAATGCATGGGTATGAATGTCGTTTAGCATGTTAGACTCCTTGACGAGAACTTCCGATGGGATTCCTTGAGGTCGTAAGTGTATGATCCGCGAGGGGACGAGCCATCTAGCCTTCGGTGACGCTTCTGTGCGCCTGACGCCCGTATGGGGGTTCACAGCCTTAGTTGGATTTTGTATCTTCTTGCTTTTCGTCGATGTTTACACGTACTATAGTCGCTTATTTGCTTAACGGTTGACGCGGTTGACTCCTTGACGAGAACTTCCGATGGGGTTCCTTGAGGTCGTAAGTGTATGATCCGCGAGGGGACGAGCCATCTAGCCTTCGGTGACGCTTCTGTGCGCCTGACGCCCGTATGGGGGGTTCACAGCCTTAGTTGGATGTTGTATCTTCAGAGCCGTAAGACATGTGATCCAGATGGCGATGAGAAATCGGATTCCTATGGTGATGCTTACGCGGACCTGACGCCCGTATGGGGGGTTCTGCAGCAGCTCTACTTGGAGTGTGATATCGTGCTTGGATTGTTCGCAAAAGAGTATGTTTGTGTGTGTAGCGGTGGTCAAACCCGGTACCATCCCAACGATTCCATATCATTGGTCTAAACCCATCTTTTATTCCACATTTACTTTCTTGCAATTAGTTTAATCAAACCAAAATCAACCAATTGTTCTAAATATTAGTTTTACTTGAGCTGGATCTAACTGACAAAGATTCTTAAAAACGTTGTCCTTTGAGTTCGATCCTCAACTATACTGCGATAAGATCTGTCCGCTTGCGGGTGGTATTGTTGCACTTGGTTTTGGTAAAAGCTCGGGGATATAAACTCCGAGTGAATTTGTTAGTGCATTCAAAAAGCCACATCAGTTTGCCCCTTCAGCAACACTGGAGGCCAGAAGCAACTACCGCAACTGCCTCAATCTCGCCAGCGCCCACAACCACAGGAAGACAGACCACAACTCAGCTAGTGCAGGCCCCGCCGGGGTGCATAGTTTCCTCACCTTCGACCATCTCTAGCCACACCCTGCAGCCACAGACCTATTACCTTCTTCCACCCTCGTCCTCGCCAGCAAAAAGATCTGTTGAGGGTCACTAGTTTGCTACGACGCGGTGGTCGACTCTCCGACCTGCAAATGACATCACAGGATTACAGATCCGATGCCGCCCCAACCACCTCACCACCCGGACTACCACTGATGTCTTCCAAGCGGCGCTACCTCTTGCGGCTGGGCGGCGCGTAGGGATTACGGGAGGGAGAGGGAACGATGTGTAAATAGGCGTGAAGTGTTTTGGAGGAAAACGAAAATGAAACAACGACAATTAACCCGCTATAATTGTGAAAGTTAAGCGGAAACAGGATTTCAGATTTGTAACCGTGGACTAAACAAATCAATTGACACGACCCACTAAGCAAAGATAATGATGGAGAAATAACCCTGAACTAATAAAGAGTCTGTGGACCATGACGGTCATTGCGCTAGTGTCTGCCGATTTCTGACGTGCGTCGAGCCGAAACTTTGGGTTGTCTAAAAGCACCCAAACACCACACCACCTTAGTCTGGAAGAGCAAGAGACGCGTGAAGGGGAAGGTGAAACTTTCGGGAGCCCGTGAATGAAAAGTTAGCGGAACCCTTTGGGGTTTTGGACGCAATTTTGGGCCGGGACCGGATATTAAAGGGACTAACCGTGGACTAATCTTAATCATCAAAAACAGTCCGGAGTAATCTCAACTAACCGTTGACTATTCTAGAGACCGTGGAGTATAAGGATATAAAGAATACTCAATAAAATCATAAACAATTACATGGACAAACATATACATATACATCATAACGCATGCATGGTAAGCCATACGTGGATAATTTTGATTCATACGGATTGGACTATGAGAGATTTCTGCTAACACATTGTTAAAGTTTTTGATTTCAACCAAATTAGTGGGAAAGAGAGTCGCATGAGACATCGGGTATAAGAATCCTAAACTTTATAAGTATAAAACATATTATTTTCATAGTCAACGCTCTTTTTCACATAATAATTGGTAACAGGAGAAAGTATCTTAAGAAAAGGGGGACACCAAGTGAAAGCAAGAGTGATCGATGTTCAAAGAACAGTATGTTACTTTATAGATCTGAACAACATGCTAACCGTCAAATGACATGTCCTGTTCTAGTAGAGATTCCGTTGATTCACTCTGCATCAAACGCTGCTATGGCCCCTTCCCATCGTTCTTCAGCCCTTGCCAGTCGATGCTTCAGTTGATAAGTAGATGTAGAGGCGCCGCCGCAACTGCATTCCCTATAGACGGTGCTTTTCTAGGGCACACAGGCGACACAAACCGAACCGTAATAGGATACTGCAAATCGTAAAGCTAAAGAGATTGGGTAATAAAAGGTGGGATAAGTATTTGTCAAACGGGACCAGGCTTAAAGCCCACAAACCGTGGTCCATTGTATAAAGAAACGCTGCAATCTAATAACTGTGGACTTAAAATGTGAAACAACCATGGATAGTTTGTTAACTGTGGACTATACGTGTATGTCCGTTAGTAAATAGTTAGTTGTACATTGGAAGAACAAAAAGTTAGTCCAATTACATGAAGATGAGGCACGTGTCGGGACGTTTGCTCCTATGATAAGATTCTTCTCAAAAGTACACTAATCACAAATCTACTTCCCAACTTCCGGTTCCGGTCAACTTCCTGTTGTGAATAAATATAGTAAATAACTGACTAGGTTACACCCCAATACAAGAGAATAGAGCATACTGCAATTAGTATATTGGTTTTATTTTGATCTAACACAACTCGTGTCTAATTTATATTCTAGTTTAGTGACCATATTGATAACCTGAGTTAACCGAGTGAAGTATAGATCTTTATTACTGTAATGAATTAACAGGATGTCGATCCTTTAGAAGAGTATCCCGTTCAATTGACACCTTACAATTATGATTTCCTTTTATCAATATTGAACTCGTCATTAGAGTCATCCCATCCCCCCCAATGATAATTTTACCAGAATAATTATTTAATATGACTAGGAGCAACACTTAGCGGCTAAAAGAAAAGTCTGCCTCCCATAAGTGCATTCTGTTAGGAGTAGCAAAAAATAGCAAAAAAATATTATTAGCATCATCGGATATGTATGGATAGAGACCAGAATAAAATTGGTACAAAATTTCCTAGAATGCAAAAAATTGAGTTCAAAGGACAGTTCACAAAGAGTGCACTTTAATTACCACTATTGCGACATTTAGATTGTGGCATGTTGTTAGAGGGAGGAAAAAGACTAACACCTTTCTAATTATAATGTATCACAAATTTTAATTGATTAAATAATATCAAGTCACATTGGACTTCTCATGTTTTTCTAATACAAAAAATCCATATCTGTGTTGCTAAGGAGATTTTTTTTAGATAAAAATACCAATAATTTTATTCATACAACATGACACAGACACCTACTGATAATATACTGCTGTGAAGAAGAAAGAGGCACCACATACATGGTAGCCATCGCTCCCCACTAACGGTAATGAAGAAGAAACAGAACATAACATAATAGACAAAATGAACAAGTCTGAAAGAAGCACAACATACAAACAGAATGTGAAGCCGGATCAAAATTGATGTGCTGATGACGTTGTTGATCCGTAGTGGCTGCCACATTTAGTTAAATCTCGAACCAATGCCAAAATTAAGAGGGGCTGATATGCTGGTGTTGGTTCTTGACGTGACTGTGTATTCAATGCAAAAAATAATTGACATCCCCCGAAAAATCTAACTCAGTAAACTCTAACATCACCACATGTAGCAAGATTATTGCAAAGAGATGAACTCATACTTAAAACTAAAACTTCCCAGAAATAATGGGTGCTTTATGAACAACCAAACTTCTGATGCATGACGGAATCGACAGAATTGAGGATAACATAACTGCTAGTATTGTTATGACGGAATCGTGTCGAGAAGGTCAACTTAAATTAAGACTTTGTTGCTTATTAACTAAGATGCTCTGTGCTGATACAGAAGAAAGGGAAACAGCCCTGGCGGCCACTCTATATCTTGATTACGACAGAAAGGAAGATGCGCTCCGGTCTGTTAGAAAGGCAAACATGAATCGTCCGATGAGGATCAGAGCAAGGCATGCTCTTGTGGATATCCTGCGGCCAAGGAGACTTCGCGCACAGGCAACCAGTGTCGCCTCTTCGGATGTATTTGTTTGCAGATGGTTAGGGATTGGAAATATCTGAATGTGCTATCGGGCACTTAAAATTGGAAAATCCCGTGGTCTAAATAGATTGCAAAACCCGGCCCCAATAACTGGTTAAAATAACCGTGGACATAGATGCCAACCGTGGAGTATTAAAGACTTTGACCTCTTTAGATTCATGGACCAAGGTTCTGTTTCCTGAGAGGAGTCTCTTTCTAATGCACGGCGTTGTCGGTGCCAACTTGTGATGTTCTGTGCATGGCAACAGCGCATTGTAGTTTATTAAAAGTTCACATTCTTCTCTTTCCTTTTACTTGTTCCCCTTTGAGACTGCTGGCCACCAGACAATACATATGGCAGTACAAATGTGTACAAAATAGTACATGTACACATTCATGTGTGTGTACATATGTACACATGAATGTGTACATCTATGTTTACACATATACATATCAATGTGTACACATGTACACATCCATGTGTAAGCCTTTAATATTGTGTACACAGGTACACATCTATATATACACCTATACACATGTGTAGAAGAATGTACACATGTGTACAAGACTGTACACATAGTCCTACAAGACTATACACATGGTCTTACAAGTCAGGATGTGGAGAATCTTCGAATCTAGGAGGTTGTCACATGCAAACTTCTTTCTCAAGTACCTAATGCAAATATGTATTTTGCACATCTAGTTAGCTGAGACTCCAACCACGAGAGACAAAAATTGAAACAATGAGGCAATCAGTATCTGGTTTGACCACCGGGCTAAAGGTGTCTTCATAGTCGATACCAAAATAATGTTCTCCTTTGCAACTAAGTGAGCTTTGTAATGATCAATGCTGCCATCAGATTTACATGTGAGCTTATAAACCCATTTACAATCAATGAGATTGATTCCAATTTTTGCTGGGACAAGATGTCAGGTGGTATTCTAAATGAGGGATGTGTACTCATTTGGCATTGCTTGACGTCATTGGGGATGCTGAAGTGCATCAAGATGGTTGTCAGGTTCATGAGCAGATGATCCAGCAACTGTAAGAGCACGTCTGCGATGTGAATCATACCGGATGGTGCTAACAGTAAAGCGCTTAGGTTGTTGAACATTGTCACGGAGCCGCGTGCGCATTGGATGCCTCGTTGGGATAATTTCACCACTGGTGGGTATTGCAGGCACAAGAACAACTTTTGTAGGATGCACAATAGAAGTTTCAACTGGAACAGCCCGTCCAGAAGACTTAGAGGAACCTGCATGTAAATTAGGAGTAAAAACAAGTGCGACGTGTATGGGATTGATCACCAGCCCAAACTCAGTCACTCACCTGATCGGAAGGCATAAGAATAGGTAGCAGGATGGACGATTCACAAGGGGTGTGGAACTAGTGGTGGAACCGAAATTGTCACGAAGAAAAGGAAAAACATGTTCATAAAAGATGACGTCTCATGCGATATACACGTGTCACTAGACTGTACACATGTGTCATTAGACAATACATATGTGTCATAGGACTATACACATGATATTACAAGATTGTACACACGTGTCACAAGAATGTAGACATGCGTACAACATTGTACAGATGGTATTACAAGACTGTACACATGGTCGTATAAGACTGTACACATGGTCCTACAAGACTGTACACATGATCCTACAAGACTGTACACATGTCATACAAGACTGTACACATGTGTACAAGATAGTACACATGCTATTACAAGACAATACACATGGTCCTACAAGACTGTACATGGTCCTACAAGACTGTACACATGGTCCTACAAGACTGTACAACTGTGTACAAGACAGTACACATGGTACTACAAGACTGTACACATGTGTCACAAGACTGTACACATGCATACAAGACTATACACATGGTATTACAAGACTGTACACATGTGTCACAAGAATGTACACATGCGTACAAGACTGTACACATGGAATTACAAGACTATACACATGGTCGTATAAGACTGCGCACATGAGTACAAGACTGTACACATGGTCCTACAAGTCTGTACAAATGGTCCTACAAGACTGTACAATGTGTACAAGACTGTACAGATGTGTACAAGACTGTACACATGGTCCTACAAGACTGTACACATATTTACAAGACAATATACATGGTATTACAAGACTGTACACATGGTCCTACAAGACTATACACATGGTCCTACAAGACTGTACAAATGTGTACAAGACAATACACATAGTATTACAAGACTGTACAAATGTGTCACAAGACTGTACACATGCATATAAGACTATACACATGGTATTACAAGACTGTACACATGTGTCACAAGAATGTACACATGCGTACAAGACTATACACATGTGTCACAAGAATGTACACATGCGTACCGAATTTTACACAAGGTATTGCAAGGCGGTACACATATGTACAAGACTATACACATGGCCCTACAAGACTGTACACATGGTCCTACAAGACTGTACACATGCGTATATGACTATATACATGGTCCTACAAGACTGTACACATGTGTACAAGACAATATACATGGTATTACAAGACTATACACACATGGTCCTACAACATTGAACAAATGTGCACATGGTATTACAAGACTGTACACATGTGTCACAAGACTGTACACATACATACAAGGCTATACACATGGTATTACAAGACTATACACATGTCACAAGAATGTACACATGCCTACAAGACTGTACACATGGTATTACAACACTGTATACATGGTCGTATAAGACTGTACACATGGTCCTACAAGATTGTACACATGGTCCTACAAAACTGTACACATGTACAGGACAATACACATGGTCCTACAAGACTGTACACATGTGTACAAGAAAGTATATATGGTATTACAAGACTGTACACATGGTCCTACAAGGTTGTACACATAGTCCTACAAGACTATACACAGGGTCCTACAAGACTGTACACATGTGTACAAGACAATAACATTGTATTACAAGACTATACACATGGTCCTACAAGACTGTATACATGGTCCTACAATATTGTACACATGTGTACAAGACTGTACACATGGTATGATAATACTTTATAGATGTGTCACAAGACTGTATATATGCATACAAGACTGTACACATGGTATTACAATATTGTAATACCATGTGTATATATGCATACAAGACTGTATATATACAAGACTGTATATATATTCATACCATGTGTATATATATATAAGACGGTATATATGCATACAAGACTGTATATATACAAGATTGTATATATATGCATACCATGTGTATATATATACAAGACTATATATATGCATACAAGACTATACACATGGTCCTACAGTATTGTACACATGTGTACAAGACAATAGACATGGCATTAGAAGACAACACACAAGGTCCTACAGGACTGTACACATAGTCCTACAAGACTATGCACATGGTCCTACAACATTGTACACATGGTATTACATGACTGTACACATGTATCACAAGATTGTACATATGCATAATAGGACTGTACACATGGTATTACAAGACTGTACACATAGTCGTATAAGACTGTGCACATGTGTACAAGACTATACGTATGGTCCTACAAGACTGTACACATGTGTACAAGACTGTACACATGTCCTACAAGACTGTACACATGTGTACAAGACAGTATACATGGTATTACAAGACTGTACACATGGTCCTACAAGATTGTACACATAGTCCTACAAGACTGTGCACATGGTCGTACAACATTGTAAACATGTGTACAAGACAATACACATGGTATTACAAGACTGTACACATGTGTCACAAGATTGTATATATAAATACAAGACTGTACACATGGTATTACAAGACTATACACATGGTCGTATAAGACTGTACACATGTGTACAAGACTGTACACATGGTCCTACAAGATTGTACACATGGTCCTACAAGACTGTACACATGTCCTACAAGACTAGACACATGTGTACAAGACAGTAAACATGGTATTACAAGACTGTACACATGGTCCTACAAGACTGTACACATGGTCCTACAAGACTGTACAAATGTGTACAAGACAATACACATGGTATTACAAGACTGTACACATGTGTAACAAGACTGTACCCATGCATACAAGACTGTACACATGGTATTACAAGATTGTACACATGTGTCACAAGAATGTACACATGCATACAGGACAGTGCTCAAGGTATTACAAGATAGTACACATGGTCATATGAGACTGTAAACATGTGTACAAGACTGTACACATGGTCCTACAAGACTTTACACATGGTCCTACAAGACTGTACACATGTCCTATAAGACTTTACACATGTGTACAAGACAGTACACATGGTATTACAAGACAGTAAACATGGTCCTATAGGACTGTACACATGGTCATACAAGATTGTACACATGGTCCTACAATATTGTACACATGTGTACAAAACTTTACACAGGTGTCACAAGACTGTACACATGGTATTACAAGACTGCAAACATGATCGTATAACACTATATACATTTGTCACAAGACATAACAAGTTTCACAAGACTGTACACATGGTCATATAAGAATGTACACATTTGTCACAAGACTTAACAGGTTTCAAAAGACTGTATAAATGAGTCACAATATTGTACACATGTGTCACAAGGTTGTATACATGTGTGACAAGACAATATACATGGTATTACAAGACTGTACACTTGGTCCTACAAGACTGTACACATGGCCCTACAAGACTGTACACATGGTCCTAAAGACTTTACACATGGTCATATAAGACTTTACACATGTGTCACAAGACTGTACACATGTGTCCCAAGACTGTACAATTGTGTCACAAGACTATACATATGTGTCATAAGGCAGTACACATGTGTTACAAGACAGTACACATGGTATTACAAGACTGAAAATGTGGTCCTACAAGACCATACACACGGTCCTACAAGACGGTACACATGTGTCTCAAGACAGTGTACATGGTATTACAAGACTATACACATGGTCCTTCAAGACTGTACACATGGTCCTACAAGACTGTACACATGGTCCTACAAGACTATACACATGTGTACAAGACAGTACACATGGTATTACAAGACTGTACACATGTGTCGCAACAATGTACACATGCATCCAAGACTTTACACATGGTATTACAAGATTGTATACATGGTCGTATAAGACTGTACACATGTGTATAAGACTGTATGGTCCAACAAGGCCGTACACATGGTCCTACAAGACTGTACACTTGTGTACAGGACTATACACATGGACCTACAAGACTGTACACATGTGTACATGATAATATACATGGTATTACAAGACTCAACGCCTGGTCCTACAAGACTGTACACATGGTCCTACAAGACTGTACACATGTATACAAGATAGTATACATGGTATCACGAGACTGTACACATGGTCCTACAAGACTGTACACATGGTCCTATAAGACTGTACACATGGTCGTAAAATATTCTACACATGTGTACAAGACTGTACACATGTGTCACAAGACTATACACATGGTATTACAAGACTGTACACATATTCTTATAAGACTATACAGATGTGTACAAGACTGCACACATGGTCCTACAAGACTGTACACATGGTCCTACATGATTGTAAACATGTGTACAAGATTGTACACATGGTCCTACAAGACTGTACACATGTGTACAATACAATATATATTGTATTACAAGACTGTACACATGGTCCTACAAGATTGTACACATGGTCCTACAAGACTATACAAATGTGTACAAGACAATACACATGGTATTAGAAGATTGTACACATGCGTAACAAGACCGTGTACATGCATACAAGACTGTATACATGGTATTACAAGTCTATATACATGTGTCACAAGAATGTGCACATGTGTACAAGACTGTACACATGGTATTACAAGATTGTACACATGATCGTATAAGACTGTACACATGTGTACAAGACTGCCCACATGGTCCTACAAGACTGTACATATGGTCCTGCAAGACTATACACATGTGTACAAGACTATACACATGTCCTACAAGACTCTACACATGTGTAAAAGACAGTATACATTGTATTACAAGACTGTACACATGGTCCTACAAGATTGTACACATAGTCCTACAAGACTATGCACATGGTCCTACAACATTGTACAAATGTGTACAAGACAGTACACATAGTATTACAAGACTGTATACATGCGTCACAAGACTGTATATATAAATACAAGACTGTATATATATAAATACAAGACTGTACACATGGTATTACAAGACTGTACACATGGTCGTATAAGACTGTACACATGTGTACAAGATTGTACACATGGTCCTACAAGACTGTACACATGTCCTACAATACTATACACATATGTACAAGACAGTAAACATGGTATTACAAGACTGTACAAATGGTCCTACAAGACTGTACAATGGTCCTACAATATTGTACACATGTGTACAAGGCAATACACATGGAATTACAAGACTGTACACATGTGTCACAAGACTGTACACATGCATACAAGACTATAAACATGGTATTACAAGATTGTACACATGTATCACAAGAATGTACACATGCGTACAGGACTGTGCACAAGGTATTACAAGACTGTACACATGGTCATATAAATTTGTAAACATGTTTACAAGAATGCACACATGGTCCTATAAGACTGTACACATGTCCTACAAGACTGTACACATGATATTATAAGACAGTACACATGGTCCTACAAGACTGGACAGAAGGTCATACAAGACTATACACATGGTCCTACAATATTGTACACATGTGTACAAGACTGTACACATGTGTCACAAGACTGTACACATGGTATTACAAGACTGTATACATGGTCGTAAAAGATTGTACACATGTGTCACAAGACTGTACACGTAGTTTTACAAGACTGTACACATGTTCTTATAAGACTATACGCATGTGTACAAGACTGTACACATGGTCCTACAAGACTGTACACATAGTCCTACATGACTGTACACATATGTACAAGACTGTACACATAGTCCTACAAGACTGTACACATGTGTAAAATACATCACATATGGTATTACAAGACTGTACACACGGTCCTACAAGATTGTAAACATGGTCCTACAAGACTGTACACATGGTCCTACAAGATTGTACAAATGTGTACAAGACTAACACATGGTATTACAAGACTGTACACATGTGTCACAAGACTATGCACATGCATACAAGACTATATACATGGTATTACAAGACTATACACATGTGTCACAAAAATGTACACATGTGTACAAGACTGTACAAATGGTATAAAACTGTACGCATGGTCGTATAAGACTTTACACGTGTACAAGACTGTACACATAATCCTACAAGACTGTACACATGTGTACAAGACTGTACACATGTCCTACAAGACTGTACACATATGTACAAGAAAGTATACATGGTATTACAAGACTATACACATGGTCCTACAAGATTGTACACATATACCTACAAGACTGTGCACATGGTCCTACAACATTGTACACATGTGTACAAGACAGTACACATGGTATTACAAGATTGTACACATGTGTCACAAGACTATATATATGAATACAAGACTGTACACATGGTCTTATAAAACTGTACACATGGTCGTATAAGACTGTAAACATGTGTACAAGAAGTGTCCATGGTATTACAAGACTGAACACATGGTCCTAATGGATTGTACATATAGTTTTACAAGACTGTGCAATGGTCCTACAACATTGTACACATGTGTACAAGACTGTACACATGGTATTATAAGACTGTACACATGTGTCACACGACTGTATATATATAAATACAAGACTGTATATATAAATGCAAGACTGTACACATGCTATTACAAGATAGTACACATGGTCATATAAAACTGTACACATGTGTACAAGACTTTACACATGGTCCTACAAGACTATACACATGGTCCTACAAGAATGTACACATGTCCTACAAGACTGTACACATGTGTACAAGACAGTAAACATGGTATTACAAGACTGTACAAATGGTCCTACAATACTGTACACATGTGTACAAGACAATACACATTGTATTACAAGACTTTACACATGTGTCACAAGACTATACACATGTATACAAGACTGTAAACATGGTATTACAAGATTGGACACATGTGTCACAAGAATGTACACATGCGTACAGGACTGTGCACAAGGTATTACAAGACTGTACAAATGGTCATATAAGTCTGTACACATGTGTATAAGACTTTACACATGGTCCTACAAGATTGTACACATGTGTACAAGACTGTACACATGTCCTACAAGAATGTACACATGTGTAAAAGACAGTACACATGGTATTACAAGACAGTACACATGGTCATATAAGACTATACACACGGTCATACAAGACTGTACACATGGTAATACAATATAGTACACATGTATACAAGACTATTCACATGTATCACAAGACTATACGCATGGTATTACAAGACTGTATACATGGTCTTATAAGACTACACACATGTGTCACAACACTGTACACATGGTATTACAAGACTATACACATGTTCTTATAAGGCTGTATGCATGTGTACAAGACTATACACATGGTCCTACAAGATTGTATACATGGTCCTACATGACTGTACACATATGTACAAGACTGTACACATGGTCCTACAAAACTATACACATGTGTACAACACAACATATATGGTATTACAATACTATACACATGGTTCTACAAGACTATACACATGGTTCTACAAGACTGTACACATGGTCCTACAAGACTGTACACATGGTCCTACAAGACTGTACACAGGGTCCTACAAGACTGTAAAAATGTGTATACGACAGTACACATGGTATTACAAGACTGTACACATGTGTCACAAGACTATGCACATGCATACAAGACTGTATACAAGACTGTATACAAGGTATTACAAGACTGTACACATGGTATTACAAGACTGTACACATGGTAGTATAAGACTGTACACATGTGTACAAGACTGTACACATGATCCTACAAGACTGTACACATGTGTACAACACTGTACATGTCCTACAAGATTGTACACATGTGTACAAGACAATATGCATGGTATTACAAGACTATACAAATGGTCCTACAAGATTGTACACATATTCCTACAAGACTGTGCACATGGTCCTACAACATTGTACACATGTGTATAAGACAATACACATGGTATTACAAGATTGTACACATGTGTCACACGACTGTATATATGAATACAAGACTATACACATGGTATTACAAAACTATACACATGGTCGTAAAAGACTATACACATGTATACAAGAGTGTACACATGGTCCTACAAGACTGTACACATGTCTACAAGACTGTACAATGTTTACAATACAGTATACATGGTATTACAAGACTGTACACATGGTATTATAAAACTATACACATGGTATTACATGAAAATTCACATGGTTGTATAAGATTGTACACATGTGTACAATCATGTACACATGGTCCTACAAGACTGTACACATGGTCCTACAAGACAATACACATGTGTACAAGACAATACACATCATATGACAAGACAGTACACATGTGTCACAAGACTATACACCTGCATACAAGACTGTACATGTAAGGACCCTGACCTTCGTTTAGGGCTTACCCTATTCGCTTTGCTTAACCTTGATGGTTTGATGCTTGCTAATCACCTTTAGTGGTGATTAGGGTTTGGTTGTGCCTTGTTGAGAGTTGGAGGTGCTGCTTGCAAATAACCCAAGTTTAGGGTTTTGTGAGCAAGTTTACCACCTTGAGAGGGGTTCTTCTCTCTCTTTGCTTTCTCTAGAGTTGAGAGGAAGGCTTGTGCTTGTTGCTTGAGTTCTTTGGGCCTTTGTTGAGCTTTGTTGGGCCTTGAGGTGCCTTGTTTGGGCTTGATTGAGGCTTGTGTCGGCCAAGTGGTGCTTGTGTCAGCCTAGAGATGAGTGTGTCGCCCTAGTGCAAGCTTGGTGTGTCGCCCATGGTGCTTGGTCTTGTTTGGTGGACACTTGGTGCACATCTTGGACAAGTGTCTTAGACCTTGCTAGAGTGATGGTTTGAGTTTGTGGACAAGTGTCCCTTGGGTGGACGACACCTAGCATGGACCAACCTTGTTTTCTCCTCCCTTTCTTTCTATAAAGATGGTTCCTTCCTTAGCTTGAGGTCCCTTTAGTTCCTCTCCCTCTTGTGCATGACACACTCCCTCCTTTCCTTGCTTGGAGGTCAACACACCCTTGGAGAAGGAGAGTGGTGGCCGATACACCCTTGAAGGAGTAGCTTGGAGGTCGACACCCCCCTTGGAGGAGCTTTGGTGGTCGATATCCCTTGAAGCTTGGAGCTCTTCTTCTTCCTTGGAGCTTAAGGCGGGTTGCATAACTCTAACCCTAGCTACTCTACTCTCTTTTCATATATGTTGATTCCATAATCTTGTTTATATACATGTGAGTAGCTTAGTTCTTGCTTAGTAGCCATGTTGGCCGATCCATATAAGTTAGGGTTTAGGGAGCAACACTCCTCTCTCCCCTTTGGTCTAGAAGAGTGAGTTGGGTCCTAATGCCATGAGCGATACCCCTCTTTCCTAATCGATTGAGGTGAGCTTATGACTTAGTGGCTTGAGCAAGATTCTCTTCTCACCTTGGGCAAGAAGGTGAGCTCATTTAGATGACCTTGTGATGAGGTACCTTTAGTGTTTAGTGCTTGTGGAGGTGCTGCCCGGCAGCCCCTTGCTCTAGTTTACCCCCTTGCACGGCATGAGTGAGCAATGTATCCCTTTTGTTCCTTTGGGCGGGTGAGCATTCTGACCTTGCACGCCTTGAGCTAGTTCTGCCCGGCAGGCTGCACGCTTGGAGCTGCTCGCCCGGTAGGCTTGCCCGCCTGACAGTGATGCCTTGCACGATTAGACCTAGACGCGTGAGCGAGATCAACCCTGCACGCCTGACTATCCTACTCGCCCGACACCCTGCTCGCCCGGCACCAGCCCGTGTCGCCCGACAACCTGCTCGCCCGATAAATGTTCTGCTCGCTCAGTTTCACCCTGCTCGCACGCCCGATGAACCTTGCATGCCTTGGGGCTGCACGCTCGCCCTTGTTTCAGTATTGCGTGCTGCACGCCTGACTAGGCTGCACACCATGGCTTTGGGTGAGGGTAGAATTGCCCGATATTGTATTAGTGAGCCTTGCCCGACACACTTCTTTTGGTGAGGGTTTTGGGTACCTTTAGTGAGGAATCTTTGCATCATGAAAATGGCTTGATCTATATATGCCCTTGATATCGTTGGTGACTCCTTGCTCTCTTAATGATAAAGATAGTGACTATGATAGCAGTAATAATAATGCTAGTTTGTATGTTTAGCATGATGTTGAAGCAAGGTTAAGCACATGTGTACAAGTGTGACTACCCTGGTTATCTCTTTAATGCTAAGAGTAATGTTAAGCATGCATTAGGGTTGCTTGATAATATGCTTACATATGTAACCTTAAGATGGGGCATGGATGTAATTATTATTGTCATTTTGTGCTGGAAATATACCTAAACCTAATTGTCACTTATGTTAATAATACGAGTGTCTTGATTATTCATATGGTTATTGAATGATGCTAACCATACAGGTAATGCTTAGCCAAATGAAAAGCTATAAGAAATGGTTATATGTGAATACTGTGGTGACAGGTGTATTATGAATGATGTTCCATAATGATGATGAAAGCCTTGAGAGGCTATGGCACTATGTGATGAGGGATTGAGGTCCTATGATATGTGATGATCCTTGAGATGGATCTAGATGGTTGGCAAGAGGCCAAGTGATAACATGTGATGTGAGATCCTTGTGATGGATCGGTGTGATGTAAATTGTAGAAATAACATAATGTTGAGTTTATGTTGTTTACCTTTTTGTTATATCTTGCATGTTATACAACTTGGTTGAATCTTGCAATCCATCTAAAAGATACTAATTAATCATAGTGAAATCTATCATGTAGTTGCCCTGGCCATAGATCCATCATCAGTCAGGATAGGGTGATGGTGAAACGGGTTCTCCTGCGGGTCAACCCGGAGCGCATATTTTTGAATATGTGAGGTTTCTCCTAGCCTCAAATCGAGAGGTGAAACAAGTGCAGTTGCGGTTGTAGACTCGGATATGTGATGAGAATGGTGAACATGGCCCATGACTCCAGATATGTGATACATTGAGCATGAATGCGTTCATGGCTCCGAGCACGGTGATTAGGCATGTGGCTCAGTTTTACTAGCGCCGTGACCTATACCGAGGCGGGCTAGGCAGAGGGTAGCCTGAGGAGCTGACCCTGTGGCTTAAGGCCACTTGAGCATGAGACTGCGGTCCTGCTTTGTGTTCTCATGTACTGACCACGAGGGGTAAGGTCGTAGATTCCGACTCTTCCATTGACCTTGTATGGCACCGGATATGGGCTTCACAACCGAAGGTTGGATTTGAACGGTACGGTTCATTTCCTTAGGGCATAATAAAACGTAATCCAGCCGTTTAGTATATACTGCTTAAGACAAACATGAAACATTGGTTGAGGCCTTGTTTGTGTAGTTAACTTTAATTATCTTGCAGTTGCTTGCGCATTTTGCATATGTGGTAAGTTTCATATATTTGTCTTGTCAATCATGTTCCATTGAGAAATATATTGGTTATATACCTTTTCGGTATAGCTGGTGAGTTTGATGGTAAGGATGGCTTTGTTTCTCATAAACTAATTATGTTATATTCTTTTATCAGTAATCTGTTGTTATAAGCTCTATCTTATCTGAGGGTTTGTAGTTTTGGCAGAGAGTTATGCCTCCCGCTGGGACAATGTTCAATTGTCTCACTCTGTTGGTTTGCACCCTTTTTAGGTGGTCGAGCTTGTCGTGGTGGTGGTCGCGGAGTTGCGGCCGAGCAGCAAGAAGATCAATAGAAGGCAAGCTTTGGAGATGCTGTTGTTTTGGATGTTTTGTTGTAGAGTCTAGAGTCATCCCTGTACTCTCAGGTCCTTGGCGGTGTTTCAACGTTGTTTTACGATGTACGACCGATGACGTTTGTATACCCTACTGCTGGCCGGATGCGGGCCTTTATGTATATAACAGGTGATGAACTCATGTTACGACAAGACAGCTGTTGCTCTAAGCTGTGGACATGTATCCAGGCTTGTATGGATATGTATGTAACATGTTTTCTTGCAGGATATGGACTGGAATGTAATATGTTTCTCAGTTTATCAGTTTTTCCGAAATCGGTTTTAATTAACCCGTGTTTTTGATAAGCTATAGTTATGGTGATTTCCGCACGTTTTCACGTAACACCTCGTTATCTGTGTGATAATGGGATGTGTTGCCACAAGTTTGGTATCAGAGCTTTAGGTTCGCTGAGTCTACAGGGATCTAGGACTAGGTTGTGCTTGTTCTTATGTGTTTTCCAGATTTTCTCATAGAAATCTTCTTCCCTCAACGGAAGAAAAGCCAAGATGTCTGGAAATCATGAAGAACTCGCTGCTGAGCACAACGATAATGCATCTGTTGATGGAGCAGTAGGCCAGGCACATGAAGATCGGGTGCCTGAGGTCCCCCAATCCGACCCAGCCATTCTTGAACATCCTGCCTACCAACAGCTTATGGGGCAGATGATGGCTACGATGAATCTCATGGTTGAGCGATTACCAGTGCCTCCTCCGCGAGCACAGGTTCCCCATGGAGAAGCATCGGGTATTGGGAAGACCTTCGAGCGGCTTCGCCGAGTTGGAGCTTCGAAATATGTTGGAATGGCTGATCCAGCGGATGCAGATCTATGGCTGACAAGTCTTGAGAAGGCTTTCCGGATCCTCGACATCCCCGAAGCAGACAAAGTAAAGCACGCGGTCTACCTTTTGAAAGGTAGTGCTGGTCACTGGTGGACCATCGAGGAAGAGAAGCGGCCTGGTGAGGTGATCTGTTGGGAAGTGTTTCGACGCGAGTTCATCACCAGATACTTTCCCAAGACGTATCTGGATGAGAAGATTCGTCAGTTCGAGAGTTTGCGATAGGGAACGATGAACATCACCGAGTATGAAGCCAAGTTTATGGACCTGTTGAGGTTTTGTCCTCACATGGCGACGACAGACGAGGAAAGGATCAGACGTTTCGAGAAGGGTCTGAGTGCTGAGCTGACGACACCGGTTTTTGCATTAGATAATCGAGAACGGTTTGCTACGTTTGTGGAATCTGTTCGGAGGATTGAACGATATGTGAGGGAGAAGAGAGAGTCTATGGCTAAGAAAAGACCTGCTCAGTTCCAGGTTCAGAGGTTTGGTGGCTTCAAGAAGCCCAGGTTTTCAGCACCATCAGCGATGAGAGGTTCTGGTAGGCCGTCTCAGTGGTCTCTGAGTAGAGGAAGAGGTTATCGTTCTTCTCCATCTAAGGCACAAAGTTCGGCTTCTGTGGCAGTGACAGGGCCATCCAGGCCTCGGGATGATGTTAGGACATGCTATGCATGTGGTCAGATCGGGCATGTCAAGTCAAGTTGTCCCTACAAAGATGATGAAGTGACACAGCAACCGAGACAGAACCTTTAGGGGTCTGAGAGACCACAGTCCAGTGGTAGCAGAGGATGAGGATGCGGTCGAGCGTCTCAGGCTAGATCATCTGCTCAAGGAAGCAGAGGTCGTGGACAGCAAGAAACGACTCGATTCTATGCTATGAATCGGCCGGAGGCGATAGTCAACCCGCGAGTAGTGACAGGTCAGATGGAGTTATTTCATTCTGATATGTCTTCTTCTTGCTTTATATCTGTTCTGGTTGACCCGGGTGCTACGCACTTTTTTATCGCCTATAGTATGCTTGAGAACTGCCGCTTACTTGTTAGCTGTAAGAAGGATAGCTTGTTGTTAGAAACCCTCTTGATGGTTCTTCGTTGCTTCTAGAAGAATGTCCATCTTGTGTCTTATCTTTCTTGGGACATCACATTCAAGTGGACCTCATACCACTTGATATGCATGGTTTCGATGTTATCTTTGGGATGGATACCTTAGAGAAGTATAAGGTCGTTTTGGACTGTGGTTCCAAGCAGGAAGTGTTTGATAATGCTGGAGAGAAGTGGGTCTTCGAGGGAGATAGGAAGATTCTTCCAACATGCTTAGTATCAGCTATGGTTGCAGATAAGTTGTTACGACAGGGATGTGAGGCGTTCTTAGCTCACGTTGTAGATACCATAATCGATACCAAGGCGAAGGGTCTTAGCCCTGAGGAGGTGTCAGTTGTTCGTAAGTTTGCAGACGTGTTTCCCGAGGAGTTTCCTGGTGTTCCCCCACCCCGAGAGATTTATTTCGAGATCAATCTAGTTCCAGGAACGCAGCCAGTTGCGCAGGCACCGTACAGAATGGACCCAGCAGAGATGGAAGAGTTGAAGAAACAGTTGCAGGAGTTACTAGACAAGGGTTTTATCCGACCGAGTACGTCGCCTTGGGGTGCTCCTGTGTTGTTTGTCAAGAAGAAGGACGGTTTGATGCGGTTGTGTATAGACTAACGGCAGTTGTACAAGGTCACGATCAAGAACAAGTACCCGTTGCCGAGGATGGATGATCTGTTCGATCAGTTACGTGGCGCTACAGTGTTTTCAAAGACCGATCTACGATCCGGATATCATCAGTTGAGGATCAAGGCAGATGACATACCGAAGTCAGCTTTCAGGACGAGGTATGGTCACTATGCGTTTGTGGTTATGTCGTTTGGGTTAACCAATGCACCTGCAACTTTCATGGATCTGATGAACAGAGTGTTTCATCCGTTCTTAGATGAGTTTGTCGTAGTCTTTATAGATGACATATTGATCTATAGTCGGGATAGGCTAGAGCATGAGCAACATCTTCGTCAAGTGTTGACTCTTCTTCGCCAACATCAGTTTTATGCCAAGTTCAGTAAGTGTGAGTTCTGGTTGGAGGAAGTGACTTTCTTGGGTCATGTGATATCTGCTGAAGGAGTCAAAGTAGATCCAAAGAAGGTGGATTCCGTTGCGGAATGGGAACAACCGAAGACGCCGACAGAAGTTTGTAGTTTCCTTGGTTTAGCATGATATTACCGAAGGTTTATCAAGGACTTCAGTGTGATCGCGTTACCGATGACGAAGTTGACCAGGAAGGATGTACCTTTTGTTTGGGATGATCGATGTCAGCAAGCTTTCCAGAGGTTGAAGGAGAAGCTGACCAGTGCTCCAGTGTTGATCTTGCCAGAGCCTGGGAAAGGCTATGTTGTTTTTGTGATGCTTCAAAGAAAGGTTTAGGTTGCGTGTTGATGCAGGAAGATCATGTGGTTTCTTTTGCCTCGTGACAACTCAAGAAGAATGAGGAGAACTATCCGACTCATGACTTGGAGTTGGCAGCAGTGGTTCATGTGTTAAGGATTTGGAGACACTACCTGTATGGAGAAGTATGTCAGATTTTTACGGATCATAAGAATCTGAAGTATATCTTTACGCAGCACGAGTTGAACATGCAACAGCGATGATGGATGGAGTTGATCAATGATTACGACTGCACTATCGAGTATCATCCTGGTAAGGCAAACGTGGTAGCTGATGCGCTCAGCAGAAAGTCTTCTTCTCTTTCTTCAAAGAAGGCACAGTTGAGTTCCCTGGTTTGCCATAGGCGAGATATGTTTGTTTCTCTGCCACCGATGAATGTGCAGATGGAAGTTTCTTGGTTGTCTGGTCTTTTCACATAGATGCAAGTCAAGCCTACGTTGAGGCAGCACATCAAGGATGCACAACAGACAGATGAGGCGGTACAGTTGATCAGATCAGAGTTCGGCAGCAACAAGCGTGATGGGTTCCATGAGTCCGAGGATGGACTAGTTTGCTATCGTGATAGGATGGTGGTTCCAGATGCTGATAATATGAGGAAGTTGGTGCTTGAGGAAGCACACACGTCAATGTATGCCATGCATCCATGTGTCACCAAGATGTATCATAGTCTAAAAGACTTGTATTGGTGGCCCGGCTTGAAGAGAGATGTAGCTGAGTTCGTGGCTAGATGTGCGGTTTGTCAGCAAGTGAAGGCGGAGCATCAGAAGCCGGAAGGTACGTTGCAACCTTTGCCAATACCGCAGTGGAAATGGGATCATATAACCATGGATTTCGTAGTTGGTCTACCCAAGACAACTAGGAATCATGATTCCATTTGGGTGATAGTGGACAGATTGACGAAATCTGCCCATTTTCTACCTGTGAAAACGACATATACAACTGAGAAGCTCGCTAGAGTGTATGTGGATGAGATAGTTCATTTACATGGTGTGCTAGCGACGATCATTTCTGACAGAGGTCCTCAGTTTACGAGTCGTTTTTGGGAATAGTTGCACAGAGCGTTGGGAACGCAGTTGAGGTTCAGTACAGCCTTTCACCCACAGACAGATGGACAGTCTGAAAGGACTATTCAGATTGTGGAGGATCTCCTTCGATCTTGTGTTTTACAGTTCCTAGGCAGCTGGGATATACATCTGAGTTTGATAGAGTTTTCCTACAACAACAGTTATCAGCGAAGCATCGACATGGCTCCTTATGAAGCTTTATATGGAAGGAAGTGCAGATCTCCTTTGTGTTGGTATGAGTCTGGTGAGTATCAGCTTTTGGGTCCTGAGTTAGTGCAGCAGACGACAGATAAGATCAAAGTGATACAACAACAGTTGAAAGTGGCGCTGGACAGGAAGAAGTCTTATGCAGACAATCGCCGAAGACCGTTGGAGTTCCAGGTAGGAGACAAAGTATATCTTAAGGTCTCACCTTGGAAAGGTGTGTTGAGGTTTGGACGGAAGGGTAAGTTGGCACCCAGGTATATGGGGCCTTACCCAGTCACAACACGTGTTGGAAAGGTAGCTTACGAGATAGAGTTGCCTCCTGAGTTGCATAGGTTGCATCCAGTGTTCCATGTTAGTATGTTGAAGAAAAGTCATCCAGATTCAGGTACGGTGATACAACCAGTTGAGGTTGAGCTTGATGTAGACGTGACCTACGAGGAAGGTCCTGTGGCGATTCTTGACAGAAGGGTTAAGAAGCTGAAAAGGAAGGACCTGGTTCTAGTGAAAGTTCTTTGGCAGCGTTGTGGTGTCGAGGAAGCCACGTGGGAGCTTGAGGAAGAGATGAGGAGGAAGCATCCCTCTCTTTTCTCTTTGGATTTTGGGGATGAAACCCCTTAAAGGGGGTTAGATTGTAAGGACCCTGACCTTCGTTTAGGGCTTACCCTGTTTGCTTTGCTTAACCTTGATGGTTTGATGCTTGCTAATCACCTTTAGTGGTGATTAGGGTTTGGTTGTGCCTTGTTGAGAGTTGGAGGTGCTGCTTGCAAATAACCCAAGTTTAGGGTTTTGTGAGCAAGTTTACCACCTTGAGAGGGGTTCTTCTCTCTCTTTGCTTTCTCTAGGGTTGAGAGGAAGGCTTGGGCTTGTTGCTTGAATTCTTTGGGCCTTTGTTGAGCTTTGTTGGGCCTTGAGGTGCCTTGTTTGGTCTTGCTTGAGCCTTGTGTCAGCCAAGTGGTGCTTGTGTCGGCCCTAGTGAAAGCTTGGTGTGTCGCCCATGGTGCTTGGTCTTGTTTGGTGGACACTTGGTGCACATCTTGGACAAGTGTCTTAGACCTTGCTAGAGTGATGGTTTGAGTTTGTGGACAAGTGTCCCTTGGGTGGACGACACCTAGCATGGACCAACCTTGTTTTCTCCTCCCTTTCTTTCTATAAAGATGGTTCCTTCCTTAGCTTGAGGTCCCTTTAGTTCCTCTCCCTCTTGTGCATGACACACTCCCTCCTTTCCTTGCTTGGAGGTCGACACACCCTTGGAGAAGGAGAGTGGTGGCTCATACACCCTTGAAGGAGTAGCTTGGAGGTCGACACCCCCCTTAGAGGAGCTTTGGTGGTCGATATCCCTTGAAGCTTGGAGCTCTTCTTCTTCCTTGGAGTTTGGAGCTTAAGGCGGGCTCCATAACTCTAACCCTAGCTACTCTACTCTCTTTTCATATATGTTGATTCCAAAATCTTGTTTATATACATGTGAGTAGCTTAGTTCTTGCTTAGTAGCCATGTTGGCCGATCCATGTAAGTTAGGGTTTAGGGAGCAACACTCCTTTCTCCCCTTTGGTCTAGAAGAGTGAGTTGGGTCCTAATGCCATGAGCGATACCCCTCTTTCCTAATCGATTGAGGTGAGATTATGACTTAGTGGCTTGAGCACGATTCTCTTCTCACCTTGGGCAAGAAGGTGAGCTCGTTTAGATGACCTTGTGATGAGGTACCTTGAGTGTTTGGTGCTTGTGGAGGTGCTACCCGACAGCTCCTTGCTCTAGTTTACCCCCTTGCACGACATTAGTGAGCAATGTATCCCTTTTGTTCCTTTGGGGGGGGGGTGAGCATTCTGACCTTGCACGGCTTGAGCTAGTTCTGCCCGGCAGGCTGCATGCTTGGAGCTGCTCGCCCGGTAGGCTTGCTCCTTCGACAGTGATGCCTTGCACGATTAGACCTAGATGCGTGAGCGAGATCAACCCTACACGCCTGACTATCCTGCTCGCCCGACACCCTGCTCGCCCGGCACCAGCCCGTGTCGCGTGACAGCCTGCTCGCTCGATACATGTTCTGCTCGCTCAGTTTCACCCTGCTCGCACGCCCGATGAACCTTGCACGCCTTGGGGCTGCACGCTCGACAGAGCTGCACGCTCGTCCTTGTTTCAGTATTGCGCGTGGCACGCCTGACTAGGAAGCACGCCATGGATTTGGGTGAGGGTAGAATTACCCGATATTGTATTAGTGAGCCTTGCCCGACACACTTCTTTTGGTGAGGGTTTTGGGTACCTTTAGTGAGGAATCTTTGCATCATGAAAATGGCTTGATCTATATATGCCCTTGATATCGTTGGTGACTCCTTGCTCTCTTAATGATAAAGATAGTGAATATGATAACAGTAATAATAATGCTAGTTTGTATGTTTAGCATGATGTTGAAGCAAGGTTAAGCACATGTGTACAAGTGTGACTACCCTGGTTATCTCTTTAATGCTAAGAGTAACGTTAAGCATGCATTAGGGTTGCTTGATAATATGCTTACATATGTAACCTTAAGATGAGGCATGGATGTAATTATTATTGTCATTTTATTCTGGCAATATACCTAAACCTAATTGTCACCTTATGTTAATAATATGAGTGTCTTGATTATTCATATGGTTATTGAATGATGCTAACCATGCAAGTAATGCTTAGCCAAATGAAAGGCTATAAGAAATGGTTATATGTGAATACTGTGGTGACAGGTGTATTATGAATGATGTTCCATAATGATGATGAAAGCCTTGAGAGGCTATGGCACTATGTGATGAGGGATTGAGATCCCATGATATGTGATGATCCTTGAGATGGATCTAGATGGTTGGCAAGAGGCCAAGTGATAACATATGATGTGAGATCCTTGTGATGGATCAGTGTGATGTAAATTGTAGAAATAACAAAATGTATTGTTTATGTTGTTTACCTTTTTGTTATATCTTGCATGTTATACAACTTGGTTGAATCTTGCAATCCATCTAAAAGATACTAATTAATCACAGTGAAATCTATCATGTAGTTGCCCTGGCCATAGATCCATCATCAGTCAGGATAGGGTGATGGTGAAACGGGTTCTCCTGCGGGTCAACCCGGAGCGCATATTTTTTAATATGTGAGGTTTCTCCTTGCTTCAAATAGAGAGGTGAAACGAGTGCAGCTATGGTTGTAGACTCGGATATGTGATGAGCATAGTGAACATGGCCCATGACTCCAGATATGTGATATGTTGAGCATGAATGCGTTCATGGCTCCGAGCACGGTGATTAGGCCCGTGGCTCAGTTTTACTAGAGTCGTGACCTGTACCGAGGCGGGCTAGGCAGAGGGTAGCCTGAGGAGCTGACCCTGTGGCTTAAGGCCACTTGAGCATGAGACTGCGGTCCTGCTTTGTGTTCTCATGTACTGACCATGAGGGGTGAGGTCGTGGATTCCGGCTCTTCCATTGACCTTGTATGGCACCAGTTATGGGCTTCGCAGCCGAAGGTTGGATTTGAACGGTACGGTTCATTTCCTCGGGGCATAATAAAACGTAATCCAGTTGTTTAGTATATACTGCTTAAGAAAAACACGAAACATTGGTTGAGGCCTTGTTTGTGTAGTTAACTTTAATTATCTTGCAGCTGCTTACACATTTCACATATGTGGTAAGTTTCATATATTTGTCTTGTCAATCATGTTCCATTGAGAAATATATTGGTTATATACCTTTTCGGTATAGCTGGTGAGTTTGATGGTAAGGATGGCTTTGTTTCTCATAAACTGATTATGTTATATTCCTTTATCAGTAATCTGTTGTTATAAGCTCTATCTTATCTGAGGGTTTGTAGTTTTGGCGGAGAGTTATGCCTCCCGCTGGGACAATGTTCAATTGTCTCACTCCACTGGTTTGCACCCTTTTTAGGTGGTCGAGCTTGTCGTGGTGGTGGTCGCGGAGTTGCGGCCGAGCAGCAAGAAGATCAGTAGAAGGCAAGCTTTGGAGATGCTGCTGTTTTGCATGTTTTGTTGTAGAGTCTAGAGTCATCCATGTACTCTCAGGTCCTTGGCAGTGTTTTGACGTTGTTTTACGATGTACGACCGATGACGTTTGTATACCCTGCTGCTGGCCGGATGTGGGCCTTTATGTATATAACAGGTGATGAACTCATGTTACGACAAGACAGTTGTTGCTCTAAGCTGTGGACATGTATCCAGGCTTGTATGGATATGTATGTAACATGTTTTCTTGCAGGATATGGACTGGAATGTAATATGTTTCTCAGTTTATCAGTTTTTCCGAAATCGGTTTTAATTAACCCGTGTTTTTGATAAGCTGTGGTTATGGTGATATCCGCACGTTTTCACGTAACACCTCGTTATCTGTGTGATAATGGGATGTGTTGCCACAGTACACATGGTATTATAAGATTGTACATGTGTCACAAGAATGTACACATGCGTACATGACTGTACATAAGGTATTACAAAACTATACACATGGTCGTATAAGACTGTACACATAGTCCTACAAGACTTTACACATGGTCCTACTAGACTGTACACATGTGTACAGGACTGTATACAATTGTACAAGACTGTACACATGTCCTACAAGACTGTACACATGAGTACAAGACAGTACACATGCTATTACAAGACAATACACATACATGGTCATACAAGATTGTACACATGGTCCTACAAGATTGTACACATGGTCCTACAAGACTGTACAAATGTGTACAAGATAGTACACATGGTATGACAAGACTGTACACATGTGTCACAAGAGTGTACACATGCATACAAGACCGTACACAAGGTATTATAAGATTGTACACATGTGTCACAAGAATGTACACATGCATACAAGATTGTACACATGATATTACAAGACTATACACATGGTCGTATAAGACTGTACACATTTGTACAAGATTGTACACATGGTCCTACCAGACTGTACTCATGTGTATAAGACTGTACGTATGTCCTATAAGACCGTACACATGTGTAAAAGACTGTACACATGTCCTACAAGACTATACGCATGTGTACAAGATAGTATACACGGTATTGCAAGACTGTACACACGGTCCTACAAGACTGTACACATGGTCCACAATATTGTACACATGTGTACAAGACAATACATATGGTATTACAAGACTGTAAACATGGTCCTACAAGATTGTACATATGGTCATACAAGACTATACACATGGTCTTACAATATTGTACACATGTGTACAAGAATGTACACATGTGTCACAAGACCGTACACATGGTATTATAAGACTGTACACATGTGTCACAAGAATGTATACATGCATACAAGACTATACACATGGTATTACAAGATTGTACACATGGTCATATAAGACTGTACACATGTGTACAAGACTGTACACATAGTCCTACAAGACTGTACACATGGTCCTGCAAAACTGTACACATGTGTACAAGACTGTACACATGGTTCCTACAAGACTGTACACATGGTCCTATAAGACTGTACACATGGTCCTACAAAACTATACACATGTGTACAAGACTGTACAATGGTCCTACAAGAGTGTACACATGTGTACATGACAGTATACATGGTATTACAAGACTGTACACATGGTCCTACAAGATCGTACCCATGGTCCTACAAGACTGTACACATGGTCCTACAAGATTGTACACATGCGTACAAGACAATATACATGGTATTACAAGAATGTGCACATCGTCCTACAAGACTGTACACATGGTCCTACAAGACTATACTCATAGTCCTACAATATTGTACATATGTGTACAAGACTGTACACATGTGTCACAAGACTGGACACATATGTGTAGAAGACTGTACACATGGTCCTGCAAGACTATACACATGGTCCTTGATGTTACACTC
Source organism: Alisma plantago-aquatica (assembly GCA_963693085.1). Taxonomy (NCBI): domain Eukaryota; kingdom Viridiplantae; phylum Streptophyta; class Magnoliopsida; order Alismatales; family Alismataceae; genus Alisma; species Alisma plantago-aquatica. The sequence continues at coordinate 375,786,772 of OY856413.1, read as the reverse complement.
CAATCTCACAATTTCCACTAATCATGAGATTAGGGCATAAATTGAGGATTTAACGTAATACAAAGATCACCATTAACTTTTTCTTCTCTTTCAAAACTCTTTGTTTTCTCGCATTGAACCACATAAACCAACTTTACAAGGGAATCTAAACATTGATTTCTCTAATCTGATTTCATCAGTAAAAAATGCATGTATGAACATTCATTATGTTCCTCATACTTTTAAGCACATAAGACTTGTTGATTCACACATATTTCTAAAAGAGGAATAATGTTATACATCATCATTTACAACTCTCATATTTTTTTACAAGGACCTAGAGTGACAAGGACCGACTAAACTTAATTATACTCAGACTTAACTCTCGTGATAGATTTACTCTGACGTAATGATATCTTCTTCAAGTCCATGTGATTTCTCTAAAAATTTTGAGTAGAGGGGTGAGCCTCATCTCTCAGTGAATGAGTACTTCAAAGAAATAGTCTAAAGCACTGATATAATTACAGATATACTTTTGAGCAACTGATATCAATTATAACAGCAGTTAGCTTTAAAGAGTCTAATAATTGACAATCATAAATATGGAAGGATGATCATGAGAGTTCAAATCATGGTTTGAAATATGAGACTTTCCCTGTTGAGATGTGATCACCCAATCATAGAAGTTGATCACCTGATCATGTAGTCCAAAGCAAAACTTAATCAAACAATTGATAATCAATTGATCTATTGACCTAATATTATGATCGGCTGATCAGACGTTCCAATCGTCCAAACAAAGGATTAATCAGCTTGTTTACAATTTAAAACAATTCTAATCATACGATGGATTGAAAAATTCAATCCCCTTATTCATCCTTATATGTGTGACCCAATAGGTGTTGGTTTATATGCCCATAGAGCCATCCCAAGCGATTACATGGAGTCGGATATTAATTAATCAATTAATGCAATTATTTGGTTAATTAATGAATTCCAGAATATTCTAATTAATCAACGAGCATTTTATTTAACGCAACGTTTTTGTTTACGGATGGGTTTAGGAAACCCTACTTCCCTTCATATCATATTTTAAGGAGGATGACGGTTGATATCTATATAAGATATCAAGAGAGACTTTTCAGTTTACGCTCACGTATGTAAACCCTAGCCGTCACTGTCCTTAGGAGAGAAAGGAGAGCAACATGTCGCTAGCACACTACCGCACAGACACAACTCCTACCCGTCGACCTAGGAAGCGCGACGTGGAGTTCCAGTCCATCCGCGTGGACAAAGTAGAAACGCAGACACTGAGATGCCTGTGTTCGGAGGACATCAACGACCATCTGTGCGTGTTACGAGTAGTGCACATCATCGCACGAAAGGAGCACCGCCGAATCTTCCTACGACAGTGGACGGGAGACAAGTTTCGTCCGTGTAGACAAGCGTCGTTGCACACCTTTGTGCAGTGGGACATCACCGGACTTGCTCCGCGATAAGGTATATCCCACATACACTCCTTCCAAATATGCTGTTGTCGACGAGATCTTGATCAGGTTGCGTAGATTTTTGTTGCTTCTGCCGCACATGTTTTCTCCACAAAACCCAACAGTGGTATCAGAGCAATGTCGATATATGGCGTATTTGGATTCGTTTCGATATGATCGAATCACTGTATACTGTTTTTATGTTGCATACGATGCGAATTAAAACTGCTAATGTGCAAATCTAGACCTAATTCCACATATTCCGCAGGCTTCTATTTTTAATGTTTGGGACGGGGTCGACTATGGAAAATATTGATTTTCCTAAGTGCACAGAAGTAAAATTCCGCATTGGGGCGCTGCCCCAGTGTACCCTGCATAGTTTGCATGGGAGTCAACAATTTATTTAATGGGGATTGTCCCACATTAAAATTACTGCAATTTTAATATGTATATACGTATATGTAGATATACCTATGATAACATACATGTCGCCATTAAAAATTTGTTTTATGTGGTGAGTGCATGCACGGTTATGGCCTAATATCCCCTTTTGTGAATGTTGTGAATGAATGTGGATGTCGATCTTGTGGATATGCTTGTTTTTGAATGCTATGGATGCATAATGGTTTCATATGGATCCTTTGTATAAAGTATTCGGCTTGCATGCCAATCCTCATCTCTTATTTCAAAGTGTAATTAATTCTTTCTCTTTATATTTATACTCATATGATGTAATAGAGATATGATTAGTTTTAGTCTTTGTAAACTTGATGTAAGGAAGCCACTTGAAGATCCAACTCCAAGGAGTGTCCATGGAGAAGCACCATGAAGATCTAATTCCAAGAAGCAACCTGAAGATCCAACTCCAAGGAGCGTCCATGGAGAAGCAACAAGAAGATCCAATTCCAAGAAGCAACTTGAAGTTCCAACCTCACGAAGCATCCATGAAGTTGTTCATTGTAATGTTGATCATTACATGCTTACAGGTTGATTCACAGGTGTTGCATGAGATGCATAAGACCATAGGTGGACCGTAATCCTTTGTTTCTCCAAAGGATTACAATAGTATGGCCATAACCGATGTATTTGTCTTTGTGATTGCATGTCTATCGTTTGTGGTTGTGGATATAGTAGTATATGATATGTACTATTAGTATGTGGTGTTTGTATATGTATATGTATTAATAAAACCCCTCAATTAATAATATTAAGTTTTAGTTTCCTTCCATAAAGCAACACACATGAAAAGCTTGATCAACTATGTGTGGGCACGCCTCCGCGTGGTACACTATCTATCTCGTGGAAGTGTGATGGTGGGTGTGTGGGTCTGCCTCTGTAGGGTGCACACTTATTGTGTTGGCTTATGGGTTGGAATTAACTAGGGAACCTTGATAGGATCAAGTACCTAGAGGTACACAGATGCATCATGATAAGGAGTTGTGATAATCATCTATCCAAGAGTTGCATATGATGCAATTGGCAAAAGTTGCCTACCTTAGTATTTGGTCTTTGACGCCGGCGTTGGCTGGGCATTGATCCAGTTATTTTGGATCTTGGCTCACTAGAAGGTTGTGCATTGCAATCTTCTGACTTGATAGTGTGTTCTATCAATTTGAATAAAATAGTGGGAGTGTAATTAATTAAAGGACTAATTAATCTCGTGTATCAAATCTTTACAAGTCAAAATGTTTTGGACTAAACACAAATTTTTCTTTTGTAGCAATCAAATGGCAAACAACACTCACACGTTCTCGTTGCGATCGGCCCTTGAGAAGGAAAAACTTACCGGAACTAACTTTCAAAATTGGTTTAGGACGTTGAGAATTGTTCTCACACATGAATGTAAGCTCTATGTCCTTGAAACACCATAGCCAGTGGAACCCGCCATAAATGCACCCAAGGCTAAAAAGGATGCTTACAAGAAGCACCTTGATGATGCCGTGGATGTCAAGTGCCTGATGTTGTGCTCAATGCATTATGTGTTGCAAGAGAAGCATGAGAACATGAATGTCATGGAGATGGTAACACATCTCAAGAACATGTATCAACATCAAGCAAGACAGGAGAAATATGATGTCTCAAAGTCTTTGTTCAGGAGCAAGATGAAAGAGGGAGACTCAGTTGGCATCCATATACTCACTTTAATTGGATACGTGTAAAGCCTATCCAAGATGGGATTTCCCCTAGGTCAAGAGTTGGCCACATGTGATTCTAAAATCATTGCCTGAATCATATAATCATTTTGTCATGAACTACAACATGAAAAATCTTGACAAGCCGTTGTCAGAATTGTTGGGCATGTTGAGGATAGCTGAAGCACAGATGAAGAAAGACAAGCCCAAGTCTGTGATGATGATCAACAAGGCAAAGGGAAAGTCAAAAGGCAAAGGCAAGGCTAAGAAAAGTTCTAAAGCTGGGCAGAAGCCAAAGTCATCCGCGCTCAAAGCTAAAGGTGGGATCTCCAAAGAAGGCAGTTGTCACCATTAGGGATGGCAATGGGCCGGGTTTTTCTTGACCCAACCCAAATCCGACCCAACCCATATTTTATAGACCCAAACCCAAACCCAGCCCAAAATTTTTGGGTTTTAAAAAAAGAATTCTCACCCAACCCAAAACTGACGCGTCCGACTTGGGCATCACCCGACCCAACTCATATAGAAGATTTGTCGAAGTATCATGGATGAGTGTTGCATCCTACTTTTTAGGTGTAGATGAACGGAGACACGAGAACTATTTGAATTCTTAAAAATTCACAACAAAATTCTTTGTTTAGTAAGCACACAAGTATCAGTGGCGTAAATCTATTACTCTGGTAGATTGAAAGAGACTTGTCAACGACTACTCAGTTCATTATAATACAAGGTAGTTCTTGATTTCTATGATTCTAGATAAGGAAATAAAACATAGGCATGTCGCCTTTTCCACTTGCAGCTGGTGAGACCTTGTCCATCCTCTTTCCTCTCCTCTTCTTTCTTCGACGGTAATGAACTGATACAAATTAAACTAATGGATGTCGGAAACGTGACCAGTGGAACTGCTTTGACAACCATGCCAATTAGACGACGAAGCAACTATTGTCTGGTTGCAAGATGTTGAATGATTCAGCAACACTTTAGTCGGTTGCTAATCACCAGAACCGCAACATGTGGGAGTCCAACCCGCCGCCGATGCAGTTCCAGATCAAGACTCCTATGCAAACGGTATAGACAGGAAAGGGTGAAATAGGGTTGCTGCCTATACCTCTAATAGAAGCCCCTTGTCGGTCACCTCGTACTTGAACCCGAGGGGAACCTCAAGTGTACAACCTCCTAAACGATGACTCACATCTGGATGCTCGCCGGATAGGACGTCACGGACATGGCATCTGCGGCCTCTGTGCCCCGATCTGTAACAACACACGCAATAAGCACCAACGGGAGGTCGAAGAGCAGGCACAGACGGCGACCAGCCTTTTTATTCGGGTTCGTCGGCATTGGCATCAGGAGAAGAACCAGCGCCCGTTGGATTTCTGGGCGATTGGTGCACTAGAAAAAAACTGCCAACGGGCCCAAGTTTGACCCAATTATGGCTTGCACCCAACGGGTGTGCCCATCCTTGCCCACAAACCCAATTAGACCCAAATTTCTGGGTTGGATCGGGTAGGGTCGGGTTGAGGCAGGACGGGTCAGGTAAAATTGCCAAGCCTAGTCACCATTGTCACCAGGCTGGACATTGGAAAAGAAACTGTCCTCTCTACCTAGAGGAACTGAGGAAGAAGAAGCAGAAATAGAGATCTCCACTTTAGGTATATACATTATTGAGATAAACTTAAATACTTCTTCATCATGGGTACTAGATACCAGATGTCGATCTCACATATGTTCTAATATGCCGGATCTGATAAGAAGTAAGCATTTACAAAAGGACCAAGTTGAGCTGCGGGTCACTGATGGAGCAAGAGTTGCTGCCACCGCAGTTGGAGTTATTAGTTTATCTTTGCCTACGGGCCTTGTAATAGAATTAGAGAATTGCTATTATGTACCTGCCATTAATAGAAATGTTATTTTTGTATCTTGTATGGACAATAGTGGATTTGAATTTCACATTAATAATGGAATTATTTCTATTTCTAAAGATGAGATCTTTTATGGAAATGCCCCTATGTCTTATGGTATCTACTTGTTAGAACTTGAGACTAGCATATACAACGTAAATACTAAAAGGTTAAAACTTAACAACTCAAACAAAACATTCTTATGGCATTGTCGTCTTGGGCATATAAACGAGAAGCGCATATCTAGACTCCATAAGGATGGTTATCTAGACTCTTTTGATTTTGAATCATTGGAGACATGTGAGGCATGTTTATTAGGGAAGATGACCAAGACTCCTTTCACTGGACACAGTGAGAGAGCTAGTGATCTGCTAGGGCTCATACATACTGATGTATGTGGACCTTTTAGATCAAATGCTAGAGGAGGCTATCAATACTTCATTACCTTCACTGATGACCTCAGCAGGTATGGCTATGTATATCTTATGAAACACAAGTCAGAAACTCTTGAAATGTTCAAGACTTTCATGAATGAAGTAGAGAAGCAACTTGGTAAGAGTATTAAAGCACTCTATTCATATCGAGGTGGCGAATACTTAAGACAAGAGTTTGAGGACCTTCTGAGAGACTGTGGTATTGTATCACAATGGACTCCACCTGGTACACCATAACATAATGGTGTGTCAGAAAGAAGGAATCATACATTATTAGACATGGTACGATCAATGATGAGTTCAGTCAAACTTCCAATATCGTTCTGGGGATATGCTCTTAAAAATGTAGCGTTTACACTTAACCGTTGACCTTCCAAATAAGTTCAAAAGACACCATATGAGATATGGAATGGGAATCATCCCAATTTGTCTATGTTAAAGATTTGGGGATGTGAAGCTTATGTTAGGAAAAAATTTCCTGAAAAGCTTGGACCCAAATTATAAAAATGCTATTTAATTGGACACCCCAAGGAAACTAGGGGATACTACTTCTACACACCAACTAACAACAAAGTGTTTGTTGCTAGGACTGCTGTATTTCTTGAAAAGGAATTTATTTCCAAAGGAATTAGTGGGAGGAATGTAGAGCTTGAAGAAATTCGAGACTAACAAGAAAGCAAAGAACCTGAGGAGGTACATAAGGAATATGAAGACTCACAAATTGTTGTGGAATTTTTGTGGCATCCAACTTAGAAAAATAAGATTAACTTAAGTGGAAGCAAATTGCAGCGGATTACTGAAAATTACTGAAAAGTAATTTTTTTGCAAAGAGATCCATACATAGGAAATCTTTGCCAACAAGAACCATTGTATAACAATTACATTATGCAAACGTACATAACATGTACCATCTCTTTTCAGAGACTACATCATAAACTGTCTTATAAACATTATATATAGATAGTATACGAATCTCGAGGCATCAAGCCAAAACCTCAGATCGATTCACCAAAAACACTGACTAAAAACTCCGAGGACCTGAGAGTACATAGATGACACATAGGACTTTCTAAATACATAACTTGACAGACATTATCTCCACATGAGATCTCACTGTTGTCCCTGCTGTTACTGCTGCTGTCCATACCTTGCAATGGGATTCTGCCTCTTTGTCCTCGTCCACCTAAAAAGTTGGATCCCACAGGGGTGAGACAATTGTAAATTTCCCCAGCGGGAGATATAACTCTCCGCCAAAACATTGTTATAGCAGTTTTATTAAAATAAATTGAGCAGAAGGGTTTATATATATTTAATCAACAGTAGGTAAATCACTTATATGAACAAAGTGAAGTAATCTCCTTTTTCAAGGATAACATTGCATCTACTCATGGTAGACTCATAGTTCATCCATCTACTTGTAATGAATACAACAAATATGAATAACATCAATGAACTACAGATCTATAACAGAATGTAACATCAACCAATGAATTTCTGTATTCAATCCAGAAGCAAACATGCTATACGGCTGATTTCATTTTACAAACACACTTATGCCCTGAGGAGATGAGGTATACCGCTCATACTCCAACCGACCAATGCGAAGTCAAAATCGGTACCTACATAGGTCAATGGAAGATTCGGATTCCCATGACCTCCCACATATCGGTCAGTGCGAGATCACATGCAAGACATCTTGTGTCTCTGCTAAATATAGCTTTCCAGGGTATACTGGCAACTTCGCTATCAGAGTTATAGTGGCGTGCTGCACTCTCTTCGCGATCGTGAGATTTCATGTTTATCTCCACCGATCCGACATTAACATTATTGGGAGATGTGTACGACATCTAACCCAATCATCAGGAGATTCGTGATACATCCATCCCGGTACATATAATGAAGGATTGAGAGATTTAATGTTTATCTCACATCAATCCATCATTAGGGCGTAAGGATATTCACACCCATAACCCCCCACATACTCAAAAGTATGCCCTCCAGGTTTTGCCGCGGAGCACCCATTTCACCATCACCAATTTGCTGACGATGATGGATCTATGGTCAGGGCTCTACATGATTTGATTTCACTTGATTAATTAAGTACATTAACATATTCTTTTAGCATCAGCCAAGTTCTCAAACAAGACTTATTACAACAATGCTATAAAGAGACATGTACTACTTTCATCAGATACTTATCAGTCTTTCATAGACCTTGGGAACTCAGTTCCTCATTTCAAACTGGGGATTCTCATCCCTTCACAATCTCATTGCCATAATCATATGGTTCTGGGTATTCAAACCCTTAACTCATCATTGAGCATCATTACCATTTATTAGGTAACTATGACCTTCAGGTCATCTGACCAAGGCATTCATGATACTTGTTACACAAGCATCACACCTGGCTCACAAGGCCACAGAAAATCTTGTTACCTTTTTCTAGGCAACAACTTACTCATGTGACTTATAAAAGTCCATGCACGTTTCTACTTTTATTAAGCAACAACAACATCAAGGCACAAAAGGCCAAACATTTATTATATAAATGTCATAGCTCAAATCTAGCTATGTTCATCATCTCATCATACCTGCATGGTTATTAGGCATGATAACAATCATACAAGATATTCATCACATCATGTGATACAATACTAACATCATTATTCCTTTCCCAGGAGTTAGGGTTTACTATCAAATAGAGCTTTCATTCCCTTTACCCAAAATTAGGGTTAGGGTTCCCCATTTCTCATTAATTAGGGTTTCATGATTACATTACCTGTCCAACCCTTAATTCATTATTCTATTTCTCTGGGGTATTGAAAGATATCATAACTGATTATTCAAGATCATTATTCTCATCAATTCAAGGAATGAGTTCATTTCTCATCCTCATCATGGTATGACTACATCATACTCATCTTTTGGGCTTAACCCCATTCTCAAGGTATATTAAATAACACTCATCAAAGTACAACAACTCATTACATTTCATTGTAATAGTTGCATAACACACTTCATATGTTTCTTACCCAATTATATTGGATTTGAAGTGTATCAAGGTATATAAACCCTGAAGTGCTGAATGTGATAACTATCATATTTTGATGTATCGCTTTCTCATCACTTCAGACTCTCCTAAATTAGCCATCTTATCTTGTATTAAGGTATTTCCCTTCTTAATACATTCCATCACTAATCACTCACCTATAGCATATAATGTATAGACCACACATTAGAATTGTCCAAGTATCTTCAATGATATGGACTTGTCTAATGATAAAGAAATTACTTACAATAAGGTTGCTTATAATCAACCATATGAAATGTTCCACCTTTATAAGGTCATTCCTTCTATCTCATCATTAGGGTTTCCTTACACCCTTACTTAATATTAGGATTATGATTCATTGTCATATTGCCCAGGGCCAGGGCTTCATGTATTATGACTTCACATTAGAGTCTCATATACCTTTACCCTTTTTAGGGCCTCTCATCACAACATAGCATTGGAGCTTCATGTGATGTCAACTTTTAATCAGGGTTCTTCATGGAATCACCCTCAACTAGGGTTTCTCATGGAATCACCCTCAACTAGGGTTTTATATGGAATCACCCTCAACTAGGGTTTCACATGGAATCACCCTCAACTAGGGTTTCTCAATATTGATTCCTTCAATCATTAAATTCATGGAACCAATCATCAATTGGACCTATCCTCATACTTCAATTGAGTTAAATAGGTCAACCTTCAACTGATTTGACCCTCAATTGACCCTCAATTAGTCCTCAATTAGGGTTTGAATCAATTGAATTAGGGTTTGGAATCGATGATCCTTCAACACTAATCAATGCAAGATTAGTTACTTTGAAACCATTGAACCATCATCCAAAATGAACATGACCTGACCCCAAATAGTCTTGAGGTCGTTTGGATGACCACCAAATGGTCTTGATACCGTTTGCCCATCACATAATCAAAATCCAAGTCAACCAATTAGGGTTTGGATCATTGGATTGATCACCAAATCAGCAATTGATTACACTTTAACTTAGTATCATTGGATCATCAATTGCTTAACCATACTCATCCCTAGACCTCCAAACGGTCTTGAGACCGTTTGGATGAGCTCCAAACGGTCTTGAGACCGTTTGGATCATCCAACCCTTGGATTCTAGTGAAAAATCATTAGGGTTTGAGCTATTGAGTTGATCATCAAATCAGCACTTAATTGCAAAGTGATTTGGTACCTTTAGACCTTCAATTGGTCAACCATGCTTAACCCTAGACCTACAAACGATCTTGGGTGATCCCCAAACGGTCTTGAGACCATTTGGGTGATCCCCAAACGGTTTTGAAACCGTTTGGGTCAATCAACCCAAAGCATCAACTCATTCATTTGTAAAATCAGCACTTAGCCGATTAGGGTTTATACCATATGTTTGGATCTTCAAATACTTAACCATACTCAAGCCTAGACCTCCAAACGGTATTGGTTGACCTACAAACGGTCTTGAGACCGTTTGGGTGATTCCCGAACGGTTTTGAAACCGTTTGGGCTAATTAACCCAAAAAGTCAAATCAATCAAGCTGAAAATCAGCACTTAATCCAATTAGGGTTTGCCTAATTGATTAGCCTTCAACTCATGATTCCTTTGGAATTAATCCATAAAATTTGGTGGGTTATCAAACAACATAATTAGTAACAGGATTCTCAAACGGTCAACCCTTGGTCAACTCCCCCAAATGGTTTTGAAACCGTTTGGTCTCATGCGGTTTGATGAAACAGTTTGCTTCTAAACAGTTTGAAACCGTTTGTTCCCACACGGTTTGGGAAACCGTTTGAGAAACCCAACCAAGATCGTTTGCCTTAGATATTTTAGATAGGTGTGTGCTTATCATCTTCAACCTCTGAACTCACGAAACCTGCTGTGGTTTCCATGGAAATTGCATCCATCAACCAAATCAATTATTGTAAGTATGGAAATGATCATTATTTGATAAGGAATTGAATGCAATAACAAAATCAAGGGTTCAAGTTATAAAACCCGCCTCCAATTGAGCTCCAAAGCTCCATGATCACAGAAACAATGGTGTATGCAACTCCTTTCACCATTCCAAGGCTCGTCCTCAAGGTTTGAGTGAAAAGGAATGGTTAGAATTGAAGAAGAGATCAAAATAGGAAGAAATCCATAATTTATTTTCAATTTCCACCATGGAATCATGGTGAACAAAGGTCAAGAAGCTTACCAACAGGCTGGGGATCGTCCTCCTGACCCTCCCAAGCTCCCTTGGTCGTTCCCCAAGCAAGGAGAAGAAGTGGGGTCGTAAAAGCCTTTCGTTTTGCTTGTAAAAGGTTCTTTTATAAAAATCCAATGAGAGAGAAAGTACTTTGCAAAAATCCAATTAACCCCAAAAAGTGGCCGCCTCTTCCCCCTTATCTTCCTTAGGGACGAGTCTATCTTGTTTTCCTCTTATCCCTCTCAATTATCCATGATTTAAAGAAAAGCAAATCAAGCACCTTAAATCATATTATATTGATATCCATATGTGAGTGGATATTTCTTTTTCTTATAAAATTGTGTGTGAGTTATCCATTCCCTTGGATATTTTCGCGGTCCTTTCAAAGCTCAAGTACGTCACACACACATATGAATCCAACCATTTTAGTTTTGGTTGAAGGCCCTTTAATTAATACATTTATTTTTTCCCTAAATCAAATTAGGGTTTCAATTAAGCATTAATCTTGATTATTTTAATATCAAGATTCTCTCTCCTCCAACTTAACTCAAATGAGGCGCCCCTCTCGTTTTCTTTGCTCTACATGATGTCAAGAAACATTAGGGACCTTATTGAAGTGGTAATTTATATATTTCACCCTAGGTTTTTGGTAAATTGCACATTACACCAAAACTAGGTTTTCATGCACATACATTGCTTTATTAGCTCTTTCTTGGTATTCAGGCATCCACAGCCATACCTCAGCATCATTCTCACTCTCATGATGCTTCAAAACATAAATAACATATTTTCATACACAATTTGCACTTAAACCCCTCAACTTGGGTAATTTGCACTTTAGTCCAAAACAAGTAAAACATTGATTTCAACAATGTTCAAAAAGGACTAGAATTGCAACATAAGTCCCTCTTGAGGCCTAATTACTTTTAACAAGATGATATTAAGCATTTAATCATCTTTCTTAATCAAAACACCTAGGGTTAAAGTATAACCCAGGTCAGGGATGTTACAAATCATAAACCCCTTACAAGGATTTCGTCCTCGAAATCCAGATAAAGGAAGACAAATGTTTTGATTCATCATACTAACTAGTCTTCACATATCATCTTCTTATTATAGAGACACCATAAATCTTTGATCAGAACAAACTGTTTCCATACAAGATTCTATAGAATCCACACACAAAGCACATGCCCCACTGTACCTTATCATTGACTATATAGTCAACTTTGTGTCAAATAACACTTTTCTTATTCAGAGAAGCATCATACATTCTTTATTAGTATCATGTTTATGCAGAGCATAAACCCCTAACATATGATGTTCATATTATTTTATATAATCAGACTAATTTCACATTTGACCACTCCAGGTAGCCAACCTAACCCATCTGATAACTCTGAGATACCAGAATCTTTCACCTTGGTATCTATCATATGTGTTGGAAACACATATATATATATATCTTCCTTTCATCTTAGAACATTAATTGTTTCATATGTCCCCATCTTGGGACCAAAGTCCAAAATAACTGATACTTTTCTAAGTATCCATCATATGAACATATTTATCTTATGCACATCAAGCATCCTAAGACCCACTTGATTGCCATGTCCCTAAAAGGAAAGAAAACAAGGATTCATATTCCTCTTTTTAATTCATGTATTTTCAACTATTCATGAACCATTTACTCTTTATCTCATCCTGGGTTCCTTGCCTTTTTCTTGTAATTTGTAAGGATGACTGCATATCATTATCCCTTTCTTTATTATTATCTAGCATGTTTATGATCTCATCATATTTCCCATTTCCTCATTATGGGAAAGATCTTTATTATGCTTGTAGCATTATTGAACATGGTTCATCTCCCTTATTCTTATTCTTATCTTATGAGGAGTACACTTTTAGTTCCTCATACAACATGCTCATCTGAGATTATCTCAGACTTCTCTTTCTTATGCTTAGGTTATGACACATTTCTTCATTTCATATTTCTGATTTCATGATACTCATTAGATTGTCTCAGAATGACTGCTTGATCCGAGTAATAAAAAAGACAACAATCTAAGAGTTTCCATACTCACTTTATCATCAATAGTTGTATACTTGGCCAGGGTATATAAATACTAAGATGAAGTGGTATGCACTTTGTATATTATCATATTCCTTCTTTTCATATTATATCACAAGCATAAGGCTTAACATCCCTGAATTTTATCCAGGCATATCTTCTGTACCTCATATTTTCTTATAGAGGTAAGAACAACATAAAACATTTGTAATGTTTTATTATGCAAAACATAAGTCCTCATAGGACTAATCAAGGAAAGTTCAATCAATTATTTTCTCAATTAATCCAGGAATCATAAAATGACATATTTGAATGACATTATCTTGTCTAACCTGTCATGATTCATGGATTATTCACTGCCTCAGGATAACTCTGCCTCAAAGGTTGATTCAATAGGCTAAGGTTGAGCACAAACTCAATTTAAGTCCAGAATTTTATCATTTCCTTTTGCTTCAACCTGCTGATGCTGATTACAAATCCTGTTGATATCTAAAACATCATAATTGAAGCTAGGAATCTAGGTTATACTATCAATGCTTGATCCACTATATACATTACTGTTGCCCTAAGTTCTCCAACAGTAATACTTAAAGAAGGATTTTCTTATTATAGTTGGATCAGCAAGGGGATTCTCAGGCAATTGTCTCTCTCTTGCTCGTTCCCATGCACCCCTTCTTGGTGCAACATTGCTACTTTCAACAGCAACCTCCTCATGTGACCTAGTCATCTTTAACTTCTTCTTCTCTTATACGAGCAGAAGACACTATTAGATACACTGGATGACACTAGAATAGACTCTACTACCTTAGTCCTATGTCTCTGTAGACTCAGCGAACCTAGAGCTATGATACCACTAAATTGTGGCATCCAACTCACAAAAACAAGATTAACTTAAGCGGAAGCGAATTGCAGCAGATTACTGAAAATTACTGAAAATTAAAACTTTTTGCAAAGAGATCCATACATAGGAAATCTTTCCCAACAAGAACCATTGTATAACCATTACATTCTGATTCAAATGTACATAACCTGTACCATCTCTTTTCAGAGACTACATCATCAACTGTCTTATAAACATTATATATAGACAGTATACAAATCTCGAGGCATCAAGCCAAAACCTCAGATCGATTCACCAAAAACACTGACTAAAAACTCTGAGGACCTGAGAGTACAGAGATGACACATAGGAATTTCTAACTACATAACTTGACAGACATTATCTCCACCTGAGATCTCACTATTGTCCCTGGTGTTACTGCTGTTGTCCATACCTTGCAATGGGATTCTGCCTCTTTGTCCGCATCCACCTAAAAAGTTGGATCCCACGGGGGTGAGACAATTGTAAATTGCCCCAGCGGGAGATATAACTCTCTGCCAAAACATTGTTATAGCAGTTTATTAAAATAAACTGAGCAGAAGGGTTTATATATATTTAATCAACAGTAGGTAAATCACTTGTATGAACAAAGTGAAGTAATCTCCTTTTTCAAGGATAACATTGCATCTACTCATGGTAGACTCATAGTTCATCCATCTACTTGTAATGAATACAACAGATATGAATAACATCAATGAACTACAGATCTATAATAGAATGTAACATCGGCCAATGCATTTCTGTATTCAATCCTTAAGAAAACATGCTATACGGCTGATTTCATTTTACAAACACACTTATGCCCTGAGGAGATGAGGTATACCGCTCATACTCTAACCGACCACTGCGAAGTCGAAATCGGTACCATACATAGGTCAATGGAAGAGCCGGATTCCCATGACCTCCCACATCTCGATCAACGTGAGATCACATGCAGGACATCTTGTGTCTCTGCTAAATATAGCTTTCCAGGGTTTACTGGCAACTTCGCTATCAGAGTTACCGTGGCGTGCTGCACTCTCTTCGCGATCGTGAGATTTCGTGTTCATCTCCACCGATCCAGCATTAACATTATTGGGAGATGTGTACGACATCTAACCCAATCATCGGGAGATTCGTGATACATCCATCCCGGTACATATAATGAAGGATTGAGAGATTTAATGTTTATCTCACATCAATCCATCATTAGGGCATAAGGATATTAGCGCCCATAACCCCACATACTCAAAAGTATGCCCTCCGGGTTTTGCCGCGGAGCACCCGTTTCACCATCACCAATTTGCTGACGACGATGGATCTATGGTCAGGGCTCTACATGATATGATTTCACTTGATTAATTAAGTGCATTAGCATATTCTTTTAGCATCAACCAAGTTATCAAACAAGACTTATTACAACAATGCTATAAAGAGACATGTACTACTTTCATCAGATACTTATCAGTCTTTCATAGACCTTGGGAACTCAGTTCCTCATTTCAAACTGGGGATTCTCATCCCTTCACAATCTCATGGCCAAAATCATATGGCTCTGGGTATTCAAACCCTTAACTCATCATTGAGCATCATTACCATTTATTAGGTAACTATCACCTTCAGGTCATCAGACCAAGGCATTCATGATACTTGTTACACAAGCATCACACCTGGCTCACAAGGCCACAGAGTATCTTGTTACCTTTTTCTAGGCAACAACTTACTCATGTGACTTATAAAAGTCCATGCACATTGCTACTTTTATTAAGCAAGAACAACATCAAGGCACAAAAGGCCAAACATTTATTATATAAATGTCATAGCTCAAATCTAGCTATGATCATCATCTCATCATACCTGCATGGTTATTAGGCATGATAACAATCATACAAGATATTCATCACATCATGTGATACAATACTGACACCATTATTCCTTTCCCAGGAGTTAGGGTTTACTATCAAATAGAGCTTTCATTCCCTTTACCCAAAATTAGGGTTAGGGTTCCCCATTTCTAATTAATTAGGGTTTCATGATTACATTACCTATCCAACCCTTAATTCATTATTCTATATCTCTAGGGTATTCAAAGATATCATAACTGATATTCAAGATCATTATTCTCATCAATTCAAGGAATGAGTTCATTTCTCATCCTCATAATGGTATGACTACATCATACTCATATTTTGGGCTTAACCCCATTCTCAAGGTATATTAATTAACACTCATCAAAGTGCAACAACTCATTACATTTCATTGTAATAGTTGAATAACACACTTCATATGTTTCTTACCCAATTATATTGGATTCGAAGTGTATCAAGGTATATAAACCCTGAAGTGCTGAATGTGATAACTATCATATTTTGATGTATCACTTTCTCATCACTTCAGACTCTCCTGAATTAGTCATCTTATCTTGTATTAAGGTATTTCCCTTCTTAATACATTCCATCACTAATCATTCACCTATAGCATACAATTTATAGACCACACATTAGAATTGTCCAACTATCTTTAATGATATGGACTTGTCTAATGATAAAGAAATTACTTACAATAAGGTTGCTTATAATCAACCACATGAAATGTTCCACCTTTATAAGGTCATTCCTTCTATCTCATCATTAGGGTTTCCTTACACTCTTACTTAAAATTAGGATTATGATTCATTGTCATATTGCCCAGGGTTAGGGCTTCATGTATTATGACTTCACATTAGAGTCTCATATACCTTTACCCTTCTTAGGGCCTCTCATCACAACATAGCATTGGAGCTTCATGTGATGTCAACTCTTAATCAGGGTTCTTCATGGAATCACCCTCAACTAGGGTTTCTCATGGAATCACCCTCAACTAGGGTTTCATATGGAATCACCCTCAACTAGGGTTTCACATGGAATCACCCTCAACTAGGGTTTCTTAATATTGATTCCTTCAATCATTGAATTCATGGAACCAATCATCAATTGGACCTATCCTCATACTTCAATTGAGTTAAATAGGTCAACCTTCAAATGATTTGACCCTCAATTGACCCTCAATTAGTCCTCAATTAGGGTTTGAATCAATTGAATTAGGGTTTGGAATCGATGATTCTTCAACACTAATCAATGCAAGATTAGTTACTTTGAAACCATTGAACCATCATCCAAAATGAACATGACCTGACCCCAAACGGTCTTGAGGTCGTTTGGATGACCACCAAACGGTCTTGAGACAGTTTGCCCATCACATCATCAAAATCCAAGTCAACCAATTAGGGTTTGGATCATTGGGTTGATCACCAAATCAGCAATTGATTACACTTTAACTTAGTATCATTGGATCATCAATTTCTTAACCATACTCACCCCTAGACCTCCAAACGGTCTTGGGTGACCGCCAAACGGTATTGAGACCATTTGGATGATCTCCAAACGGTCTTGATACCATTTGGCAAATCCAACCCTTGGATTCTAGTGAAAAATCATTAGGGTTTGAGCTATTGAGTTGATCATCAAATCAGCACTTAATTGCAAAGTGATTTGGTACCTTTAGACCTTCAATTGGTCAACCATGCTTAACCCTATACCTCCAAACGGTCTTGGGTGATCCCCAAACGGTCTTGAGACCGTTTGGGTCAATCAACCCAAAGCATCAACTCATTCATTTGTAAAATCAACACTTAGCCGATTAGGGTGTATACCATATGTTTGGATCTTCAAATACTTAACCATACTCAAGCCTAGACCTCCAAACGGTATTGTTTGACCTAAAAACGGTCTTGAGACCGTTTGGGTGATTCCCAAACGGTTTTGAAGCCGTTTGGGCTAATTAACCCAAAAAGTCAAATCAATCAAGTTGAAAATCAGCACTTAATCCAATTAGGGTTTGCCTAATTGATTAGCCTTCAACTCATGATTCCTTTGGAATTAATCCATAAAATTTGGTGGGTTATCAACCAACATAATTAGTAACAGGATTCTCAAATGGTAAACCCTTGGTCAACTCTGCCAAACGGTTTTGAAACTGTTTGGTGTCATGCGGTTTGATGTAACAGTTTGCTTTTATACAGCTTGAAACCGTTTGCTCCCAAACGGTTTGGGAAACCGTTTGAGCAACCCAACCAAGATCGTTTTCCTTAGATATTTTAGATAGGTGTGTGCTTATCATCTTCAACCTCTGAACTCATGAAACCTGTTGTGGTTTCCATGGCAATTGCATCCATCAACCAAATAAATTATTGTAAGTATGGAAATGATCATTATTTGATAAGGAATTGAATGCAATAACAAAATCAAGGGTTCAAGTTATAAAACCCGCCTCCAATTGAGCTCCAAAGCTCCATGATCACGGCAGCAATGGTGGATGCAACTCCTTTCACCATTCCAAGGCTCGTCCTCAAGGTTTAAGTGAAAAGGAATGGTTAGAATTGAAGAAGAGATCGAAATAGGAAGAAATCCATAATTTAATTTCAATTTCCACCACGGAATCATGGTGATCCAAGGTCAAGAAGCTTACCAACAGGCTGGGGGTCGTCCTCCTGACCCTCCCAAGCTCCCTTGGTCGTACCCCAAGCAAGGAGAAGAAGTGGGGTCGTAATTAAAAGCCTTTCATTTGGCTTGTAAAAGGTTCTTTTATAAAAATTCAATGAGAGAGAAAGTACTTTGCAAAAATCCAATTAACCCCAAAAAGTAGCCGCCTCTTCCCCCTTATCTTCCTTAGGGACGAGGATATCTTGTTTGCCTCTTATCCCTCTCAATTATCCATGATTTAAAGAAAAGCAAATCAAGCACCTTAAATCATATTATATTGATATCCATATGTGAGTGGATATTTCTTTTTCTTATAAAATTGTGTGTGAGTTATCAGTTTCCTTGGATATTTTCGTGGTCCTTTCAAAGCTCAAGTATGTCACACACACATCTGAATCCAAACATTTTAGTTTTGGTTGAAGGCCCTTTAATTAATACATTTATTTTTGCCCTAAATCAAATTAGGGTTTCAATTAAGCATTAATCTTGATTATTTTAATATCAAGATTCTCTCTCCTCCAAATTAACTCAAAGGAGGCGCCCCTCTCATTTTCTTTGCTCTACATGATGTCAAGAAACATTAGGGACCTTATTGAAGTGGTAATTTACATATTTCACCCTAGGTTTTGGGTAAATTGCACATTACACCAAAACTAGGTTTTCATGCGCATACATTGCTTTATTAGCTCTTTCTTGGTATTCAGGATTCCATAGCCATATCTCAGCATCATTTTCACTCTCATGATTCTTCAACACATAAAGAACATATTATCATGCACAATTTGCACTTAAACCCCTCAACTTGGGTAATTTGCACTTTAGTCCAAAACAAGTAAAACATTGATTTCAACAATATTCAAAAAAGACTAGAATTGCAACATAAGTCCCTCTTTAGGCCTAATTACTTTTCACAAGATGAGATTAAGCATTTAATCATCTTTCTTAATCAAAACACATATGGTTAAAGTATAACCCAGGTCAGGGATGTTACAAATCATAAACCCCTTACAAGGATTTCGTCCTCGAAATCTAGATAAAGGAAGATAGATGTATTTTATTCATCATACTAACTAGTCTTCACATATCATCTTCTTATTATAGAGACACCATAAATCTTTGATCAGCACAAAGTGTTTCCATACAAGATTCTATAGAATTCACACATAAAGCACATGCCCCACTGTACCTTATCAGTGATTATAGAGTCAACTTTGTGTCAAATAACACTTTTCTTATTCAGAGAAGCATCATACATTCTTTATTAGTATCATGTTTATACAGAGCATAAACCCCTAACATATGATGTTCATATTATTTTATATAATCAGACTAATTTCACAGTTGACCACTCCAGGTAGCCAACCTAACCCATCTGATAACTCTGGGATACCAGAATCTTTCACTTGGTATCTATCATATGTGTTGGAAACATATATATATATATATATATATATATATATATATATATATATATATATCTTCCTTTCATCTTAGAACATTAATTGTTTCATATTTCCTCATCTTGGGACCAAAGTCCAAGATAACTGATACTTTTCTAAGTATCCATCATATGAACATATTTATCTTATGCACATCAAGTGTCCTAAGACCCACTTGATTGCCATGTCCCTGAAAGGAAAGAAAACAAGGATTCATATTCCTCTTTTTATTTCATGTATTTTCAACTATTCATGAACCATTTACTCTTTATCTCATCCTGGGTTCCTTGCCTATAGCTTGGAATTTGTAAGGATGATTGCATATCATTATCCCTTTCTTTATTATTATCTAGCATGTTTATGATCATTTTATGATCTCATCATATTTCCCATTTCCTCATTATGGGAAAGATCTTTATTATGCTTGTAGCATTATTGAACAGGGTTCCTCTCCCTTATTCTTATTCTTATCTTATGAGGAGTACACTTTTAGTTCCTCATACAACATGCTCATCTGAGATTATCTCAGACTTCTCTTTCTTATGCTTAGGTTATGACACATTTATTCATTTCATATTTCTGATTTCATGATACTCATTAGATTGTCTCAAAATGACTGCTTGATCAGAGTAATCAAAAAGACAACAATCTAAGAGTTTCCATACTCACTTCATCATCAATAGTTGTATACTTGGCCAGGTTATATAAATACTGAGATTAAGTGGTATGCACTTTGTATATTATCATATTCCTTCTTTTCATATTATCACAAGCATAAGGCTTAACATCCCTGAATTTTATCCAGGAATCTCTTCTGTACCTCATATTTTCTTATAGAGGTAAGAACAACATAAAAAAATTGTAATGTTTTACTATGCAAAACATAAGTCCTCATAGGACTAATCAAGGAAAGTTCAATTAATTATTTTCTCAGTTAATCTAGGAATCATAAAATGACATATTTGAATGACATTATCTTGTCTAACCTGTCATGATTCATGGATTATTCACTAGCTCAGGCTAACTCTGCCTCAAAGGTTGATTCAACAGGCTAAGGTTGAGCACAGACTCAATTTAAGTCCAGAAATTCATCATTTCCTTTTGCTTCAACCTGCTGATGCTGATTACAAATCTTGTTGATATCTAAAACATCATAATTGAAGCTAGGAATCTAGGTTATACTGTCAATGCTTGATCTACTATATACATTACTGTTGCCCTAAGTTCTCCAACAGTAATACTTAAAGAAGGATTTTCTTATTATAGTTGGATCAGTAAGGGGATTCTCAGGCAATTGTCTCTCTCTTGCTCGTTCCCATGCACCCCTTCTTGGTGCAACATTGCTGCTTCCAACAGTAACCTCCTCATGTGACCCAGTCATCTTTAAGTTCTTCTTCTCTTATACGAGAAGAAGACACTATTAGATACACTGGATGACACTACAATAGACTCTACTACCTTAGTCCTATGTCTCTATAGACTCAGCAAACCTAGAGCTCTGATACCACTAAATTGTGGCATCCAACTCACAAAAACAAGATTAACTTAAGCGGAAGCGAATTGCAGCAGATTACTAAAAATTACTGAAAATTAAAACTTTTTGCAAAGAGATCCATACATAGGAAATCTTTCCCAAAAAGAACCATTGTATAACCATTACATTCTGGTTCAAATGTACATAACCTGTACCATCTCTTTTCAGAGACTACATCATTAACTGTCTTATAAACAATATATACAGACAATACACAAATCTTGAGGCATCAAGAAAAAACCTCAGATCGATTCACCAAAAACACTGACTAAAAACTTCGAGGATGTGAGAGTACATAGATGACACATAGGACTTTCTAACTAGATAGCTTGACAGACATTATCTCCACCTGAGATCTCACTGCTGTCCCTGCTGTTACTGCTGTTGTCCATGCCTTGCAATGGGATTCTGCCTCTTTGTCTGCATCCACCTAAAAAGTTGGATCCCACGGGGGTGAGACAATTGTAAATTGCCCCAGTGGGAGATATAACTCTCCGCCAAAACATTGTTATAGCAGTTTATTAAAATAAACCAAGCAGAAGGGTTTATATATATTTAATCAACAGCAGGTAAATCACTTGTATGAACAAAGTGAAGTAATCTCCTTTTTCAAGGATAACATTTAATCTACTCATGGTAGACTCAAAGTTCATCCATCTACTTGTAATGAATACAACATATATGAATAACATCAATGAACTACAAATCTATAACAGAATGTAACATCAGCCAATGAATTTCCGTATTCAATCCTTAACCAAACATGCTATATGGCTGATTTCATTTTACAAACACACTTATGCCCTGAGGAGATGAGGTATACCGCTCAAACTCCAACCGACCACTGCGAAGTTGAAATCGGTACCATACATAGGTCAATGGAAGAGCCGGATTCCCATGACCTCCCACATCTCGGTCAGTGCAAGATCACATGCAGGACATCTTGTGTCTCTGCTAAATATAGCTTTCCAGGGTATACTAGCAACTTCGCTATCAGAGTTACAGTGGCGTGCTGCACTCTCTTCACGATCGTGAGATTTCGTGTTTATCTCCACCGATCCGGCATTAACATTATTGGGAGATGTGTACGACATCTAACCCAATCATTGGGAGATTTGTGATACATCCATCCCGGTACATATAATGAAGGATTGAGAGATTTAATGTTTATCCCACATCAATCCATCATTAGGGCATAAGGATATTCGCACGCATAACCCCCACATACTCAAAAGTATGCCCTCCGGGTTTTGCCGTGGAGCACCCATTTCACCATCACCAATTTGCTGACGATGATGGATCTATGGTCAGGGCTCTACATGATTTGGTTTCACTTGATTAATTAAGTACATTAGCATATTCTTTTAGCATCAGCCAAGTTCTCAAACAAGACTTATTACAACAATGCTATAAAGAGACATGTACTACTTTCATCAGATACTTATCAGTCTTTCATAGACCTTGGCAACTCAGTTCCTCATTTCAAACTGGGGATTCTCATCCCTTCACAATCTCATTGCCATAATCATATGGTTCTGGGTATTCAAACCCTTAACTCATCATTGAGCATCATTACCATTTATTAGGTAACTATGACCTTCAGGTCATCTGACCAAGGCATTCATGATACTTGTTACACAACCATCACACCTTGCTCACAAGGCCACAAAATATCTTGTTACCTTTTTCTAGGCAACAGCTTACTCATGTGACTTATAAAAGTCCATGCACGTTTCTACTTTTATTAAGCAACAACAACATCAAGGCACAAAAGGCCAAACATTTATTATATAAATGTCATAGCTCAAATCTAGCTATGTTCATCATCTCATCATACATGCATGGTTATTAGGCATGATAACAATCATACAAGATATTCATCACATCATGTGATACAATACTAACATCATTATTCCTTTCCCAGGAGTTAGGGTTTACTATCAAATAGAACTTTCATTCCCTTTACCAAAAATTAGGGTTAGGGTTCCCCATTTCTCATTAATTAGGGTTTCATGATTACATTACATGTCCAACCCTTAATTCATTATTCTATTTCTCTGGGGTATTCAAATATATCATAACTGATTATTCAAGATCATTATTCTCATCAATTCAAGGAATGAGTTCATTTCTCATCCTCATCATGGTATGACTACATCATACTCATCTTTTGGGCTTAACCCCGATCTCAAGGTATATTAATTAACACTCATCAAAGTGCAAAAACTCATTACATTTCATTGTAATAGTTGCATAACACACTTCATATGTTTCTTACCCAATTATATTGGATTTGAAGTACATCAAGGTATATCAACCCTGAAGTGCTGAATGTGATAACTATCATATTTTGATGTATCACTTTCTCATCACTTCAGACTCTCCTGAATTAGCCATCTTATCTTGTATTAAGGTATTTCCCTTTTTAATACATTACATCACTAATCCCTCACATATATCATATAATTTATAGACCACACATTAGAATTGTCCAACTATCTTTAATGATATGTACTTGTCTAATGATAAAGAAATTACTTACAATAAGGTTACTTATAATCAACCACATGAAATGTTCCACCTTTATAAGGTCATTCCTTCTATTGCATCATTAGGGTTTCCTGACACCCTTACTTAAAATTAGGATTATGATTCATTGTCATATTGCCCAGGGTTAGGGCTTCATGTATTATGACTTCACATTAGAGTCTCATATACCTTTACCCTTCTTAGGGCCTCTCATCACAACATAGCATTGGAGCTTCATGTGATGTCAACTCTTAATCAGGGTTCTTCATGGAATCACCCTCAACTAGGGTTTCTCATGGAATCACCCTCAACTAGGGTTTCATATGGAATCACCCTCAACTAGGGTTTCACATGGAATCACCCTTAACTAGGGTTTGTCAATATTGATTCCTTCAATCATTGAATTCATGGAACCAATCATCAATTGGACCTATCGTCATACTTCAATTGAGTTAAATAGGTCAACCTTCAACTGATTTGACCCTCAATTGACCCTCAATTAGTCCTCAATTAGGGTTTGAATCAACTGAATTAGGGTTTGGAATCGATGATCCTTCAACACTTAGCAATGCAAGATTAGTTACTTTGAAACCATTGAACCATCATCCAAAATGAACATGACCTGACCCCAAACGGTCTTTAGGTCGTTTGGATGACCACCAAACAGTCTTGAGACCGTTTTACCATCACAACATCAAAATCCAAGTCAACCAATTAGGGTTTGGATCTTTGGATTGATCGCCAAATCAGCAATTGATTACACTTTAACTTAGTATCATTGGATCATCAATTGCTTAACCATACTCATCCCTAGACCTCCAAACGGTCTTGGGTGACCTCCAAACGGTCTTGAGACCGTTTGGATTAGCTCCAAACGATCTTGAGACCGTTTGGCTCATCCAACCCTTGGATTCTAGTGAAAAATCATTAGGGTTTGAGCTATTGAGTTGATCATCAAATCAGCACTTAATTGCAAAGTGATTTGGTAACTTTAGACCTTCAATTGGTCAACCATGCTTAACCCTAGACCTACAAACGGTCTTGGGTGATCCCCAAACGGTCTTGAGACCGTTTGGGTGATCCCCAAACGGTTTTGAAAATGTTTGGGTCAATCAACCCAAAGCATCAACTCATTCATTTGTAAAATCAGCACTTAGCCGATTAGGGTTTATACCATATGTTTGGATCTTCAAATACTTAACCATACTCAAGCCTAGACCTCCAAACGGTATTTTTTGACCTAAAAATGGTCTTGAGACCGTTTGGATGATTCCCAAACGGTTTTGAAACCGTTTGGGCTAATTAACCCAAAAAGTCAAATCAATCAAGTTGAAAATCAGCACTTAATCCAATTAGGGTTTGCCTAATTGATTAGCCTTCAACTCATGATTCCTTTGGAATTAATCCATAAAATTTGGTGGTTTATCAACCAACATAATTAGGAACAGGATTCTCAAACGGTCAATCCTTGGTCAACTCTCCCAAATGGTTTTGAAACCGTTTGGTCTCATGCGGTTTGATGAAACAATTTGCTTCTATACAGTTTGAAACCGTTTGCTCCCAAACGGTTTGGGAAACCGTTTGAGCAACCCAACCAAGACCGTTTGCCTTAGATATTTTAGAGATGTGTGTGCTTATCATCTTCAACCTCTGAACTCACGAAACCTGCTGTGGTTTCCATGGCAATTGCATCCATCAACCAAATCAATTATTGTAAGTATGGAAATGATCATTATTGGATAAGGAATTGAATGCAATAACAAAATCAAGGGTTCAAGTTATAAAAACCGCCTCCAATTGAGATCCAAAGCTCCATGCTCACGGAAACAATGGTGGATGCAACTCCTTTCACCATTCCAAGGCTCGTACTCAAGGTTTGAGTGAAAAGGAATGGTTAGAATTGAAGAAGAGATCGAAATAGGAAGAAATCCATAATTTATTTTCAATTTCCACCATGGAATCATGGTGAACCAAGGTCAAGAAGCTTACCAACAGGCTGGGGGTCGTCCTCCTGACCCTCCCAAGATCCCTTGGTCGTTCCCCAAGCGAGGAGAAGAAGTGGGGTCGTAATTA
The DNA here is from genome assembly GCA_963693085.1 of Alisma plantago-aquatica. NCBI lineage: Eukaryota > Viridiplantae > Streptophyta > Magnoliopsida > Alismatales > Alismataceae > Alisma > Alisma plantago-aquatica. The sequence continues at coordinate 375,760,572 of OY856413.1, read as the reverse complement.
AAAGCCTTTCATTTGTCTTGTAAAAGGTTCTTTTATAAAAATTCAATAAGAGAGAAAGTACTTTGCAAAAATCCAATTAACCCCACAAAGTGGCCGCCTCTTTCCCCTTATCTTCCTTAGGGACGAGGATATCTTGTTTGCCTCTTATCCCTCTCAATTATCCATGATTTAAAGAAAAGCAAATCAAGCAGCTTAAATCATATTATATTAATATCCATATGTGAGTGGATATATCTTTTTCTTATAAAATTGTGTGTGAGTTATCCATTCCCTTGGATATTTTCGTGGTCCTTTCAAAGATCAAGTACGTCACACACACATCTGAATCGAACCATTTTAGTTTTGGTTGAAGTCCCTTTAATTAATACATTTATTTTTGCCCTAAATCAAATTAGGGTTTCAATTAAGCATTAATTTTGATTATTTTAATATCAAGATTCTCTCTCCTCCAAATTAACTCAAATGAGGCGCCCCTCTCATTTTATTTGCTCTACATGATGTCAAGAAACATTAGGGACCCTATTGAAGTGGTAATTTACATATTTCACCCTAGGTTTTGGGTAAATTGCACATTACACCAAAACTAGGTTTTCATGCACATACATTGCTTTATTAGCTCTTTCTTGGTATTCAGGCTTCCATAGCCATACCTCAGCATCATTTTCACTCTCATGATGCTTCAACACATAAGGAACATATTATCATGCACAATTTGCACTTAAACCCCTCAACTTGGATAATTTGCACTTTAGTCCAAAACAAGTAAAACATTGATTTCAACAATGTTCAAAAAGGACTAGAATTGCAACATAATTCCCTCTTGAGGCCTAATTACTTTTCACAAGATGAGAGTAAGCATTTAATCATCTTTATTAATCAAAACACCTAGGGTTAAAGTATAACCCAGGTCAGGGACGTTACAAATCATAAACCCCTTACAAGGATTTCATCCTCAAAATCCAGATAAAGGAAGACAGATGTATTTTATTCATCATACTAACTAGTCTTCTTATTATAGAGACACCATAAATCTTTGATCAGCACAAAGTGTTTCCATACAAGATTCTATAGAATCCACACACAAAGCACATGCCCCACTGTACCTTATCATTGACTATAGAGTCAACTTTGTGTCAAATAACACTTTTCTTATTCAGAGAAGCATCATACACTCTTTATTAGTATCATGTTTATGCAGAGCATAAACACCTAACATATGATGTTCATATTATTTTATATAATCAGACTAATTTCACAGTTGACCACTCCAGGTAGCCAACCTAACCCATCTGATAACTCTGAGATACCAGAATCTTTCACCTTGGTATCTATCATATGTGTTGGAAACACATATATATATCTCTTCCTTTCATCTTAGAACATTAATTGTTTCATATGTCCTCATCTTGGGACCAAAGTCCAAGATAACTGATACTTTTCTAAGTATCGATCATATGAACATATTTATCTTATGCACATCAGCTATCCTAATACCCACTGGATTGCCATGTCCCTGAAAGGAAAGAAAACAAGGATTCATATTCCTCTTTTTAATTCATGTTTTTTCAACTTTTCATGAACCATTTACTCTTTATCTCATCCTGGGTTCCTTGCCTTTAGCTTGGAATTTGTAAGGATGATTGCAAATCATTATCCCTTTCTTTATTATTATCTAGCATGTTTATGATCATTTTATGATCTCATCATATTTCCCATTTCCTCATTATGGGAAAGATCTTTATTATGCTTGTAGCATTATTGAACAGGGTTCATCTCCCTTATTCTTATTCTTATCTTATGAGGAGTACACTTTTAGTTCCTCATACAACATGCTCATCTGAGATTATCTCTGACTTCTCTTTCTTATGCTTAAGTTATGACACATTTATTCATTTCATATTTCTGATTTCATGATACTCATTAGATTGTCTCAGAATGACTGCTTGATCATAGTAATAAAAAAGACAACAATCTAAGAGTTTCCATACTCACTTTATCATCAATAGTTGTATACTTGGCCAGGGTATATAAATACTGAGATTAAATGGTATGCACTTTGTATATTATCATATTCCTTCTTTTTATATTATCACAAGCATAAGGCTTAACATCCCAAAATTTTATCCAGGCATCTCTTCTGTACCTCATATTTTCTTATAGAGGTAAGAACAACATAAAACATTTGTAATGTTTTACTATGCAAAACATAAGTCCTCATAGGACTAATCAAGGAAAGGTCAATCAATTATTTTCTCAATTAATCCAAGAATCATAAAATGACATATTTGAATGACATTATCTTGTCTAACCTGTCATGATTCATGGACTATTCACTGCCTCAGGCTAACTCTGCCCAAAGGTTGATTCAACAGGCTAAGGTTGAGCACATACTCAAATTAAGTCCAAAAATTCATCATTTCCTTTTGCTTCAACCTGCTGATGCTGATTACAAATCATGTTCATATCTAAAACATCATAATTGAAGCTAGGAATCTAGGTTATACTGTCAATGCTTGATCCGCTATATACATTATTGTTGCCCTAGGTTCTCCAATAGTAATACTTATAGAAGGATTTTCTTATTATAGTTGGATCAGCTAGGGGATTCTCAGGCAATTGTCTCTCTCTTGCTTGTTCCCATGCACCCCTTTTTGGTGCAACATTGCTGCTTTCAGCAACAACCTCCTCATGTGACTCAGTCATCTTTAACTTCTTCTACTCTTATACGAGCAAAAGAGACTATTAGATATACTGGATGACACTAGAACAGACTCTACTACCTTAGTCCTATGTCTCTGTAGACTCAGCGAACCTAGAGCTCAGATACCACTAAATTGTGGCATCCAACTCACAAAAACAAGATTAACTTAAGCGGAAGTGAATTGCAGCGGATTACTGAAAATTACTGAAAATTAAATTTTTTTGCAAAGAGATCCATACATAGGAAATCTTTCCCAACAAGAACCATTGTATAACCATTACATTCTGGTTCAAATGTACATAACCTGTACCATCTCTTTTCATAGACTACATCATCAACTGTCTTATAAACATTATATACTGACAGTATACAAAGCTTGAGGCATCAAGCCAAAACCTCAGATCGATTCACCGAAAACACTGACTAAAAACTCTGAGGACCTGAGAGTACAGAGATGACACATAGGACTTTCTAACTACATAACTTGATAGACATTATCTCCACCTGAGATCTCATTGGTGTCCCTGTTGTTACTGCTACTGTCCATACCTTGCAATGGATTCCGCCTCTTTGTCCGCGTCCACCAAAAAAGTTGATTCCCACGGGGGTGAGACAATTATAAATTGCCCCAGTGGGAGATATAACTCTCCGCCAAAACATTATTATAGCAGTTTACTAAAATAAATTGAGCAGAAGGGTTTATATATATTTAATCAACAACAGGTAAATCACTTGTATGAACAAAGTGAAGTAATCTCCTTTTTCAAGGATAACATTGCATCTACGCATGGTAGACTCATAGTTCATCCATTTACTTGTAATGAATACAACAGATATGAATAACATCAATGAAATACTAATCTATAACAAAATGTAACATCAACCAATGAATTTCTGTATTCAATCCTTAAGCAAACATGCTATACGGCTGATTTCATTTTACAAACACACTTATGCCCTGAGGAGATGAGGTATACCGCTCATACTCCAACCGACCACTGCGAAGTCGAAATCGGTACCATACATAGGTCAATGGAAGAGCCGGATTCCCATGACCTCCCACATCTCGGTCAGCGCAAGATCACATGCAGGACATCTTGTGTCTCTACTAAATATAGCTTTCTAGGATATACTGGCAACTTCGCTATCAGAGTTACAGTGGCGTGCTGCACTCTCTTCATGATCGTGAGATTTCGTGTTTATCTCCACCGATCCGGCATTAACATTATTGGGAGATGTGTACGACATCTAATCCAATCATCGGGAGATTTGTGATACATCCATTCTGGTACATATAATGAAGGATTGGGAGATTTAATGTTTATCCCACATCAATCCATCATTAGGGCGTAAGGATATTCGCACGCATAACCCCTACATACTTAAAAGTATGCCCTCCGGGTTCTGCCGCGGAGCACCCGTTTCACCATCACCAATTTGCTGACGATGATGGATCTATGGTTAGGGCTCTACATGATATGATTTCACTTGATTAATTAAGTACATTAGCATATTCTTTTAGCATCAGCCAAGTTCTCAAACAAGACTTATTACAACAATGTTATAAAGAGACATGTACTACGTTCATCAGATACTTATCAGTCTTTCATAGACCTTGGGAACTTAGTTCCTCATTTCAAACTGGGGATTCTCATCCCTTCACAATCTCATTGCCATAATCATATGGTTCTAGGTACTCAAACCCTTAACTCATCATTGAGCATCATTACCATTTATTAGGTAACTATCACCTTCAGGTCATCTGACCAAGGCACTCATGATACTTGTTACACAAGCATCACACCTGGCTCTCAAGGCCACATAATATCTTGTTACCTTTTTCTAGGCAACAACTTACTCATGTGACTTATAAAAGTCCATGCACATTGCTACTTTTATTAAGAAACAACAACATCAAGGCACAAAAGGCCAACCATTTATTATATAAATGTCATAGCTCAAATCTAGATATGTTCATCATCTCATCATACCTGCATGGTTATTAGGCATGACAACAATCATATAACATATTCATCACATCATGTGATACAATACTAACACCATTATTCCTTTCCCATGAGTTACAGTTTACTATCAAATAGAGATTTCATTCCCTTTACCCAAAATTAGGGTTAGGGTTCCCCATTTCTCATTAATTAGGGTTTCATGATTACATTACCTGTCCAACCCTTAATTCATTATTCTATATCTCTGGGGTATTCAAAGATATCATAACCGATTATTCAAGATCATTATTCTCATCAATTCAAGGAATGAGTTCATTTCTCATCCTCATCATGGTATGACTACATCATACTCATCTTTTGGGCTTAACCCCATTCTCAAGGTATATTAATTAACACTCATCAAAGTGCAACAAATCATTACATTTCATTGTAATAGTTGCATAACACACTTCATGTGTTTCTTACCCAATTATATTGGATTTGAAGTGTATCAAGGTATATAAACCCTGAAGTGCTGAATGTGATAACTATCATATTTTGATATATCACTTTCTTATCACTTCAGACTCTCCTGAATTAGCCATCTTATCTTGTATTAAGGTATTTCCCTTCTTAATACATTCCATCACTAATCACTCACCTATAGCATATAATGTATAGACCACACATTAGAATTGTCCAACTATCTTTAATGATATGGACTTGTCTAATGATAAAGAAATTACTTACAATAAGGTTGCTTATAATCAACCACATGAAATGTTCCACCTTTATAAGGTCATTCCTTCTATCTCATCATTAGGGTTTCCTTACACCCTTACTTAAAATTAGGATTATGATTCATTGTCATATTGCCCAGGGTTAGGGCTTCATGTATTATGACTTCACATTAGAGTCTCATATACCTTTACCCTTCTTAGGGCCTCTCATCACAACATAGCATTTGAGCTTCATGTGATGTCAACTCTTAATCAGGGATCTTCATGGAATCACCCTCAACTAGGGTTTCTCATGGAATCACCCTCAACTAGGGTTTCATATGGAATCACCCTCAACTAGGGTTTCACATGGAATCACCCTCAACTAGGGTTTCTCAATATTGATTCCTTCAATCATTGAATTCATGGAACCAATCATCAAGTGGACCTATCCTCATACTTCAATTGAGTTAAATAGGTAAACCTTCAGCTGATTTGACCCTCAATTGAACCTCAATTAGTCCTCAATTAGGGTTTGAATCAATTGAATTAGGGTTCGGAATCGATGATCCTTCAACACTAATCAATGCAAGATTAGTTACTTTGAAACCATTGAACCATCATCCAAAATGAACATGACCTGACCCCAAACGGTCTTGAGGTCGTTTGGATGACCACCAAACGGTCTTGAGACTGTTTTCCCATCACATCATCAAAATCCAAGTCAACCAATTAGGGTTTGGATCATTGGTTGATCACCAAATCAGCAATTGATTACACTTTAACTTAGTATCATTGGATCATCAATTTCTTAACCATACTCACCCCTAGACCTCCAAACGGTCTTGGGTGACCACCAAACGGTCTTGAGACCGTTTGGCTCATCCAACCCTTGGATTCTAGTGAAAAATCATTAGGGTTTGAGCTATTGAGTTGATCATCAAATCAGCACTTAATTGCAAAGTGATTTGGTACCTTTAGACCTTCAATTGGTCAACCATGCTTAACCCTAGACCTCCAAACGGTCTTGGGTGATCCCCAAACGGTCTTGAGACCGTTTGGGTGATCCCCAAACGGTTTTGAAACCGTTTGGGTCAATCAACCCAAAGCATCAACTCATTCATTTGTAAAATCTGCACTTAGCCGATTAGGGTTTATACCATATGTTTGGATCTTCAAATACTTAACCATACTCAAGCCTAGACCTCCAAACGGTCTTGGTTGACCTCCAAACGGTCTTGAGACCATTTGGGTGATTCCCAAACGGTTTTGAAACCGTTTGGGCTAATTAACCCAAAAAGTCAAATCAATCAAGTTGAAAATCAGCACTTAATCCAATTAGAGTTTGCCTAATTGATTAGCCTTCAACTCATGATTCCTTTGGAATTAATATATAAAATTTGGTGAGTTATCAACCAACATAATTAGGAACATGATTCTCTAACAGTCAACCCTTGGTCAACTCCCCCAAACGGTTTTGAAACCGTTTGGTCTCATGCGGTTTGATGAAACAGTTTGCTTCTAAACAATTTGAAACTGTTTGCTCCCAAACGGTTTGGGAAACCGTTTGAGAAACCCAACCAAGATCGTTTGCCTTAGATATTTTAGAGAGGTGTGTGCTTATAATATTCAACCTCTGAACTCACGAAACCTGCTGTGGTTTCCATGGCAATTGCATCCATCAACCAAATCAATTATTGTAAGTATGGAAATGATCATTATTTGATAAGGAATTGAATGCAATAACAAAATCAAGGGTTCAAGTTATAAAACCCGCATCCAATTGAGCTCCAAAGCTCCATTATCACGGAAACAATGGTGGATGCAACTCCTTTCACCATTCCAAGGCTCGTCCTCAAGGTTTGAGTGAAAAGGAATGGTTAGAATTGAAGAGGAGACCGAAATAGGAAGAAATCCATAATTTATTTTCGATTTCCACCATGGAATCATGGTGAACCAAGGTCAAGAAGCTTACCAACAGGATGGGGGTCGTACTCCTGACCCTCACAAGCTCCCTTGGTCGTTCCCCAAGCAAGGAGAAGAAGTGGGGTCGTAAAAGCCTTTCATTTGGCTTGTAAAAGGTTCTTTTATAAAAATTCAATGAGAGAGAAAGTACTTTGCAAAAATCCAATTAACCCCAAAAAGTGGCCGCCTCTTCCCCCTTATATTACTTAGGGACGAGGCTATCTTTTTTGACTCTTATCCCTCTCAATTATCAATGATTTAAATAAAAGCAAATCAAGCACCTTAAATCATATTATATTAATATCGATATGTGAGTGGATATTTCTTTTTCTTATAAAATTGTGTGTGAGTTATCCATTCCCTTGGATATTTTCGTGGTCCTTCAAAGCTCAAGTACATCACACACACATCTGAATCCAACCATTTTAGTTTTGGTTGAAGGCCCTTTAATTAATACATTTATTTTTGCCCTAAATCAAATTAGGGTTTCAATTAAGCATTAATCTTGATTATTTTAATATCAAGATTCTCTCTCCTCCAATTTAACTCAAATGAGGCGTCCCTCTCATTTTCTTTGCTCTACATGATGTCAAGAAACATTAGGGACCTTATTGAAGTGGTAATTTACATATTGCACTCTAGGTTTTGGGTAAATTGCACATTACACCAAAACTAGGTTTACATGCACATACATTGCTTTATTAGCTCTTTCTTGGTATTCAGGCTTCCATAGCCATACCTCAGCATCATTTTCACTCTCATGATGCTTCAACACATAAGGAACATATTATCATGCACAATTTTCACTTAAACCCCTCAACTTGGGTAATTTGCACTTTAGTCCAAAACAAGTAAAACATTGATTTCAACAATGTTAAAAAAGGACTAGAATTACAACATAAGTCCCTCTTGAGGCCTAATTACTTTTCACAAGATGAGATTAAGCATTTAATCATCTTTCTTAATCAAAACACCTAGGGTTAAAGTATAACCCAGGTCAGGGATGTTACAATTTCAAGTTCCAAATGTAACACAGGAACCTCGTAGGTCTAGTAGGACACGACTTCAGCCTGAGAGATTTGGATTTCTCGTGACTCAAGACAGTGATCAATTGGGCATAGTAGATGAGCCAACTTTCTATCTAGAATCTACTAAGGGACCAGAATCTGAGAAATGGCTCGAAGCCATGAGATCTGAGATGGAGTCCATGTACACCAACAAGGTATGGACCTTGGTGGATCCACCCGAAGGGGTAAAACCCATAGGGTGTAATTGGGTCTTCAAGAAGAAGACTGAAATGGATGGAAATGTTCAAACCTATAAAGGTAGATTGCTTGCGAAAGGATTCCCTCAAATTCAAGATGTTGATTATGACGAGACCTTCTCACTAGTTGCCCTGGTGAAATCCATTAGGACCGTGCTTGCCATTGCAGCTTATCATGACTATGAGATTTAGCATATGGATGTTAAAACAACATTCCTTAATGGGAATTTACTCAAGGATGTGTACATGACACAACCTGAGGGTTTTCTCGATCCAAAGGAAGCCAATAAAGTCTGTAAGCTACAAAGGTCAATCTATGGATTGAAGCAAGCATCTTGGAGCTGGAATCTACATTTTGATGAAGTAGTCAAAATTTTGGCTTTAGTCAAAATGAAGATGAACCTTGTGTTTACAAAAGGGTTAGTGGGAGCACAATCGTATTTCTCATATTATATGTGGATGACATACTATTGATGGGAAATGACATACCTACTCTTCAGACAGTAGAAGGTTGGATAGGGAAGACCTTCTCTATGATGGATTTAGGCGAAGCATCCTACATACTAAGGTTCAAGATCTGTAGAGATAGATCTAGAAGGCTTCTAGGACTAAGCCAGAGAACATACATTGACAAGTTACTAAAGAGGTTTAGCATGGAGGGTTCTAAGAGAGGTAACTTGCCCATGTCCCATGCGGTTATGATCTCTAAATCCCAATGTCCTAGTTCATGTGATGAACAGGAACGCATGAGTAAGATTCCATACACATCAACAATTGGATCTATCATGTACATGATGTTATGTACTCGTCCTGATGTATCGTATGATTTGAGCATGACGAGCCGGTATCAGTCAGATCCAGGTGAATGTAACAGGACAACCGTAAAGAACATCCTAAAGTACTTGAGAAGGACTAAGGATCAATTCTTGGTATACAATGGTGAGGAAGAGCTCGTGGTAAAGGGTTACACTGATGCTAGCTTCCAAACTGACAAAGATGACTACAAATCGCAATCTAGATTTGTGTTTTGCCCAGAGCTGTGAGATGGAAGAGTTCCAAGAAAGAGACAATTGTAGATTCTAAAATAGAGGTCAAATATATTGCTGCATCTAATGCTGCAAAGGAAGCGGTATGGATCAAGAAGTTCATTTCTGAACTTGGAGTGGTTCCAAGCGCTAGTGATGCAATTGAGTTATTTTGCGACAACAACGAAGCAATTGCACAGGCTAAAGAACCAAGATCGCACCAACGTTCCAAACATATTCTAAAGCAGTTCCATCTCATACGAGAGATCATACAATGAGGAGATGTGAAGATTTGCAGAGTACCTACAGAAAGCAATGTGGCTGACCCGCTCACAAAAGCACTTCCACAGCGGAAACATGACGGACATGTTCGATCACTTGGATTGAGATTCATTAGTGATTGGGTATAAGTGCAAGTGGGGATCTGTTGGTATGTATGCCCATAGAGACTATCATTCGATGATTGTAATGGGATACTATGTAAATGATTTGTAATACTACATTGATCATATCAATAAAGGCAAGTTTCCAATCTATATGTTTGTGTTTTATATTGTGAGATGACCATAAAACTTATAGATGTCTATAGATCTCAATGAATAATATACTCAATGGCATATGTCTTCGGGTTGATGACCTGAACAATGAGATCATATGTATGCTAAGAGTATGTATTCTTGTTTTGTCCCTGATCGGTTGTTATTGTGGAAATATCCATAGACATCAATAGCACATAAGATTAGAATGTATGTTGGTTGATGGGAGAATCTCATTATCCATGATATGGAGATATCAAACCAAATACATAGATACTTGTTAGAGAACAGTGTATCGGATAGACCCACCTTGAGAGTGACACATGTATACCACGATTGGTAGTTAGAGTCACATCTCATAATGATGGTGGTGATTGTGGTTCTTAGACTTGAAGTCACTACACTTATCACATGTTGTTCAGTGTACTTTGACATCATCCACCGTGGTCCTGAATAAGGATTGCCATAAAGATGGTTCTTGGGTGCACTATGACACATGGGGATGACTGTGAGTGATGTAGATGGAATTTGTCCTTCCTACGGGAGTTTGATATTCTGGCCACTTGATAAGCGAGACTGAGAAATGCATGGCCATGCTGATGTGAGTCAATATGTGATATTGAGCTTACAGATATCTCAGACAGTCTGCTCTAGTTCAAGGAACATGGATTGAACATTGAAGAGGATAACAATTCCATGACTCGAGTTCAATCTAGATATCAACGACAAAGGAACTATACAATCACTATAACACCAGTCATGAATGATAGGTTAAGTTGTTCTCCAACTTCTCCAATTACTTGGGTGGCAATGAAGTCTTGCTATATACCAATCATTGCTTGTGAAATCATAATATGATTATGGATATCACTGCCAACGTAATTTGGAGCCTATCGGGTCACACACATATGATGTGTTGGAATAGGAGTATAATTGTGGATTTGATTGGAATTTCTCCGATTCACATTGATTACTAAAATATTTATGTAATCGATTAGAATAATATTGGAGTGACTGGCTCTAAGTGAAAGTGGGAGTCTGTTGGTATATATGCCCATAGATCCATCCTAAGCGATTGCATGGAGTCGGATATTAATTAATCAACTAATGCGATTATTTGGTTAATTAATGAATTCTAGAATATTCTAATTAATCCACAAGCATTTTAATTAACACAACATTTCTATTTACCAATGGGTTTAGGAAACCCTACTTCCCTTCGTATCCTATTTAAAGGAGGATGACGGCTGGTATCTATATAAGATATCCAGAGAGACTTTTCAGCTTACACTCGCGTACGTAAACCCTAGCCGTCACCGTCCTTAGGAGAGAAAGGAGAGCAAAGCGCCGCTAGCACGCCGCCACACAGACACAACTCCTACCCGCCGGCTTAGGAAGCGCGACGTGGAGTTCCAGTCCATCCGCGTGGATGAAGTAGAGACGTAGACGCTGAGACGCCTACGTTCGGAGGACATCAACGTCCATTTGTGCGCATTAGGAGCAGCGTACATCATCACACGAAAGGAGCGCCACTGGATCTTCCTACTGCAGCAAACGAGAGAGAAGTTTCGTCCGCGTAGACAAGCATCGTTGCACACCTTTGTGCAGTGGGACATTGCCGGACTTGCTCCGCGATAAGGTATATCCCGCAAACACTCCTTCCAAATACATTGTTGTCAACGAGATCCTATTTTGGGTTGCGTAGATTTTTGTTGCTTCCTCCGCACATGTTTTCTCCACAAAACCCAACAATAGGTTCCTAATTATGTTGGTAATGATGTTCAAAAAATCACAACAAAAGATCTATATCTAGACACACATCATTTCCACCCAAGTAATAGGATTGAGATGGAGAACAACTACAACATATAAAGTTATCAATGTTTCCATGATCGTATAATCCTTTTATCATAGATATCCTGATTGAACCTGAGGCATGCAATGTCATCCTCTTAATATTCAATCTATGTTCCTTTAACTAGAGAAATTTGTTTGAGATAATGTGAGCTCAATCTCATATGATTCACATGAGTGTGTCCATGCATTTCTTAGTCTAACTTATCAAGTAGTCGGGGATATACTCCAAAGGAGGGACAAATTCCATCTACATCATTCAAAGTATGCCCCATGTGTCACAATGTACCCAATCACCACCTTTTGGCAACTCGTCATTCAAATCACATTGGGCTAGTATCAAACTACATACAACAACGTGTTACTATAGTGACTTCAGGTCTAAGGATCACATTCACCACTGTGACATTGATATATGACTTTAACTTGTGATTTGTGTGCCCAATAGGACAATGATCAGGTGATCATGAAATGTGATTAGGTGATCACAATCTTGTATGATTTTTTCAACATTTGACTATTTTTTGAATTGTGAATAGAAAATGATTAGAATTACGACATAACAAGAACATGGTATCCTATAAATAGGGGGCATACCAAATGACCTAGACGTATATTTAAGATAACTTTTGATATAGGTTGTCCATCAAACATTTCTTTTGGAGATAGGACGTTGTCCTTTGGACTGTTGTCCAAGATAGGAGAAGATAGGGAGTTCGGGACGACTACACATCAACAACTCATGTTCCTCTTCTACTTGGTGGCCAAGGTCATGACCATGTTCTCCCACAACCACTTTGGTTAAAGTACATGCAGAGGTACACATGTAGAGGCATGCAAAACACGTTCCTCAAGACAAGCTACTATGGAGGAGACAATCGTGTTGTGGCTTGGTGGACATCCATATCTATTGGTTCTCTATTCAGATTTCTTGGTGGATAATTTGGATATAGATTTGAGTATTTGTTTTCTTTACTAATGAATGACGTATCAACTTATTTAAAAAGTAGTCTGTGAAAAGGTCATCTTATTGGACCCTTCTTATGTCTTTTGTTCACTAACAAATAACATCAATGACTAATCCTACATATTGGGTATAAAGTGATTTTTTGTTATTTCTTACACCCCTTTCCCAAAAACCCAATAGTTGTAAGATAGATTTAGGTCCTGTGGATTTGATAATCATAGGAGCGCCATTGATACATCACTGTGGATCCAATGCAACACATTAAGAGTTCTACAGAAAGTTGAGACATGTTGAAGCTTGATAGGATACAAGACATACTCATTTAACTGAAGCTATACCAATAATCACCGACGGATAAGGCAAAGACATGGTTTTTCAATTTCCATGAAGAGTCTATAGGAACTTGGGATGAAATAATTGATATGATTTTCGAAAGGTAATTCCTCCTCAAAAGATAAATGAATTGTTGAGAAAAATCTATAGTTTAAAGGACCTTGTAGATGAGTCATATTTAGAAGCTTTGACAACACTTTTAGAATATGTCTGGGAATGTTTCACATTATGAGATTAATCATTATTGTCAAAGAAATCCATTCTGTTATGGTTTCCAAATAGGGGAGAGAACCATAGTGGATAAAATAGGAGTCTGTCTCTTTCTCAATAAGGAGGTGAAGAAATATCAGGAGATATTGCGGAACATGGCCAAAAACCAGTAATGGGGTTATGAATGTGAAGTCAAAGAGAAAAGAACATAGATGGATCAATTGAAAAAGTATTTTGGGACTATGACTACCACCTCATGTGGAGAATATGTGCATTACATCAATCGAAAACGTTCTTGGAAGGATCCTAAACAACTTTTAGCAAGATCCTTCACTGAAATTCCAACCTCCATTTCACCAACCCAATGTTCCAAATTAAAATTAGCATGAAAGAGGTTTAAATTGGCTTAAAAGATTAGAGGATATGTTTGGAATATTTACAACCAAGAATGAGTCATATCTTGACTAATCCAACAGGGAAAAATAGAATAAAAAATATCATATCAGAAGCTTCAAAGTTGAGTTCTCATAGTTAGTAGTAGACTTAGAAGTTATGAAAATGCCCCTTCAATAAGGGTTCCTAGGAAATACAAACATTCCACATAATAACCAATAGGTTGTGGTGAAACTTCATAGTGGAAAGGTAATATGGAAGGAACATATAGAATCGCAAAGGGAAGGCAGAGTGTGCCAACTATAGGAATTCTTGGGGAAGTATTTGGAGGGGCACACAATACCTCTCTTATGGATACTAGAAGCAACAAAAGAAGATGACATTGTTGAGCTCAACTTACGAGGAGAAAAATGTCCTAATACGGGTCATGCTCCATATGTATTTAGAAGATTGTTGTGCATGTACCGTTTCAAAACAACCTCAAAAAAACCAAGGAAGATTTACAATTCAATAATTTCTTAGATATCTTTTGAAAGATCCATGCTAATCTTCCTTTAGTAGAGTCTCTACATCAGATTCCCTCTTATGGAAAGTCTCTTAAAGACATAATTGAATAAGAAGAGGAGGATAGTTAATTATCATGTAATGGTACTACATGAAGAGGAAAGTATGTTTACCCTCAAATGATGTTACCCTGAAGAGAGAAGACTCGTGATGTTTTAATATACTTGTTCAATAGGATGTTTCCACTTTGAGCATGCACTATGTGATTCCAGATCTAGTATTAATTTAATGTTTCTTAAGGCATTCAAGAAGATGGGACTTAGACACTGTAGGAAGACCAATATGACAATTTAATTGGCTGGCAAATACTTTGGTCAACCCTATTGTATTTGTGATGATGTCCAGGTCAAGGTGGATATATTTATTTTTCTAGTAGATTTTGTACTCATGCTTATTCAAGAAGACTACAAGTTAAAACTACTCTTAAGAAGATCATTATGATACATTGCATGTGACCTTAGGGATGGGAAGAGTAAGAATGACACTTGGAATTAGAGATGATAGGATGGAGTTCAGACTTCCAGAATAGACAATAAAGACAACAAAATTGGGTAGTGTTGTTGGTGTGTCACCTCACATCACATTGATATCAATGCTTCATTACATTTAGGGAAACCTTTCTTAAACATGACAAATTTATGCACCTGATTGATGATGGTTTTCTCCAGATAGAAGGAATGTATGAAGTATATACCGAATCCCTCGTTGAAGCTATAAGATTTTTACAAGGGCCCTAAGATTTTGTTTTGCCCAACATTATTTCCCAAGGAGTTGTGGAAGCATTGTAACATTCTTATCCTAGTCTCTTGTTGAAGGCATATTTGATGAATCTTACAATGGTTGTTATCCATGACGAGTTCATGTAGGAATATACTGCATTTTTTAAGGCATTATCATTTTCTATACAAATCATTTTTCTGATTTTGGAGCACCATCTCCATCTCTCATTCCATCACTTTAGTGCACTCATGGTCTTAGATTCATACCCTCACCTAATGTTTCTTAATGTATATGAGAAGTTGACTATCATAATATCTTAATCCTCCATCACTTCAAAACAACAACAATTCATGACAATCTTGAAGAACCATATGATAGTTTTAGGGTGGTCAATTGTGAATAGAAAAGGAATCTCTCCAAGTTTCTGTTAGCATAAAGTCTCCATTGAGGAGGGAGAAAAACATGTGGCACAGAACCAAAGGAGAGTGAACCCATAATGATTGAGGTTTTAAAAAAGGAGATAATTAAAATATTGTCTACACAAATTCTATATGCTATTTATGATTCTAAATGGGTATGTCCTACTATGGTATTACCAAAGAGAGAGGGTACACCTATGACCACCATAACGACAAGTGAATTGGTTCCCATGAGATTTGTGACTAGATGGTGTGTGTGTGTGTATAGATTGTTGTTGTTTGAATGCTTCCAAATTAAAGAAAAACTCTTTCCATTATCATTCACTACTAAGATTTTTAATGACTTGCCAATTATTCTCACTTTTATTTTCTTGATGGATATTTAGGTTATAACCAAATTTCTAACGAGCCTTAGGATCAAAATAAGTCAACCTTCACTTGACCTTACGACATGGTTTCTTATTTGTAATGCTCCTACCACTTCCTAAATATACATCTTCACTATCTTTTCAGATATCATGGAGTGTTGCCTCAAAATCTTTATGAATGATCTTTGTTGTATGGAGAGTCATTTTTGTATTGTATGGGTAGTCAAAACAAGGTCTTTGAATGATGTCTGGACACTGATTTAGTCCTCAATTGGGAAAAAATCCATATGATGGTTAGTGAGGGCATTGTTTTTTAACACAAGGTGTTCAACTAGGGCATGGAGGTGAACCATGTAAAAATAGAAGTAATTGTTGGATCCTAGATGGGTGATTAGATGCTCTAGAGGGGGGTGAATAGAGCTGAAAGCACTTAAACAAAACTCATTAAACCTTCAAGATATATGACAAGATAAGGTTACTAAATGGGTAATTTGTGTGCAACTAAAACATACATATCAAGGATAAGAGAGATTGAACATACACCAATAGACAAGCTATTTAGAGTGGTTCCACACTTCAAACTAGAAGTGTGTCAGTCCACTTTCCCAGAGATGTCAACCTCTAGGACTTCCAAACTATTACACTCTTGTATTCATTCATAATACATACAATACATGACCAACAAAGGACTTACCTATCCAATACAAAGAGTATTCAACCTTACCAAGGACTTACCCACTTTGCAATGAGTCTTCGGCCTTCACCAAGTACTTACCCACTCTTTCACAAATATTCAGCCTTGCATGGATTACCCACTCTTCTTGGATCTTCCGCCTTTGACTTCACCTTCACTCAGAGAAGCTTCCACCAAGGACTTACTGACCGGCCTAAATCGCGCGTCCTAAAATTGGAGGCGGATTTGAGGTAGTCGAGCTTTTACATTTATAAACCCGAATCCTTCTAGGCCCCCGCAACATTGTTTACGGGGTCGAAGTAGATATACGGGGTCGAACACAGGGACAAGGGTGGTAGTGTTGAGAATCACGAAATCGACACACTACACTCCGGCAGGGATAAGAGATGATAAAATTCCCAAAACGGAACAACAGAACCAGAACGATAAAACAAAAGAGAACCCTATCTCCAACTGGAGTTACAAGAAAAACTTAGGTTTTAAGCATTTAGCAGTTTTTAGGGATTTTCATGCAACAGGAACAGAGAGATAATACTAAAGCTAAAGCAAGGTACGAAGGAGAAAACTTTGGTAAAACAAGCGGTAGCAGGAACATCATGTACCCCTCCTCTCAGAGCAGGTACCTCTAACCAAGCATCAACACCACTCTCGAGGTTGCTGGACTTAGGTTAGAGTGGAAAGGTTACTACAACAGCTCCGTTCCGGGCACTCTCGTACTCCAGAATCAGACCAAACACTAGAGCCACAACACCTCTCTCAATGCTGTTGTGACAGGAAAACACGATTCGGTAGCTAATCGAAACGCGATCCAACGTGCAAGCTAGAGTTCAGATATTAAACATAGCAATCATCCAACAAGAGTACTAAGCATAAAGCAGCAGATAATTAAACTCTTCTATTTCTATTAATGTCACGACCCAATCTCACATTAACCACAAACCACGAGATTAGGACGCGACAGGATGGGATTTACACATAAGCCAATCACTCTTCACTTTTTAAAACATTTTAAAGATATTAATAGGAAAATCTGATTTATGCTGTAAAATGAAACTAAACAAACTGCGGAAGCATCTTTATTAACTGACTAGCCATATAAACAGAGTCTACAACATTTTACATTGTTTGGCATAAAATAAAGCGTAACAGTTAATTTACATCTTTATACACATTCTCTCTCTCACTCACACCTTGTCCCACAGATCGAGGGGAATGGACTAAGAGACCTCTAACTACTATCTACATAAACCTTCTACAGACTAGGCGTTAGGATGCAACGATCCTTCAGATTTCCTGCTGCTGATGATAACCTGAAAATGTTTTGAGTAGAGGTATGAGCCTACTCGCTCAGTGAATAGTATTTCACTTAGCTATCATTAAACAACTCACCAGGTTTATAAACTGAAATTAAACATAAATGCAGAACTAAGCAAGGCACTTCTAATAACATAACAGATTTGCAGAATATAATCACATTTCCATGCAGTAGCATATAATTTGAACAGATAATCAGATATAAAGAAATAGCACACAAGTTCGAATACTTTAATTTACTGTGATCCTATATGATTACATACTTATTTTATTATGCCCTAATCATATACAGTGTACTCTGCATATAAAGATCCGCAACAAGTTCATGCTACGATCCCACCGTACAAGACTTAGCGACACACCCGAGAAATGCTAAGTCTGACGCCAGCCCTGCTCTGCTACAGGACCCCTGGCTCTCCGGCCAGAAACATAGGCTCTACGGCCTCAAGGCACTACTCTGAGTGCTCCAGACTCCTCCTTTAACCTGAGTACACCGGAGGAGAGTCTCATAGGGTTACCTTCGCGACAGAAGCACGAATGGTGTTGGATAACCCCCCTTTTCCCCAGTGCCATCGTGACACAAGCACGATTGTTGTTAGACACTACCTCTCTTTCCTCGTTTGTCCGTGACACAAGCACGTATGATGTTGCAACACGAGTTTCACCCCTAAGAAACAGATCTTCTTTTAGGGGTTTTACGGTGTTAGGGCACCTAAGTCTATTAACTGATTAACAAATAAACATTTAAACAGGAATATCACATTTCATGCAAATTGCACAATATAAATATCACATGAAGCAAATATATATCCTTTATCATCATTAAACATGTTTCAGTATCATTTATCCACTTTCGATGCTAAACATCTATTTTTAAATCAGCAAATACACTGTAAGTATAATACAGGAAATTTCATCATTTTCACTAAGCATATTAGGTATTTCAAGTTCCAATGAAACTAATATACTCTATTGTATGTACTACACTGTTTAAAAGTTATACTAACTGATACAGAAGCAATTAAACATTAAATTGAGTTAAATAATGATTACTGAATGAACTACTACTCACTCTTGAAACTCGGCCGACCACTCTGGGAATTCGGCCGATCAGCTGACAACTCGGCCGATCCACCCGCAACTCGGCCGATCCAAACCCTGATCGATTTCCTATAAAGGGAAACTCGGCCGAATCACATCCAATTCGGCCGATCAAAACGCTGTTCGTTAATCCTAATAAAGAAACTCGACTGAATTATATGCAACTCGGCCGAATGGTGTACAGACTGAAATCTAAAGCAAACCTGTTGCAATCCAACAGTGGTTTCCCCACACGTACAGGTTGAAGGAGGTCTGGCTAGGATGCTCGATCGAAGCTAAGGCTTCGGATTTCTGGTATGGACCCTTGTCCGAGCTCCATGACGGCCGATTCAGGTGCTAGCTCTGTCAAAACAAGCTCCTAGCTGTTGCCTCATGCAGCTATGGTTGCTGCTATGTAGGGATGCCGCCCCCCTTGCTTGGGCGCCGCTTCTTGGCAGTTAAGGTGAGGAAGGAGGGCGTCGTTGAGTAGTTGGTCACTGGCCGAAGCTAAGGGGCCAAGAACCGCCCCGCCCTTCCACTTATCTTACTCAATCGGACTGCTGCTGCCACTGTGGTGGTCGGCCGGCGCCCTGGCTAGAGCTGTAGATAGGGTGAGGTTGGAGGAAGATGGGTGAAGGAGAAGGGTAAGGGAAGGGTGGACGGAGGTCGACGGAGGTCAGGGGCTTAGCTAACCCGCCCTAAATCACCCTAGGTCACCCTCACGCGATCCCCCCTTGCTTCTGCTCTGTCGGCGCACTGTGCGCCGCTGCCAGGCCCTGTTCCATCGTGTAGCCGCTTCAAGCGGTTACTTACTGGAAAAGAACGAAGGAAAGGAAGGGAATAAGGGTCAATGTCGCGGAGGGGCCAAAGTGTAAATTACCCATACATTTCCAAAATTTACAACTAGGTCCCTAAACACTCAAATGTCCATATCTTTTAACTCGGAAGTCGGTTTCGAGTGATTTTTCTTGCAACGGTTTAAGCACGGAATTCTATATAACCTCAAAGACATGCTAAAAGGACTATTTCACTGGATCAAAGCTCTAATTATAACTGTGATTACTTGATTCAACTTAATGTACTAAATAATCAACATTGACATTATTAATTGCCTCAGGTGATTCAATCTTAGCTATTAATTCGCATCTTAGCTTATCTTGATTATCCATGATGTTTAATTTGATACTCAACCCTAATTGAGGTGTTTTACGTAATTCGAGGTATTTATTTATTTAAATCCTGGAGTGGGTCATAACAACCTTTTCCCCTTAAAAGAATTTCGTCCCAAAATTCCTAAAAGAGAAAGGAGACTTGTTATGCATCTCAAACTCGTATTCCTACGTAGCTTCCTCTAGGTTAAGATTTCTCCACAAAACTATCATTAATGGTATCTCACAATTTGTGAGTTTCTTGATCCTCTGATCAACCATCTGTATAGGTCCCTTAACCTAAGACACATCTGATCTGATCCCAGACCATCCCACAAAACATTGTCTTTCCTGAACTGTTATAACAGTAACTCAATTTATGATAACTACTGAGAAATTATCATACTATACATGCAGACAAACTAAAATTCTTAAATAAACAGAATGTATGTCAATTTGGCAGTTTATACTACTAATCATGCAATTTAACTGTTAAACATCATCACATCTCATAATGAAAATTGATATCAAGATACTTGATTCATCGTACACCCTATCCTTAGGGTTTCATTTGCCTTGTTCATTCATCACATGCCAACACCCTACTCTTAGGGTTATCTCATTCACTAATCACATGGCAACACCCTACTCTTAGGGTTTCCATTATCTCATCTGTTTGATTGCAATTCAAATCACAATACGGTATCATTCAGAAACTGGCAGAGCAGTATATTTCAAATTATTGTAATTACTGAGTAATGTTTATATCATGCATGCAGACAAATTAAAAATTCATAAATATTCCAAACTCAAATCAATTTTGGCACAAACATACTGAATTTCATGTAATTGAACATCTTATTACACCAATAAGAATGATTTACTTCACCTATAAGAAGCCATCTGTAATATTTTTCAATTATCTGAAATTTCTCGAAGTACGTGCATATTAACCCCAAATCCTGGTTTATGGATCACATAACTCAATTAAGAGTTATTTATGTATCATATCACAAATATTTAATAGTACTTGAGAATTTCTGATAATATCTCAGAGAAATGTGTCAATTCATGTAAATGTTAAGTCATACACATTATCATAACAAGAAACATGCAACTAGATTTATTTGCATATTTTAATGTTTTCGTACTTTCTTGAAATCATGCACCTGATGATTTACCAATTTGTGTTTTCTGGGTTCATACTCAAACCGTACCATTATCAGTTGTATATTTCTAAACTCAATATGATATGATTGAAACTGGATTACCAAGCAACTTAATTATTTTGTCCATGTATATCTTAGTCAAGTCTCGAGACATCAAAGGTCGTCTTAATATGAAGAAAGTGAGCAGACTAAATTAGTCTATCCACAATTATTCATATCGAGTCACAACCTATAGGTGTCCTGGGTAATCTTACCACAAAATCCATTGTGATAAATTCCCAATTCTATTCAGGCATAGAAAAAGATTACAAGGTGGCTATAGATTTCTAGAGTTCAACCTTAATCTACTGGTATACACTACTTTTAACCACATACTTAGCTACATCCTTCTGCATATCTGACCATCCATTTCAACTTCTTGGGATTCATATACATCTTAGTGTTTCCTGAAAGCATAGCATACATCAATACATACACTTCCATAAAAATCTTTTCTTTCGGCCCTTTTCCCCTTAAAAGAATTTTATTCTATCTCGAGGTACACACAACATGTCATGCTAATACAACATCTTATCATCTAAAAAAAAACTTAAACTCTAGTCTCTTTTCCTCCTATCAGGTCATGCATGGTCTGGCTTAATTCACTATCACCCTTTTGTAGTTCCTTGATTTGATCATAAGAAGTAGGCTTAACTTACATCTATACAATCAAATCACTTTGTGTTGTCACCCCTAAGCCTAAGTTCAACTTCTACATTTCTACTAACAGGTCTCTATTGAAACCTGCCATAGAGAATGCATTAGTTGTTAAACTTGACTTTCTGCTGGAAGCATCAACCACCACATTCTCTTTACCAGGGTGATAATCTATTGTCACATCATAAAGATAGTGACACCATGTCTTAAAAACATGAACTACATCAGCTATCTGCATATCATATATCGGGTAATACTCCGCTTCCTATGCTACTTTCTTATTGTTACATTTTAGGTTTATGTTTTACTCTTTTCTCTAAGTCATTTCATGTTGTTCATGTACTGTTCAGATTATCTACTTCAAAACCCTAGATCGCTATCAAAGCCAGTTTACTTTACATAGAACAAATCTTCAAGGTCTTATTTTACAAAGTTACTAGTATTCAAGGTTACATCACTAATGATATCCCTTAAACTACTACAACTTTAATCATTCTAGGGTTTTGGTCTATATCAGTAACATGGCATTATTGTGTGTATGTGTGGTCGATCATATAGATCAAATTGAGTTGCTTGGGTCAATGACATATTAACCCAACACTCAACTTAATTATATGGCTGAAAATTCAGTTTTAACAATAGTTTCTGTAATTCGTTTATTAAACAGCTAAAAGAAGCTCCAAAAATTCTGGAAATTTTATATGTTATACCTAATGAAGTTTCAGACCTCCAGTAAAAATTTCAGATCATTTAAAGTTACCAATATTTAATTAAAAATCTAACAGTGCACTGCTATATTGCAGTCTGCAGCAGGTTCGGCTGAGTTACAAACTCGGCCGACACCCTTACTGTAGAGGTCAAAAATCATCCAAAAATTTCACCAATTTAACAGAGTGTTTAAAATTGTGTTTTTCAATCACAGTTAAAATTTGAGATCAATTGGATATACCAATAAAAAGATAAAATTCAATTACCATACTGCTATATCATTCAGAAAATGTGATCGGTCGAGTTTGAAACTCGGCCGATAAACAGGTCAAAACATTTTTCAAAAATTCTGATATTTTCCAATGTTGTTTACATTTTATATATCCAAATTATATCCAAATTGGAGATAAATCAGAGTTACACATAAAATACTAAAAATCATTTACTGAGACACTTTACTTATCAAATTTTTGTGTTTATGTAACATCAAAACCCTACTTTGGGCCGATTAGGGTCTATGCTCCTCAAACCCTAATTCTCAAGACAAAAGAACGTTTAGACTTCTTATCATAGTTAAAACATTCTTGTGTATAAACATTCTCACTATGTTACAGGTCTAAATCATCCAGAGTCTATTCTTATTTTTCTGTTAATAGGAGTCATTAGATCCCAGTAACGCATCCTGCCAGCCGGACCAGGCCGAACCTGTAGTCCTGAAGCCAAGAGCTACTCGAGATTAATCAAACCCTATTAATCTCAAACATGTGGAAAGAATATCCACTTAGGGCAACTCATTCATACATGATTTCGGGTCTTCTTTAATACAAAGAAAACAAACATTAAACAATTCACTTCATGTCACAACAATATAAAAGAATCATACTTATTGTACAAACTGAAAGTCTAAATTCATGCATATAAGAGCGTTTCTAGTGATCTTTAATCAAATAAGCAATATAAAGTAGGAGTTATATCACATCCTTTGTTTAATCTCTTACTCCTACATTAATTTTTGATCTCTTAACCCTAAGATTTCTAGGGTTTTCTCTCTAGCCTATCCTTCCTCTGCATACCTGGCCAGGGCATCCAGAGAAGAACAGACAGAGTAGCTTGATACTGGTCAATCTAAGTATTCAGACACCTGGCCAGGGTATCTAAATGCTCAGATCTTCCAGAGCTAAAACACATCATTCATTATTCGTCTTACTTATAACCTTATCTTTTGACCCTAATGATTCTTAACGACTTATCTTAAGCTCATTACTTGATTCTCGTGACCACATCCTCTTCCTGCTATCTGCAATAATATAACAGAACACTTCCTGTTAGAAAATTACAGATAGAAGAAAGACACCTAAACCTTAATCCTATTGGTCTCTTATCGTCCCCTGATCTTGAGTAACTAAGTACTCAAACCTAAGCTCTGATACCAAAATTGTCACGACCCAATCTCACATTAACCACAAACCACGAGATTAGGACGCGACAGGATGGGATTTACACATAAGCCAATCACTCTTCACTTTTTAAAACATTTTAAAGATATTAATAGGAAAATCTGATTTATGCTATAAAATGAAACTAAACAAACTGCGGAAGCATCTTTATTAACTGACTAGCCATATAAATAGAGTCTACAACATTTTACATTGTTTGGCATAAAATAAAGCGTAACAGTTAATTTACATCTTTATACACATTCTCTCTCTCACTCACACCTTGTCCCACAAATCGAGGGGAATGGACTAAGAGACCTCTAACTACTATCTACATAATCCTTCTACAGACTAGGCGTTAGGATGCAACGATCCTTCAGATTTCCTGCTGCTGATGATAACCTAAAAATGTTTTGAGTAGAGGTATGAGCCTACTCGCTCAGTGAATAGCATTTCACTTAGCTATCATTAAACAACTCACCAGGTTTATAAACTGAAATTAAACATAAATGCAGAACTAAGCAAGACAGTTCTAATAACATAACAGATTTGCAGAATATAATCACATTTCCATGCAGTAGCATATAATTTGAACAGATAATCAGATATAAAGAAATAGCACACAAGTTCGAATACTTTAATTTACTGTGATCCTATATGATTACATACTTATTTTATTATGCCCTAATCATATGCAGTGTACTCTGCATATAAAGATCTACAGCAAGTTCATGCTACGATCCCACCGTACAAGACTTAGCGACACACCCGGGAAATGCTAAGTCTGACGCCAGCCCTGCTCTGCTACAGGACCCCTGGCTCTCCGGCCAGAAACATAGGCTCTACGGCCTCAAGGCACTACTCTGAGTGCTCCAGGCTCCTCCTTTAACCTGAGTACACCGGCGGAGAGTCTCACAGGGTTACCTTCGCGACACAAGCACGAATGGTGTTGGATAACCCCCCTTTTCCCTAGTGCCATCGTGACACAAGCACGATTGTTGTTAGACACTGCCTCTCTTTCCTCGTTTGTCCGTGACACAAGCACGGATGATGTTGCAACACGAGTTTCACCCCTAAGAAACAGATCTTCTTTTAGGGGTTCTACGGTGTTAGGGCACCTAAGTCTATTAACTGATTAACAAATAAACATTTAAACATGAATATCACATTTCATGCAAATTGCACAATATAAATATCACATGAAGCAAATATATATCCTTTATCATCATTATACATGTTTCAGTATCATTTATCCACTTTCGATGCTAAACATCTATTTTTAAATCAGCAAATACACTGCAAGTATAATACAGGAAATTTCATCATTTTCACTAAGCATATTAGGTATTTCAAGTTCCAATGAAACTAATATACTCTATTGTATGTACTACACTGTTTAAAAGTTATACTAACTGATACATAAGCAATTAAACATTAAATTGAGTTAAATAATGATTACTGAATGAACTACTACTCACTCTTGAAACTCGGCCGACCACTCTAGGAATTCGGCCGATCGGCTGACAACTCGACCGATCCACCCGCAACTCGGCCGATCCAAACCCTGATCGATTTCCTATAAAGGGAAACTCGGCCGAATCACATCCAATTCGGCCGATCAAAACGCTGTTTGTTAATCCTAATAAAGAAACTCGACCGAATTATATTCAACTCGGCCGAATGGTGTACAGACTGAAATCTAAAGCAAACCTGTTGCAATCCAACAGTGGTTTCCCCACACGTACAGGTTGAAGGAGGTCCGGCTAGGATGCTCGATCGAAGCTAAGGCTTCGGATTTCTGGTATGGACCCTTGTCCGAGCTCCATGACGGCCGATTCAGGTGCTAGCTCTGTCAAAACAAGCTCCTAGCTGTTGCCTCATGCAGCTATGGTTGCTGCTATGTAGGGACGCCACCCCCCTTGCTTGGGCACCGCTTCTTGGTGGTTAAGGTGAGGAAGGAGGGCGTCGTTGAGTAGTTGGTCGCTGGCCGAAGCTAAGGGGCCAAGAACCGCCCCGCCCTTCCGCTTATCTTGCTCAATCGGACTGCTGCTGCCACTGTGGTGGTCGGCCGGCGCCCTGGCTAGAGCTGCAGATAGGGTGAGGTTGGAGGAAGATGGGGGAAGGAGAAGGGTAAGGGAAGGGTGGACGGAGGTCGACGGAGGTCAGGGGCTTAGCTAACCCGCCCTAAATCACCCTAGGTCGCCCTCACACGATCCCCCCTTGCTTCTGCTCTGTCGGCGCACTGTGCGCCGCTGCCAGGCCCTGTTCCATCGGGTAGCCGCTTCAAGCGGTTACTTACTGGAAAAGAACGAAGGAAAGGAAGGGAATAAGGGTCAATGTCGCGGAGGGGCCGAAGTGTAAATTACCCATACATTTCCAAAATTTACAACTAGGTCCCTAAACACTCAAATGTCCATATCTTTTAACTCGGAAGTCGGTTTCGAGTGATTTTTCTTGCAACGGTTTAAGCACGGAATTATCTATAACTTCAAAGTGCAAAACATGATAAAAGGACTATTTCACTGGATCAAAGCTCTAATTATAACTGTGATTACTTGATTCAACTTAATGTACTAAATAATCAACATTGACATTATTAATTGCCTCAGGTGATTCAATCTTAGCTATTAATTCACATCTTAGCTTATCTTGATTATCCATGATGTTTAATTTGATACTCAACCCTAATTGAGGTGTTTTACGTAATTCGAGGTATTTATTTAGTTAAATCCTGGAGTGGGTCATAATAATTAACATATAAAGGTTTGATTACAATGCAGGAATAAAATAATTAAATAACAGAACTAAAGATAGATATCGCCTTCTTGATATAGAAGGACGATAGACTATAGTGGACCCTCCAGCCCGATACCGGTCAGGAGCCTAGCCCGATACAACTGTGTCGGGCGGCGCACCCTCTCGGGAGACACGCCGTGACGGGCGATTGCATCAAACGAGGACCCTGACCCGATACGCTCAATGTCGGGCGACACCCTCTCGGGCGACACGCCGTGACAAGTGAAGCGTATCAGGTTCAATATCGTGTCGGTCTAGAGTGACCCATCTAGTATCGGTCACTTAAGGCAGAGGTTCATGTCGGCCGATATCGGCTTGCAGTGCCGCCCGAGACGACCCTGAGTGAACCGTTCACCTCCCACTTGGGATGGAGAAAAGCTCACCTAGGATCGCCCGGCACGGCACTGAAGCACGATATACTCGCTCCTTGCAGCTCTCCTTGGGTAACTTGCACAGGGTTTAGACCTAACCGAACTGTCTTTTCGACTTCCTGTAGCTGCTATTTATAGGCAGCGGTTGGGGGAAGTTATGGAGCTCAGGGTGCCACGTGTCCCCCCTCTTCATCGTGGAGTAGGTGATGGCCGATATCGGTATCGCCCGGCATGAGGGTGTCGGCTATCGGTCACATGGCAAGCGGCGCCTGCTGGTGGGTGGTCCGTGTCGGGCGACAAGCCTCAGCTGTCGGGCGAGCTTGGGCTCCCTGTCGGGTAGAAGACGTATCGCCCGCCAGTTTCTTCTTGCGCGGCATCCTCACGTCGCGCATGAGAGTGTCGCGCTTGCCCTGTCGGGCAGTGGTCATATCGGCCATCTAGAAGGCCGATTTCAGGTCGAACTTATTTGTGGGCGGGGACGGCCTTATTGGTGCTAAATGGGTCAAAATAGGAGGAAAATTCTGCAAAAGTTGGAAATATTGAATTAAGAGTGTCGTTTGGCCAATTATTGCGAAAGTACTTATAAAAGAGAGGAAAAGGCTAAAAAGAGCAGTTTTGATAACAGAAAAACAGTCTAAAACATCACCAAAATTGGTGTTATCAACTCCCCCAAACTTAGCGTTTTGATTGTCCTCAGTCAATATTTAAACTTTATTTAATGATGCTTCTTATTGCGCAGTATAGCTTTCAGACCAAGAGGTAAAACAAGTATCGTAATGCCTTTAGAGATAATGCTGCCCCACTACGAACAAAAGATCTTGCTTTTTCTGCCTTATTATTTCAGTAAAATGTTTCTCTACATCTTTAGCGAGACTTTGGTGTATGATTCCGAAGTTAGCTTCCACACCAAACAGCTTCATTTTCGGGGCAGAAAGTTGTGTACAGGGTAGGCCAAGGCGTTTTGGGGTTTTTCTTGTCTCCCATCAGTCCATCCAGGTAAGGGTCCGTTAACGGGCAAGTGGTCCCTGCAGTCCAAGCCAGTGGGCTTTAGAGCAGTGATTTCACATCCTACGTACCACTGCCCCGGATCTACCATGCCTAAAGATGGGTACTTTTGGAAGACAAGTGTGTATATATTTTTTTTTCTTTTTCTTTTATTGGGCACAACTCTCATTCTTTTATTCACTCTCATAAGGCTACTTTCTCTTTTTTGGGATTTTTGTTGGGTAAGTGGAAAACAAAAAGATTTTTGCTGTTTGGGCAGCTTTTCCCTTCTCCATACTTGTCTCTTAGCTGTTTGCGAGATTTATTATTTTTTTCGAAATTTTTGGCACGGAAAAACATAATCTTCTATTTGTTTGAAGCAGCATTATCAGAAAGACATAACAAAGCTTGCATCACATTAAGCATAAAGAAAACAAACATGGCAAGTAGTTGCATCAAGTTTTTACTAATATAGCGACTTTGTACATATGTATGGGGGCAAAATAAGAATTTTTTTTCAAAATTTTGGTATCAACATATATATGTACACATGATACAGGAAAGAACAAAAGAATAAAGAATTTGAGACAAAAGAGACAAAAGAATGAAGAATTTAAGTCAGAAAAATCAGAAAATTTTCGAAAATTTTTGTACCTCCCTCACTGGTACATGGTACCCCCCCAAACTTACTTCACACTCTGTCCCCGGAGTTGTGAGGTAGATAAGGTGGGGCAATGTTACTCCAATGAGGTTAGCCGTCAAGCACGCCTGCGTCAGATAAAAGCTCCCACACATATTCTCCTCTTTTGCTATGATAATCGTGTTGTTGGAGCTGGTCAGTCATTGTTTCACTTGATATCCATTCCAGGATAAAGACGCCGCTGTCGTTAGATAGGGGAATCTGCTGCGGGCTGCGGTGGCAGAACTGGAGTTCGTGCCATTTGCTTGGTTGCGTGTCCAGGAATGGTTGGATCATCTTTGCCACCTCGTCGTAGTATTTTCGAACTAAGCGTTCGACGTGTGACAACAGTTCTGATGTAAATGACACTGGATGGTTTTTGTTGCTATCCGAGCTGTTGTAGAAAATACCTGCTCATTGCCGAGTGTACATTATCAGGAGCGTCCAATGGTTATAATGTAGGATTGGCAGAAAAATGGTGCCTTGGACCCCGCTCTTCAACTCTGCCAGGAAAAGTTGCTTTTCTCCCATTTCGTCGGCGAGGCAAATGTCGTTGAATAACATAGGATGAGCTATGTATGCGTGTTTGAGCCTTGGCTGTAAGATTTGGATGTAAGCAGATGCCACAGATACAACCAAGCATCCTCCTTCTTTTACCATGTCCCTTAAATCATCGACTGGGACTAGGACATTGCCCGCCTCATATGCAATTTCCCTTAGGGTAGAGTCTGCTAACTTCAGAAGGATTTCATTGACCTTCTCCTGCGTGAGTGTAATGCACGAGAAGCGGTCAAAATTTCTGATCAGCTCTTCTGCAGATTCAGGCAAAGCAGGGTTTTCAAATCCGTGCACTTTCCGCAGGATCTATAACTGCTTGCCTACCCCGTAGGTGTCAGTTACCACCTCTGCTTCTTTCTCCGGAGAGCTGCTGGATTGTGAAGTCTCGTTTTTAGGGTCGCTGTCCAGCAGCTCCTCAGGTACTCCTGCATCCCGGAAATAGTGCTTGGCTTTTATCAGTAGCATAGCGTATATGCTCCTACGGCGATAGAAGCATGTGCCCTTAAGGACCCCCAAGTTTCCAAATGTATTCAGCACCTCCATGGCGCCTAAGATGGTGAGGGCGCTGTTTCCGCTTCCCCCTTCTGCCTGGACGGGGAGGTCTCAGATAGGAAAGAAGTTCTAAATGCCTTTGTGACGTTGGCTTCCTTGCTTGATAGCTCAGAGAAGACGCAACGGCAGAAGCCTCAATTTATTGTCCTCTGGGCGGCTGAAGATATTCCCGGAGTGTGGCACCTCGTTGTGGCTGCAGCTCAACAGCTGGACGTCGTGGTTCCTGAGGTCTGCCACGCAGAGGAACCACACGTTGCGGTGTTTATACAGGGCCAACGCGAGGTTTGGACTGTGCTCGTCGATGTGGTTCAGCATGTTGGCCACCACACTGGAGTCTGGATCTCCTTTCATCAGTCTTCTTGCCAAGGTTGGGGTGGCGTTGTATATTGATCTCCGACCTATCCTGTTGTCGATATTTTCTATTATTGTTCCTTCAAGGACCCTGAACAGTCTTTTGCCGACGAAGGCCGGCGTGTGGAACATCCTCCGAAGATCTCCCCGCCGTACAGAGAGGTAGCCGTCGCTCCAGATGAAGTCTTCTTCATCAGCCTACGATTTTAAGACCTTGTTCAACAAGTTTTGGTCTCTGATCATCAGGTATCCGATGGCTCTTCTATCGAAGTCGGCCATCTCGAAAGAGGGTATCTCGGATGGCTCACTGAACTTATCCGCCATCGAGTGTTTGCCTCGGGGTAGGTGTCTTTCATTGACTGCATGAACGTCCCCCTTCTCTCCCTCGGATTCATCAGAAGAGTCTACCCCGACGCTGATGTCTTCGTTATCGTCTTCAGCTTCATCTAGGGGGACTGAGGGATCTTCTTTTTCCCAGCCTAGGGAGCTCTCCTATCCTGCTGGAGCTCCGTTGGCAGACTGTTGTGGCGTCCCCCCCTCGGACGCTGAGGATTGCCTGCTGGAGGAGGGGGAGGACGCTGACCTCTAGGCAGATGCTGATGAAGATGAAGGAGAGCCGCGACTAGGGGAGACGACGACCTTCTTGACTGCCTTCGGCACGGATGGTCGTCCCTCCTATCCAGCCTCTCCTCAATCTTGTCGAGGCACTGGAGAACTTGCTGAAGTGTTGCATTAAGAGTCTCTAGTCCGCCGGGAAGGCTGGCTAGAGTCAGCAGCTCTCGCTCTTGGCTATTCAGCCTATCTTGGAAAGACGCAAACTTGTGGGTTAGGGAAATACAAGTAACTGAGTTGATATCTATTACCTCCCGCAAGTAGTCAAACTCGTACCCGGGCATCTTCCCGAGTGACGGAGGGGTTCCGGCTGGTCTCCCTCCCGTCGTCGCGACACCCTGCTCGCATGATGGTCTACCAGTCAAGGTAGAGTCTATCTGAACCGTCCGCGATGCAGATGCCGTTGGGCGAGGTGACGACACTCTTGCGACCGTCGCTGCCTCGCCTTCTTGTAGTGGTGGGGATGGCTGTGGTGTGGGTGGATACTGTCCACCTCTACACTGACGACTATCCCCTCAGCTTCGGCTACAAAAGGAGACGCCGGTGGCGGCGAAGGCGTCAACAGTGCACCTTCTAGCTCTATTCTTAGGACCTCGTCGTACACACCCTTATTGGCGTCCGGCTCGGGTGCTTCTTCTACCTCTACAGGCCTTACAGGGATGTCGGGGGCTGTGGCTGTCTCCTTCGCGGAAGCTCCCGTAGTTTCTGTCTCAGTGACCTCAACGATCACCAGGTCTTTTCCAGCCACCATAGTCGTCGTTGTGGTAGTGGATGGTACAGTAGGAGCGACGACAGCTCTATCAGTAGCTGTCATCGGTAGCTCTGGAATTGCCCTTTCCTGGGCTCTGGTGGCGGTGGGGAAGGTTGCGTCTTTTTCTACAACTTCAATCTCTGCGGTGGTGAAGACCAGCTTTTCTGCGTCGTAGGCGGCGCAGCGAGGGAGTGGGAGGAGTATGTTCATTCTTGAAACTTTGTATAAGTAGTCCCCTCCCTCCTTCTTTACGATGTTGGTCCTCATCAAGTACTTGATGTCGATAAGCTCATCGCCTTACGTCCTTGAAAGGCTGCGCAGCTCCTTAGGGTACCCGAGCCCTACCGCGATGAAGTTGACGATGCCGCCCATGCAATATTCCTTGGTGGCTTCTTTTATCGAGTGCAACCTGTTTAGCAAGAACCGCCCGAGTTTGATCACTCGTCCCTCCATCATGTGCCACATGATATGGAGTTCTTCTGTATAGATGTTGCTGGACTCGTTCTTGCTGAACAACAAGCACGCCACCAATTTGTGCACTATCCTCCAAAAGTAGGAGTGCACTACCACCACCTTGCATCCTGGCTTAAACGATGATTCTCTAGTCAGCTTCTTCCAGAGCTCCACGGGATTGAACCCGTCTCCTTCAGTGATTCTCTCACCGTTGTCCATAAGGTTCTTCTCCTCCTCGCTGGAAGAGAAGATCTTGTTCAACATCTTCTCGGAGACGACGTGCTCTGAGTTGTACAGCCGGGCCTGGAGTCTATCTGCTCCGCCGAATTCTTTTCTTTCTGCAACAGAATTCTTTACTTGACGGAGAGATGCCATGAATTCCCTAGTCAGTACGGTGTACGAGGAAGATCGGCTGAAGCAGATCTTTCTTAGCCCAGCAGGAGCAAGTACGTCCTCCATCCCCTCCAAGATGCCCAACTCAGCGAAGGAGGCTTGATGACAGAACCTGCTTGGCCTGTAGACCTTGGGTACTAACTCAGCGTAACGGCAAGCATGCTCGTCGTCCTTGGCATGAACATCCCTGGCATGTATTCCAGGGGTTCTGCCGCTGCTATTGGTGTCAGAGCCGCCAATTCTCCAACCCTGGCCCTCTTTTCTGCTGTTGACGCCCCGACTGCTCCTGGATTTGGGCATTTCTGCCCGGCAATTGATGCTTCTGCTGCACTCGTGGGGTAGATCCTTCTTCCTTGCACGTCAACAGGGACAATAGTTGAC
This sequence comes from Alisma plantago-aquatica, assembly GCA_963693085.1. Lineage (NCBI taxonomy): Eukaryota > Viridiplantae > Streptophyta > Magnoliopsida > Alismatales > Alismataceae > Alisma > Alisma plantago-aquatica. The sequence continues at coordinate 375,727,462 of OY856413.1, read as the reverse complement.
TTGATGCGGGCCATCTCTGTCAATGAGTAAACAAACTCTTTGATCAATTAAATGTGACGATGCTGTAAAGAAGTTAAATTGAAAGCGCGATGAGGTAAGCCTTGTAAAAAGATGATCCCACACCCCGTATCGGGCGATACGAGGTTTTCAGAAGTGAAGTCTCGTGCCTGATATGCGGCATGGGTGTCGCTCGTCGTGCCGGAAGGTCATACACGCGATAAGACCAAGGCGATACGCGTCAGGCCTGTCGGGCGATACGGTGGCGATAAGATAAGATACCCGATACAATTATTCGAGAAGAAGGCGGTCTGTCACCCGACAACGAAACAGGCGAGGCGGGGAAAAGATGAGCGACACGGATATTGCTCGACATGACGTAACAGGCAGACGTGAATAAAAGGTACGTTGCGCGTCATACGTATCGAGAGATATAACATTGCTCAGCTCAGAATCCGCAAGGCCGATAAGCTATTCGTAAAAGGGAAGTTGTATCGGACGATACGGTATGTCGAGCTATACCTTGTAGATTTCTCAAACTACCACGCGATACGAGAGCAGGAGTCTTGCCTGACACGAGAGCTGACTCGAGAAATCAGTGCACGGCACAGGTAGGTGAAAACAGTAAGGCAGTAGCCCGACACGGTAAACTCGCCAGGCTATATATAGCGGTCCCAACCGGGGTAAAATAGGTAATTCTGGGCACGCGTCGGCTGTTGGGGTAACATAGTCCCGAGACGGGTAGTCCATCCGTCGGCACAAGAGTAATTACTCCGCATGCTCGATACGAGTGGACGCCGCCCATGCATGCTTATCCGTCATGACCTTTGCGATCCCCGAAACTCCTTGTGACGTCCCCGGATTTTGATTTCTCCAAACCCTATTGGGAATGAGAGGTCAGAATCCAAAAACATCATCCAATCATATCAGAGAGCGATGCGGAAGCATAATACGCATACATGAACATACAACCATAACATACTCAACATTCAACATGTATTTTTATACAAACTGGATTTATTACAACATGAATTACACTTACATATTGAAAGATGATTTACAAGTCTAAGAACATGTATGCTAACTAGGATCTTCACAATAGGTACAACCTGAACAACTTGCTCACATCCTGTACTTTTCCTCCCTTGCTATCTCTGAACCTAAAACATACGTGAAACAACAAATCAACACACAAGGTGTTGTGTACGTGGGAAGAAAGATACATATATTTATGGCTTGCATAATTTTTGAAAAAGATTTGCAGAAGGAAAGAAAATCATAGAAAACACTTCTTTATTAAGCAAAATACGCCAATTTAAGTCATTTTCCTAGATGAATTGCATTATCAAGGTGGACTAGTACCAAAACATAAATATGGGCCCATCCCCGTGTACCAAGTACTCTAGGGAAACTTCCCGTAAACCGTGTGCTCTAGGGAGGTGTACTAGCCAACATTAATCCATTCCCTCGTAAGGGGGATAACGAACACCTTAAATAACTACAAAACATCTACTCATAATTTATGTTTTCAAGTGACAAAACAACGGGTACTACATAGCAATACTACATCCAATATTTGCAAATAGAAGAGAGCATACATACATATCATGTTTGCAAGCAAGAAAACCATAGTCATATAATTAAATAAACCCACATACCTGAGTTCAGAGATTCTAACTTATCCTTGATCATCTAGAAGTCTGGTTATCACCTGGTTAAGATAAGACCACATACTATCATCAGATTCTCATCATCTTAACCCTAGTCGTGTTCATTAGGGTTCATATTATCTCATTAGGATATTCCAACATTTACTTGCATTATTGTCTTATATTTATCTTACTGATGTCATTTTCCAGATTATGAGTCATTATCTGAATATTAGGTTCCATATCCTTTTTGTTGCACATAATAACCCTAGGTTACATCATTAACCTAGATTAGGGTTTTATAACCTGTATTAAGATTCATCTTCATATAACAGGGATTTTGTTTATCATTATGATCTCATAATTAAAACAGAAGTTCCATATACTGATATAAGCCTACTCTGTGAATTTCATCATTTATTGAGCATGTGTGCATTAATTTCATAATCTTTAGTATTATTAGCCGTAATTGGACATATTAATTAAATTACGTAATTTAGTACATCAACATGGTCATATCTGACATCAAATGCATTATATACATAATTGTGGACTTAATGATATTTTTCCATGATTTTATATCATCCTTTGGTATTTATTTTCCATTAAACAAGAATTTCACAACTTATATGATATCACGATTATTACTTCTTCCCAGGCTTGATATTATGCTTTCATTGTATTCTACTCATTTTTCTGAGAATTTCGGTACCTTATTTGTATTATTCTGATAATCATACTAATTACTATGGCTTTTGCAAGATTTGGTAAATTATTGAAGATTTACCTTTTTCAGCGAATCTCGTCTCGCCACGTGGCTCTTTGGGTGGGGCGACCTCCAGACCTTGGATCACATTGAATCGGACGATCCACGTTGGTTTGGGCTCCGTTCACTGACGGTTTGCAGTCCAGATAGCTGTGGTTTGTGATTGGGCCGCTTGGTTCACTAGCTGGACCAATTGGTCCGATCTCTACTCGCTCACAGACCCCCCCACGATCTAGATTGCGACTCTGTTCACTGTGTGCGCCGCCGTGACGCTCAGCTCTGGTGAGATCACAAGGTCAGAAGAGGGTCCCTCAGGTGCAGGCGATCATGCGGTCACCTTTGCCAGTTTGAACCGGATCCGGACGGCACGGTATCAGTTTGTGGCTCCCCTTGGAGCGGTGATCCGCCGAGGTTCAGCGAGGAGGTCGCCGTCCGCGGAGGAGAAGAAGATGAGGGGAGCAAGAGAGGGTGCTGGGAGCCTGAGAAAGGGTCGGTGAGCTTCCGCATGGCCTTGCACATCTTGAGAAGGGGTTTGATTGAGATCACGACTAAAGGAAAGGCCCAACCGGTAGCTGCATCGTGGAGGAGGCGCCTGGACGAAGTTTGGTTGAGGGTGGATCTATTGAGTCGTGATTCAGCTAAATTGTAGGCCAGGGTAGACAAAAGGGGTCTAGGCGAAGCTAATGGAGGCTATATGTAGGCTCTTGAGACCATGGGCAGTGAAGCCCTAAAAAGTCTACCGCCGGAGTGAGAAGGTCAGGAGAAGCGAAGGTTAGGAGGGCACATCGGCGCATGAAACTCGGTCGTTGTTGGGATAGGTGGCCATGAAATCACGAGACGAAGTCATCTTGTCGGGCGAAGGGTGGAGAAAAGGGGGTGAGGTGGCGACTTGCTAATGCACGGACCTGTTCTCACCTCCCCGCCCTTTGCGGGAGGTTGAAGATGGGTCCTGGACCCTTGGATCAGCGCAGGAAGCTGAGGCCGTGAATCGTACGGCTGAGGGTCGGCCCTACATTAAACGGTCTGCGCCCAGCCTGAACCTGGGCCGCGTGACACATTTATTTGACCAATTAAACCAAGAACTTAGGTCCTAAGGTTGAGAACAAGGCAAAATACACATAATTTCAAATGCTTATATCTCCTAATTGGGTGGTCCAATTGCAAAGGAATTTTAGGTGTAGCTTTATAATGCCATGATGTAGATGTGGCATAAATTTGGGAGTGAAACTCGAAGGTTAGGCATGGTTATTGACTAATCACATTAATACCTAAAGTTCACCTTCATGTGACACTTAGGGCATTACATTAAGTGAAAAAGATAGACCATTTAGTCAAAGTTGACTCCAAAACTTCAACATTGTTTCATATGTATATGATTCTTCAAAAGAAATTAGTTCACAACTCACTGGATCACTAAATGAATGATTGGTCTTATGAGGACTTAATTAATCAGAAAGGATATTCATTCATAATTGAATTCAAATAAGCATCATAGTCATCCATCATATTTCCAATCACCTAATTTGGGTGAAGGAATCCATGACTGTATAACCAATTCCTCAATTTGGTATTTGACATCTTACATAGAATGATTGTCTCTCAATTATTGTATTAGTTATTAAAACTCAAAAATCTAGGTTATCACATTCACCCCACCTTATTTGGAATTTCGTCCTCGAAATTCAACTAATCTCCTCCTTAAGAGGCTATTTTTGGGGTCGAACTTCATATACATCATTATTTCTTAGGTTCTAAGACCACCATAATTGCGTGCAGTCTAAGTTTTCAGCTTAGGGTCTAGAGATTCTTGGGTGTGTCCACCCCACCATATATATATGTGGAAGAATCACTTAATGTCTTAGCCATAACATGACATTATGATATCTTAGGGTTACATCACCTCTAAGGGTACATGTTTTATTCATACTTTTAATGTTCAGGAGGAATTTGTTTATATGCCATGATATTCAGATCGTTCAAATCTAACATCATTAATATGTCTTATGATCAACATCTTACAATGATTTCAGCATTAGAGGAGATTTATCTTCATCCTTGATATTAGGATTTTTTTCTACTTAAGAAGGGCTTACACAACATGTTTGACCATTAGGGTTTCACCCCATTGTGTAATATTCATACTCAACTTAGAAGCATATATTGAGAAGGATCAAAGTTACAAACTATATTTTTGATCATATATCCTATGATCCAAAAATATCTTTATATCAAGTTCATGAGTTCAAATTTTTAATGTCTTGCATGTGTTATGGGAAGGGAAAAAGAGAATATACTAAGTTTATCCCATGATCTCAGCATCATATCTTTCATGTTTCATATGAAGGGAAAGAGAATATTTTAAAGTCAAACTTATTATGATTTCAATATTTGGCACTACATGTATGGTATAGGGGGAAATATAGAATAGGTCAAGCTTATACGAGTGACTCCTCATATATAAATCATCTATATAGCTCAAGTGAGGTTTCTATCATCGTATATTAAGAAATAGAATAAGAAGGGAGAACATGTATTTTGAGTATCTTTTGCACAAAGCATCATACTCTCATAACTAGAGTTCATATATTACCTCACTTGCAACTAATGATGATATTCACAAAATATGTCACTCAAGCTAGGACCTAACTCAACCATGGGATTGACTTTATCATATGGGTCATCTACCCATCCTTTTCTTTTACCCAATTGTCACATATAGATTTGAATCATGCATAAGAACTCAACTCAACACTCGAGAGTAATCTAGTGTAGGACATTTTTTTTCTTCTACATATCTCATATATTGGAGTCTAGGTCCCATGACCTTCTCCTTGTGGGTCTTACTCTCTCTAGAGTTCACCACATATCTCATCCTACCACTAGATATCCTCCTTGTATAAGAGCTTGAGGCTCATGCACACTCATCTCTATCTTAACTTAACTTATCTTAAGTAGGAAACGGGGATGTACTATCATCATCACAACTTAGCATAGATCCTCTAAGAGTGGATTCAGTTCATATATAACTCAAATCTTAATAAGAAAACTTATACCATCATAGATCAACTTAGAAAAGATTATATATACTTATTTCCTTCATCTTTCTTTTGTCTATCCATCAATCACATAACTTTATGAGGCTCTAGACATCTAATCTAGATCTATTCTCTCTTCTAGACTAATGTCACTCCTTTTCACTTAGATTGCATGAACACCCACTACTCTCCTGTGTGAGGGACACATTTTGATATTTACATATATCTAATAAAATATTATATAGTTTTTCTCCGAGAAAGAAGGCGTCAGAGAAAACTGTCGAGGCTCGAGCCGATTGGAAAACAAAACCAAATAAGCAAAACCGAGTGTCCAACACACAGTAGATAGTCTGGTGACATGTAACCTAGTGAAATGGTGAGAACATGGTGTAGATTAGTGTAGCCACCCAATACATATGAGCTCTATATGGAGAGGGTTTCATACACTTGCCTAAACCTAGTTCTCGAACATCTAGGTTCTAACCTAGAGGCTAAGTCAAACCTTATTCGTATAGAACAACTTACTAAGTTTCTAGGGTTTAAGGTGAAAGGTGAAATTTAGTTTTTATATTTCATGGTGAGAAATTGTTAGGTGTAGCTATTGTTCATGCTTTGATACCAACTGTGACGTCCCCGGATTTTGATTTCTCCAAACGCTATTGGGAATGAGAGGTCAGAATCCAAAAACATCATCCAATCATATCAGAGAGCGATGCGGAAGCATAATACGCATACATGAACATACAACCATAACATACTCAACATTCAACATGTATTTTTATACAAACTGGACTTATTACAACATGAATTACACTTACATATTGAAAGATGATTTACAAGTCTAAGAACATGTATGCTAACTAGGATCTTCACAATAGGTACAACCTGAACAACTTGCTCACATCCTGTACTTTTCCTCCCATGCTATCTCTGAACCTAAAACATACGTGAAACAACAAATCAACACACAAGGTGTTGTGTACGTGGGAAGAAAGATACATATATTTATGGCTTGCATAATTTTTGAAAAAGATTTGCAGAAGGAAAGAAAATCATAGAAAACACTTCTTTATTAAGCAAAATACGCCAATTTAAGTCATTTTCCTAGATGAATTGCATTATCAAGGTGGACTAGTACCAAAACATAAATATGGGCCCATCCCCGTGTACCAAGTACTCTAGGGAAACTCCCCGTACACCGTGTGCTCTAGGGAGGTGTACTAGCCAACATTAATCCATTCCCTCGTAAGGGGGATAATGAACACCTTAAATAACTACAAAACATCTACTCATAATTTATGTTTTCAAGTGACAAAACAACGGGTACTACATAGCAATACTACATCCAATATTTGCAAATAGAAGAGAGCATACATACATATCATGTTTGCAAGCAAGAAAACCATAGTCATATAATTAAATAAACCCACGTACCTGAGTTCAGAGATTCTAACTTATCCTTGATCATCTAGAAGTCTGGTTATCACCTGGTTAAGATAAGACCACATACTATCATCAGATTCTCATCATCTTAACCCTAGTCGTGTTCATTAGGGTTCATATTATCTCATTAGGATATTCCAACATTTACTTGCATTATTGTCTTATATTTATCTTACTGATGTCATTTTCCAGATTATGATTCATTATCTGAATATTAGGTTCCATATCCTTTTTGTTGCACATAATAACCCTAGGTTACATCATTAACCTAGATTAGGGTTTTATAATCTGTATTAAGATTCATCTTCATATAACAGGGATTCTGTTTATCATTATGATCTCATAATTAAAACAGAAGTTCCATATACTGATATAAGCCTACTCTGTGAATTTCATCATTTATTGAGCATGTGTGCATTAATTTCATAATCTTTAGTATTATTAGCCCTAATTGGACATATTAATTAAATTACGTAATTTAGTACATCAACATGGTCATATCTGACATCAAATGCATTATATACATAATTGTGGACTTACTGATATTTTTCCATGATTTTATATCATCCTTTGGTATTTATTTTCCATTAAACAAGAATTTCACAACTTATATGATATCACGATTATTACTTCTTCCCAGGCTTGATATTATGCTTTCATTGTATTCTACTCATTTTTCTGAGAATTTTGGTACCTTATTTGTATTTTTCTGATAATCATACTAATTACTATGGCTTTTGCAAGATTTGGTAAATTATTGAAGATTTACCTTTTTCAGCGAATCTCGTCTCGCCACGTGGCTCTTTGGGTGGGGCGACCTCCAGACCTTGGATCACATTGAATCGGCCGATCCACGTTGGTTTGGGCTCGGTTCACTGACGGTTTGCAGTCCAGATAGCTGTGGTTTGTGATTGGGCCGCTTGGTTCACTAGCTGGACCAATTGGTCCGATCTCTACTCGCTCACAGACCCCCCGCGATCCAGATTGCGACTCTCTTCACTGTGTGCGCCGCCGTGACGCTCAGCTCCGGTGAGATCGCAAGGTCAGAAGAGGGTCCCTCAGGTGCAGGCGATCATGCGGTCACCTTTTCCAGTTTGAACCGGATCCGGACGGCACGGTATCAGTTTGTGGCTCCCCTTGGAGCGGTGATCCGCCGAGGTTCAGCGAGGAGGTCGCCGGCCGTGGAGGAGAAGAAGATGAGGGGAGCAAGAGAGGGTGCTGGGAGCTTGAGAAAGGGTCGGGGAGCTTCCGCATGGCCTTGCACATCTTGAGAAGGGGTTTGATTGAGATCACGACTAAAGGAAAGGCCCAACTGGTAGCTGCATCGTGGAGGAGGCGCCTGGACGGAGTTTGGTTGAGGGTGGATCTATTGAGTCGTGATTCAGATAAATTGTAGGCCAGGGTAGACAAAAGGGGTCTAGGCGAAGCTAATGGAGGCTATATGTAGGCTCTTGAGACCATGGGCAGTGAAGCCCTAAAAAGTCTACCGCCGGAGTGAGAAGGTCAGGAGAAGCGAAGGTTAGGAGGGCACATCGGCGCATGAAACTCGGTCGTTGTTGGGATAGGTGGCCACGAAATCGCGAGACGAAGTCATCTCGTCGGGCGAAGGGTGGAGAAAAGGGGGTGAGGTGGCGACTTGCTGATGCACGGACCTGTTCTCACCTCCCCGCCCTTTGCGGGAGGTTGAAGATGGGTCCTGGACCCTTGGATCAGCGCAGGAAGCTGATGCCGTGAATCGGACGGCTGAGGGTCGGCCCTACATTAAACGGTCTGCGCCCAGCCTGAACCTGGGCCGCGTGACACATTTATTTGACCAATTAAACCAAGAACTTAGGTCCTAAGGTTGAGAACAAGGCAAAAATACACATAATTTCAAATGCTTATATCTCCTAATTGGGTGGTCCAATTGCAAAGGAATTTTAGGTGTAGCTTTATAATGCAATGATGTAGATGTGGCATAAATTTGGGAGTGAAACTCGAAGGTTAGGCATGGTTATTGACTAATCACATTAATACCTAAAGTTCACCTTCATGTGACACTTAGGGCATTACATTAAGTGAAAAAGATAGACCATTTAGTCAAAGTTGACTCCAAAACTTCAACATTGTTTCATATGTATATGATTCTTCAAAAGAAATTAGTTCACGACTCACTGGATCACTAAATGAATGATTGGTCTTATGAGGACTTAATTAATCAGAAAGGATATTCATTCATAATTGAATTCAAATAAGAATCATAGTCATCCATCATATTTCCAATCACCTAATTTGGGTGAAGGAATCCATGATTGTATAACCAATTCCTCAATTTGGTATTTGACATCTTACATAGAATGCTTGTCTCTCAATTATTGTATTAGTTATTAAAACTCAAAAATCTAGGTTATCACACTCCTCTTCCCGATACAGGCACGTTCAGTATGTCGGTTGGGCTGCTGCCCGATACGAGCTGAAAGCAGAGCAAAGCTGAGAAGATAAGCGTGAAAACAGAGCGGAAGAAATCGGTTGATGAGTAAAACATCATTGGCCTAAGGCTAAGGTCCCGGCCTCAGATGGTATTACCCATCCCGGTTAATAAAACTAAGGCGGTGTCCCAAAAAACAGAAGAGTCAGTGCATGTGGGGCATGCACTGCCTCAGGCCTTATTACAGACCATAATGTTCATAATGTTCATTTTGCTGGAAAGTAAATGCATCCTATACTAGGAATTTAAAAATAGCTCGGGTTGCCTCCCGAGAAGCGCTTCGTTTTTCGTCTTCAGCTGGACGTCTTTGGCTTCTTCTTCATGAATCTTCATTCTCTGCCTCTGCGGTCATTGCCCTGTTCTTTTCGCTGGTTCGGTATTCGACGAAATCCTTCTCGATGGGTTCTTCACAATTTCGGCTAGTTAAACTAGCTGCTGGTCAATCTGGCGTTGATGCGTCTGCATGTCTGCCAGTTGTACCTGCAAGGAGTTCAAAACACCGGAATTTGATAGTGCACTTTGTGCCAGTTGATTATTGATTGTATCCTACTTCTTAACAAAATCAAATAACTGGCCAATCACATCTGATTGGCTCGTGCTCTTGTCTTGTTCTCAGTTCGACCCTTGATATTTTCCCTGCACTTGGAAGTTTCATTTAGCTGGCTGGAACTGATTGTTCTTGGCATATTGACCAGGCCCCCCTCTCTTCTCAAAAGACTGTGTCAGCTTGGACGAGATTTGCAGTTGGTGATGGTTTTCAGCTGCATCTTTGTTGTCATAGTTAAAGCCAGGGTGATGTGGCCTTTTGTAGTTCATGAAAGAGACATTTTCAGTCCTTTCATCTTCTGAGTCAGAGTCACTATCTGCGTCTGGTCTGGTGTAGACGTAGTTGTCCACCCCATGTCCTCCTTCGCCGCACGTAACGCACTTCATCACCTTCTCAACTGGCTTCTTTCCCTTCCCGCCAGCTTCTCGCAGTTGCTTAACATCACTGGCAATTCTCTGTATCTGTGAGGTGATGGACTCCAACACCTTGGACTCAAGAGCAGACCCTTCACCGACCTTCTTGACCTGTCCTTTGTCGGACCGATCAAAATCAGCGCCGGCTATCAGCTCGACCATGTTCTTGATGATCATCTCAGACTTCTTTGGTTTCTTTCCTAGGAAGTCACTACCTGCTGCCGCATTTAGTGACACCCTTTCATCGGGAGTCAGGCCATTGTAGAAGGTGGTGACGAGAAAGCCCTTCTTATAATTATGATGGGGGCAATCCCTCTAGTATTCCTGGAATCGCTCCCAGGCGTCATGGAGGCTTTCATTCGGCTTTTGCATAAAAGAGGTTGTTTTCTGCATGTTTCTGATAGTTCTTTCGGTGGGGTAGAAATTGTTTACGAACGCGTCAGCCAAGTCTCCCCATCCGTTTAAGGATTGGTGGGGCAACCCAAGATACCATGATAGGGCTTTGTCCTCCAGGGAGAAAATGAAGCCCTTACAGTAAATCACTTCTTGGGGGACCCCCCGCATCTTTATCGTATTAGATATATTTTTGAATGCATCTAGATGGTGGTAGGGGTTGTCATTCTTTGAATTTCCCCTGAAACTCTTATTCTGAATCATCGATATCACGGATGGCTTAAGCTCGAAATTTGCCATGTTGAACCGCGGAGTGATCACTGGACATCGGGAGTTGTTGTCCTTTGTGGATGCCAACTCTCTAAGCATTTTCTCTTCATCTTCAGAGTCTTCGCTGTCGCTATCCTCATGATGATGTTCTTGATTATCGTGATTTCTTCAGTGTCTCCGGTGGCGATGACTCCTGACTTGGGGAGGTCTTCTTCGGAGTGTTCTCATTTGGGGTCTTCAAGCTGATTATTACCATCATAGTGGTCGTCACCTCCTGGCGGAGGTGGTTCATGCCTAGGCCTTCCTTGTCGTTCCCCTTCAGAATGTTGCGGGTCTACATGAGTAGGCATGGTGTTGGTGATTGTGCTCAGTTGAACAGTCGAACGGTGTAGGAGCTCGGTGGAACAGATCAGTGTTCTTCAGAGTTCCTGAAAATGGCACGAAAAGTCAAGTTTAGAAAGTAGAATTATTTATTTTGTGCAAAGAATAATAACAACAAAATAAAAGAAAAGAAAAGAGTGTTGTCAAGCTCATTTCTAAGCTCGAGGCATGGGAGTCTAGTTAGTGGATACAAATTCGTCAACAGTGTCTTTTTGCCTTGTCCCCGGTAACGGCGCCAAAAAGTTGACTGGCCTAAATCGCGCGTCCTAAAATTGGAGGCAGATTGGAGGTAGTCAAGCTTTTACATTTATAAACCCGAATCCTTCTAGGCCCCCACAACTTTGTTTACGGGGTCAAAGTAGACATACGGGGTTGAACACAGGGACAAGGGGGTAGTGTTGAGAATCACGAAATCGACACGCTACACTCCGGCAGGGATAAGAGATGATAAAATTCCCAAAAGGGAACAACAGAACCAGAACGATAAAACAAAAGAAAACCCTATCTCCAACTAGAGTTACAAGAAAAACTTAGGTTTTAAGCATTTAGTAGTTTTTAGGGATTTTCATGCAACAGGAACAGAGAGATAATACTAAAGCTAAAGCAAGGTACGAAGGAGAAAACTTCGGTAAAACAAGCGGTAGCAGGAACATCCTGTACCCCTCCTCTCAGAGCGGGTACCTCTAACCAAGCATCAACACCACTCTCGAGGTTGCTGGACTTAGGTTAGAGTGGAAAGGTTACTACAACAGCTCCGTTCTGGGCACTCTCGTACTCCAGAATCGGACCAAACACTAGAGCCACAACACCTCTCCCAAGGATGTTGTGACGGGAAAACACGATTCGGTAGCTAATCGAAACGCGATCCAACGTGCAAGCTAGAATTCAGATATTAAACATAGCAATCATCCAACAAGAGTACTAAGCATAAAGCAGCATATAATTAAACTCTTCTATTTCTATTAACATATAAAGGTTTGATTACAATGTAGGAATAAAAGAATTAAATAACAAAAGTAAAGATAGATATCGCCTTCTTGATATAGAAGGACGATAGACTACAGTGTTCCCTCCAGCCCGCTACCGGTCAGGAGCCTAGCTCGATACAACCGTGTCGGGCAGCGCACCCTCTCGGGCGACACGCCGTGATGGGTGATTGCATCAAATGAGGACCCTGACCCGATACACTCAATGTCGGGCGGCACCCTCTCGGGCGACACGCCGTGACGGGCAAAGCGTATCAGGTTCAATATCGTGCCGGGCTAGAGTGACCCATCTAGTATCGGTCACTTAAGGCAGAGGTCCATGTCGGCTGATATTGGCTTGCAGTGCCGCCCGAGATGACCCTGAGTGAACCGTTCATCTCCCTCTCGGGATGGAGAAAAGCTCACCTAGGATCGCCCGGCACGGCACTGAAGCACGATATACTCGCTCCTTGCAGCTCTCCTTGGGTAACTTGCACAGGGTTCCGACCTGACCGAACTGTCTTTTCGGCTTCCTGTAGCTGTTATTTATAGGAAACGGTTGGGGGAAGTTATGGTGCTCAGGGTGCCACGTGTCCCCCCTCTTCATCGTGGAGTAGGTGACGGCCGATATCGGTATCTCCTAGCATGAGGGTGTTGGCCATCGGTCACGTGGCGAGTGGTGCCTGCCGGTGGGTGGTCCGTGTCGGGCGACAAGCCTCAGCTGTCGGGCGAGCTTGGGCTCCCTATCGGGTAGAAGACGTATCGCCCGCCAGTTTCTTCTTGCGCGGCATCCTCACGTCGCGCATCAGAGTGTCGCGCTTGCCCTGTCGGGCAGTGGTCATATCGGCCATCTGGAAGGCCGATTGCAGGCGGAACTTATTTGTGGGCCGGGACGGCCTTATTGGTGCTAAATGGGTCAAAATAGGAGGAAAACTCTACAAAAGTTGGAAATATTGAATTAAGAGCGTCGTTTGGCCAATTATTGCGAAAGTACTTATAAAAGAGAGGAAAAAGGCTAAAAAGGGAAGTTTTAATAACAGAAAAACAGTCTAAAACATCACCAAAATTGGTGTTATCACTTACCCACTTGAGCAAGGAGTTTTCTGCCTTCACCAAGGGCTTACCCACTCTAGCTCCAAGTCTTCAGCCTTGATCTTCACCAAGGGACAACTTCCCCTGTTCTTCTTCACCTCTCTTGGATAAGAGAGAGAACCTTCACCTTCATGATTGAAAGAAGAGATAGGAGGTGGTGGAAGCGAGAGCCTCAAAAGATATACGTGTAGGACTAGCTCTCTTACAGATTTCCTACTCACTCTAATGGATGTAGCAAGTGATTAATCTTAGAGAGAGAGAGAGGAGGTTGTAGGAAGCACTGAACTATAGAATAGGAACCTCACATAGAGTTTGCAATGAATGCTCAACCTTGGAATGAAGCCCAAGGGGTCCTATTTATAGCTGGGGATACCTCTTAGCCTTTGGGAACACTTGAGAACAAAAACTAGCCGTTTTGTGGCTTGCAACGGATATATTTTCACTTGTTGCAACTCCACAACGGCTAGAAGCACTTTTCTACACTTTTCCGTACAGTGCAATCGGTCGAGTTTCTATAAAGGCAACTCGACCGATAGAGTAAAAGACAAAACCGATATTCAGACCATCGGCCGAGTTTGTCCTGAGGAAACTCGACCGACCAATGAAAATCGATTTGGTCAGTTACTCCATCGGTCGAGTTCTAAGTAAACGCAACTCGACCGATGCAATCTCTAGAAAATTGATCAAGTATGATCGATCGAGTTTTTAGGCTGGGAAACTCGAACGACAAAGTGCTTGTAATCAATTTTCAAAGTTTCATCTAAAGTTCTCTAATATTCGATCTAAGTGCTCTTGATATTTTTCTAAGCTTAATTACAAGTCATACAATCATTACAAGTGATTTACAACATGATTATAATGGATATATATCATATTACAAAAACATGCACTTGTATGACTTTGACTTGTCTTTTCTCCAATTTGAGATGCACAAGTTAGGGCATTTGGAGTGTGTCTATACCTAATCTGAAATTACTCAAGTAGAGACATTAGACACCAATATGTGGAATGGTTAGTCATCATCAAAACACGGGTTTAGTCAATTTAGACGTGAGTCAACATTGACCTAATTGACCTTGAGTCAACAATCTCCCCCTTTTTGAAGATGACAAACCATTCCATACATGTATTGAAAGCATTTAAATAAATTCATACCCTTGGAGAAACCTAGGGGTTTCAATGGAATTGAGTTCATATGCTCCCCCTCAATTGATGTGCATGAAGTTCTCATACTCCCCCTCAATTGATGATATTTCTCCTGCATGGTTAGCTTTCACAACATTTATAGAAACTATGTCTTCTACTCATATATGTTCTACACATATATGTCGTCTCCCCTTTACCTTCTCCCTATACATGAACATACTTCTCTTCTTCATGTAAGACATGCCTTCTCCCCATTTTGTCAAGAGAAGACATACCTTTCTCCCCCTTTGTCATTTCAAAAAGTGGGGTTATGAAGAAATAAGAAACATCACTTGTTAAAGAGAAAGGAGATAACACAATAATATATAAGGAGAGTAGAAGAGCATAGATAGGGGCTTGTCCAAGCATTGAAAGAAAAGCAAGTTAAAACATATACTTGAACAACCCAAAATGCAAGATAAAGTGATGCATAAAAACAATAAAACATAATTTTGACCCTCAAGATGATGGAATTTGACTAAAAACCATCAGATCTCATTGCAAAGCAATGAGTCTTGCTCAGAAGGTCATTTCTGCATGAATAGCACTAGTCTTGCACCAAAAAATGAAACTGGAGCAAATCTACATAAAATCCAAAAATACTCCAATTTCTACATATAATGTAGATCTATGTACCCTGCATCACAATGTTATGCAAGCAACTCAAGATAGTAGATATGTAATTCAAGAAACAAGCTTGAGCATGTATGAGACAAGATACAAGCATAGCATATAGATGAGCAAAGATGACAATTTTAAACAAGGCTAGAACTACATATATGTGAACTACTAGTAGATGATATCACAAGTTAGGACTACTAGTAGGATATAGATCATAGCAAGAGATACCAAAAGATATACAAGATAAAGCATATATCCAAACAAAGAGATATGCAATTTTAGAAGCATGAAAGGATATAACTCACTAGATATGCATCCTTACCATAAGATGATTACCACTAAGAACCTCAAGGTTGTATCAAAACAAGATATACACCTAGATAGATGTAGCAAGTTAGAGCACAACAGAAGTAATTTTTAGACACAACCAAGATATCCAAAGAGATCATCATCAAAACCTACAAAACAACTCAAAGCAAGTAATTGCAAGATATAGATATACCGATTTTAGAGCAATTAGAGAGATAGAGTTGTAAGAAAGATAGACATTTTAGAACATGGCAATATGCATATATAAAGGTACCAAATGAGAGTGCTAAAGAATAAGGCTATTGGTTGAGAAGATCTAGTTGCGAGGGAAATTCTCATTCAATAAGCCAACTGTGTATTCTGTGCACAGTGTTATCGGTCGATATCTGTGCATTGACAACTCGACCGATAACAACTATTGGCAACACCCATTGGTTCCTATCGGTCGAGTTTCAAGCAGGACAAACTCGACCGACAGAGCAGCAGTCAAAAAGCACATATATTTTATAATAACATATTTAAAGGCATGCTAAAAATACAAACCATATCCAAACATGTCTAAGCAAGTTAGTAATGCACTATAGAAGCATTAGAAACAGTTTTTGAGCAAGAGTGTGAAGAGAATCACAAAATACCACTTTTGACTCAAAAACCATATGTATGGTGCACACCATCTTGAAAAAACAAGTTAGGATTGGTTATAAGCAAGAAGAACATTACCTTTGTGCTTACCATTGCTTTTCCACTTATTTTCATCCTCTACACATCTCACCTTTCTTCTTTCATGTGGATTGAGAAGTCAATTTGCAAGTTAATAGCTCAAGTCAATCCATTTGCAAGTACCTACAAGAATAAAGATGAAATGGTCCCCACTCATGTTTTTGGGTCCGGAGGGGTTAGTTTAGCAACCCAAGTCCTATTGCTCTTGGGTGCTTTCCTAAAAGGACAACAAGTAGAATAATGACCAAAATCATTGCATAGTCTTGGAACTAGAGGATTCTCCATGGAATATTGGAGGTCCTTTATCTTTGTTGTTCCCTTGACTACTATCATATCCTAAACCATGTCCACCAATTTGTTTAGTAGTATGGTGTAGGATATCATTAAAATTCTTTTTACCAACTAAGAATCTTTGCAAAGAAGACAATTGATTAATATTATCTCTAGCATGCAAAATATCATTTTCTAAGAAAAGAGCTTTAGTTAAATAAGAATCTCTATCAATACGAAGAGCAGCAACATCATTCTCTCTATTAGTAGAACTAGAACAAGATTCATGCACATTGATTTTAGCAAGCAAGGAGGCATTTTCTAGTTTCTAATTCTTGCAAAACTTAATCTTTGTCCTTGTTTTCAGATTTAAGAACATCAATATCATGCATGAGAGAATCAATAATTAAAGTATGCTCTTCATTAGAACTAGGCATGAGAGGTTGAGCTTCTAGAAATCTAATCTTATCAAGCAAACTAGCATTTTCAAGTTTAAGAGAGTCTACTTGGATAAGACAAGCATTTTTATCATCAAGCAAGCAAGAATTAGCATGTTCAAGATCATCTAGTTCTACATGCAAATTATCAACAATTCTAGAAAGCTTTTTCCTTTTCCTTTTAGAAGACTTAAGAGAGGCATAAATATCATGAATAATAGCAATCAAAGATTCTTTATCTAAAGAGTTTAGATTTACCTCACTTGAGTCTTCACTAGTTGGTGCTATAAGAGCAAAATGGCATTCTCCTTCATCACTAGAGCTTGAGCTTGATCCTTCACTTGAATCTTCACTTGAGCTAGAGTTGGAGGATCCACTTGAGCTTGACTACCATTTCTCCTTCTTCTTGTTAAGATGGGTCTTTTTTCCTTGTGGGCAATCTTCCTTGTAGTGACCCTTCTTTCCACATGTGAAGCACCGGATGGAGGAGGACTTGCCTTTGTAGAATCTACCCTTGGAGTACATGGCATCTTCTTTAGCTTGAGAGGATGGAGAGACTTGTTCCATGATAGCTTCAATTTGAGCCTTCATTTCATCCTTCTTCATTCTCTTTAGCTCTTTCTTCTCTTGTATTTCTACTTCCTCCCTCTTGTCAAGTGTGGCTTCATGTGCTTGTAGATTTCTAATGAGCTCTTCAATAGGAATATCATTAAGAGACCTTGCTTCTTCAATAGAAGTCACCTTGGGTTCCCACCTCTTGGGGAGAGTTCTAAGGATCTTTGAGTTGATGTCTCCACTAGACATACGATGTCCTAGAACAGTAAGACCATTCACAATGGTGTTGAGCCTTGAGTACATGTTGGCTATACTCTCCTCCTTTCCCATCTTGAAGTTCTCAAGCAGCCCTTTGAGCACGTAGACTTTGCTTTCCTTCACTTGATCTGTCCCTTCATAAGTGATGCAAAGCTTTCTCCATACCTCATAGGCCGTCTCACAAGAAGAAATCCGGTTGAACTCGGTGGTGGTCATGGAGGCATATAGGATGTGCATGGCTCTAGCATTCAAGGTGGCTTTCTTCAAGGTAGCTTCATCCCATTCTTCAATCTTTGTCTTTGGTAGCATGTATGGGCTGTTCACCATTTGCCACATCTCAAGACTTGATCCTTGGATGTAGAATTGAAACCTTCTTCTCCAATAGAGGAAGCTCCCATCAAAGATTGGAAGGCTGGTCGAGTATCTCCCTCCTAGATAGTCACCCATCTTCTCCTACTTGTTGAAGTATTCTTGGAGAAGACTTGCTCAGATACCAATTGTTGGATCCTAGATGGGTGATTAGATGCTCTAGAGGGCTGTGAATAGAGATGAAAGAACTTAAACAAAACTCATTAAACCTTCAAGATATATGACAAGATAAGGTTGCTAAATGGGTAATTTGTGTGAAACTAAAACATACATAGCAAGGATAAGAGAGATTGAACATATACCAATAGACAAGCTATTTAGAGTGGTTCCACACTTCAAACTAGAAGTGTGTCAGTCCACTTGCCTAGAGAGGTCAACCTCTAGGACTTCCAAACTATTGCACTCTTATATTCATTCATAAGGCATACAATACATGACCAACAAAGGACTTACATATCCAATACAAAGAGTCTTCAACCTTACCAAGGACTTACCCACTTTGCAATGAGTCTTCGGCCTTCACCAAGGACTTACCCACTCTTGCACAAGTCTTTAGCCTTACAGGGATTACCCACTCTTCTTGGATCTTTCGCCTTTGACTTCACCTTCACTCGGAGAAGCTTCCACCAAGGACTTACCCACTTGAGCAAGGAGTCTTCTGCCTTCACCAAGGGCTTACCCACTCTAGCTCCAAGTCTTCAGCCTTGATCTTCACCAAGGGACGCCTTCCCTTATTCTTCTTCACCTCTCTTGGATGAGAGAGAGAACCTTCGTCTTCATTATTGAAAGAAGAGATAGGAGGTGGTGGAAGTGAGAGCCTCAAAAGATATACATGTAGGACTAGCTCTCTTACAGATTTCCTACTCACTCTAATGGATGTAGCAAGTGATTAAGCTTAGAGAGAGAGAGGAGGCTGTAGGAAGCACTCAACTATAGAATAGGAACCTCACATAGAGTTTGCAATGAATGCTCAACCTTGGAATGAAGCCCAAGGGGTCCTATTTATAGCTGGGGATGCCTCTTAGCCTTTGGGAACACTTGAGAATGAAAACTAGACGTTTTGTGGCTTGCAACGGATATATTTTCACTTGTTGCAACTCCACAACGGCTAGAAGCACTTTTCTACACTTTTCCGTACAGTGCAATCGGTCGAGTTTCTGTAAAGGTAACTCGACCGATAGAGTAAAAGACAAAGCTGATATTTAGACCATCGGTCGAGTTTGTCCTGAGGAAACTCGACCGACCAATGAAAATTGATTTGGTCAGTTACTCCATAGGTTGAGTTCTGTGTAAACACAACTCGACCGATGCAATCTCCAGAAATTAATCAAGGATGATTGGTCGAGTTTTCAGGCTGGCAAACTCGACCGACAAAGTGCCTATAATCAGTTTTCAAAGTTGCATCTAAAGTGCTCTAATATTCGATCTAAGTGCTCCTAATATTTTTGTAAGCTTAATAACAAGTCATACAATCATTACAAGTGATTTACAACATGATTCTAATGGATATACATCATATTACAAAAACGTGCACTTGTATGACTTTGACTTGTCTTTTCTCAAATTTGAGATGCGCAAGTTAGGGCATTTGGAGTGTTTCTATACCTAATATGAAATCACTCAAGTAGAGACATTAGACACCAATATGTGGAATGGTTAGTCATCATCAAAACACGGGTTTAGTCAATTTAGACGTGAGTCAACATTGACCTAATTGACCTTGAGTCAACAGTAATTTCCAAACTTCCTTCACCATCATCATTGAAGAATAAGAAGATTTTTAGGCTAAGCATGATTTATTGGTGATTCATTAATGGTTTTTCTAAGATAAGATAAATACATAGCTCTTGAAAAGGATGTGGAATTTGATTTCAATTACCAGTATTTGAATACTTTTAATATTCTAAATGAATAATAAATTTCAACAACAATGTGGTAGTTCCTGATTCAAACCATGCATTAGAGATCATGTGTGATGCATATTATTTTTTTGTCAGATATCTATTGGGATAGTAAAAGGGTCATGCTTCACTAATTATTTATATGATCCTCACACACTAAATAATACAAAATTAAATTACAACAACTGGAAAAAATATTTTATCCATTGTAATTGTTTTTGAAAAATTTGGACAATATTTTATTGGGGATAAATTCATTGTTTGGATAGGCTACACTACGATAAAACACCTTTTTGCACAAGAAGGAGGCTAAGCCTAAGCTTATTTGTTGGATCTTTCCCTTGCAATAGTTTGACATAGAACTTAGAGATAAGTATGACACCAAGAATGTTTTGGCAAAACAACTCTCTCAATCATAGATAGTTGAATACAATTATCGTGATATTCCCTATAATGCATGGTACTATTTCCCAAGGCTCTAATATAGTTTCAAGAATGAGAATTGGCCCAACAAATCACCATTGGCCTTAAATATGCACTTTTTCCTCACTCACACACAAGACGAGATTAACTTCTCGAATGTTTACCCATCCTCGAACTTCCTTGGGCTAAGCACACTTAAGCATATAGTTCTTAGTGATGGGATCTCTAAAAAGGAGGTGCACCGTAGTGATATGAGTAATCCAATCATTTACTTTAAAATCATTTTTCCAAGGCCTCAAATCCTGACACGTTACAATCTCCCCCATTGAGATTCTTAACATCCTCGTCATGGCTTTTTGCCCTCGTAATATTTCTGCATTTCATTAGATACCTAGAATGACCCATGGAAATCATATCTTGATGACATCTACTAGCACAAGGGTGGCTACATTGTCATGGATAATCCTTTTCAACATGCATTGACTGCACGACTCAAGGTTGTCATGGCACATGCCCTATAGGACCACCTACTAGAAGGGAGATGGATCTAATACCAATTGCAACACATGGGCTCACTACCCAAGTCTCTAGTAGAATTTAAGGAATGACAACTAGCCCAACAAACCATCATTGGCTTCAAATCTGCACTTTTTCCCTACACACCCACAAGCTGGGATCAACTTCATGTTATTGAACCATATTAGTACTACTTTGTGCTTAGAACACTTAACCATAAATTCTTAGTGATGGGCTCCCTAAAAAGGAGGTGCACCTTGGTGATATGGGCAGTCTACCTCATTCCTTTTAAGATTATTAATTGAGGTGTCAAATCCATGAAACTTCTCCATGAGAGAATGTTAGCTACAAAAATACTTGAACATTGGTATGCCAACATTATGAATTACTTAGATAAAAAGGAAATGGTTAGAGTCTGGAATTATTAGGAGAGAGAAAATTTTTGATTCTTTGAGATACTACATCTTATATGACCCAATTTTCTTTAATAAAAGTAGGATGTGATTTTAAGAAGAAACATGAGTTAGAGGTTGAGAGTATCTTGGTTCATAGACACTCACTAGCTACTGAAGAACACCACATGAGTGATATGATTGTCACTAAGGTGTTACGTAGTGGATTTCACTGACCACCCTTATTTAAGGATGTTTACAATTTTCTGCAGAGGTGTGACTCATGTCAGTGTTGCATCAACATTTCTAGGAAATAAGAAATGCCCATAAAGATATTTCAGTAAGTAGAATATTTTGATGTTTAGGGCATTGATTTTATGGATTTGTTTATCTTATACGATTCATATTTATATGTTTTGTTGGATGTTGACTATGTGTTTAAATGGGTGTGAGAAATTTTAACTAATTCTCTAATACTATGTAGATTTGATTAGGATAATATTTTTTGCTGGTTTAGGGTGCCTCATTAGATTATCAATAATGATGGATCTCATTTCCCCAATTGTAAACTAGGGGCCCCTTTTAGGAAATATGCAGTAAGACACCATGTAGGGTACACTATTTCACTAGCCAAACACAAGGACAAGTTGTGGGTGTCTGATCCGGATAAAAAGATGATCTTAGGGAAAACTGATTAAAAGGCTCATACTGGTTGGAGTATGAAATTGAATGATGCCTTGTGGGCATACATGAATGCCTTAAAAACTCTGATTGAGTGACACCTTATAGACTTCTTTATGGTAGGGAATGTCACATCCAATTATAGTTGGAACATAGAGACATTTAAACATTTAGAATGTTAAATTTCAATGAACTCAATTGGAACAAAGAGAGAAGAAGAACTCAATGAATTTGTTGAGGTACATCTTTATGCATAAGAGATGTCTAACATCAGCAAAGAAAGAACTAAGTGCTTTACAACAGACAAAAGTCTTCATCAAAAGGTCCACCCTAGGAACTAGGTGTTGTGATTGAATTATAGGCGATACTAAACCCTAGTAAACTTAAGTCTAGATGAAATATTCCATACACATTAGTGAAGGCTTACTCACATAAATGCTTTGACATTAGTGAAGGATCTTTTTAGAAGAAAAAATTAGAGACAGAAACAACATTTTTGGGGAGAAATTATACATGATCATGAAGAGATAAATCACTTAATCACATTTGAGTTATCTCCTTTGAGTTGAGACTATAATTCTAAAAGTGGGCGCTTCATGGGAGGCAACCCACATGTTATGTTAGATCTTAACATTTTTGTAGTATTTGTTAGGTTTCCATATTTTTGTTCATAGTGTTTGATGTTATTATTGTATTGCTAGATAAGAGCACCTTTATGCATGTGTTAAATGTGTAGATCTCTTCAGGAGAAAATCGATACTACCAATAGCACATTCGATAGCACCGAGCTTTACAATGATATCACATATACTCTATGAGAAAAGTTTGGTAGTACAACCCTGATGTCGGTACAATTGACACTACAACAAACATTCACATTAATGGCCTTTTAGAAATGCCACTGAAAAAGAATAAACGTCACTAAACATGTTTAGTGGCATTTGTTGACACTTAAAAAAATTCCTCTAGTACCAATGCCACTAGAAAGATAGTGGCATAAGTTGTAAACGCCACTAAATGTTTGGCTTTAGTGGCTTCCAATAAATGCCAAATAAAGGCCACTAAAACATCATTTGGCATTTATGAAAAAGCCACTATCTATCAATTGGCTTTTATACAAATGCCACTATTTTTTATTATGTTGATGTATGAAATGATTCTTTTTTAGTGTAGTGGCATATAAAAAAGCCACTAATGACATACTAGTTCTGTATTACTACATTTTTATGGATTTTAATTATTTAATTTTTAGTTCATCATCAGGTTTTCTAATTGAATGCCAATTGTAGCCGAACTCAATTTTCCAAAAGTATGAATATTTTTTTATTTATAATCAAATGTCAATTACATGAGGAGGACATTTTACCTTGCCCCTTATATTGAATACAACACCATTGATATACTTTCATACAACATTTTTGTATTGAATACAATAACTTCTACATCATTTGATTTGTCTCTTCTTCCCTGATATGACTATCTACTTTTCAGCATGCCAATTTCAGTGCTCCTTCAGGAAATAGATTTACATTATGGTGGAATCCTTGAACCACCTCCCAAAACCACTGGATAATAGGTGATGCATTGTTGTAGCTGGAGTCACCTCCCAGAACCGATAATGGTTGAACATCTTCTCTTGTTCCAAAAACAAGAATGGCGATATTCAATTTAGGAATATACTTGTTAAGCTCAGTGGCATCATCTTCCATTGTGGCAGGCGTCAATGTGCCATCCCTTTTTATCTTGATCAGGTTCTCTATGATTCTTTTCTGAGTCACGGATGAAGTAAAAGCGTATTATCAGTCTTTGAGACAAGGATAGTTAATGAAACATTCTAGTGTGAAGTTTAGACCATAATAATGAGCCTTGTAAAAGAATTGAAAAAGATTCCAGTGTTGGGAGTACATAGGGAGTGGATAGCAGGTAGAGTTATCGTCATTCAGAATGCCTTGTGGCAGTGTAATACATTGTGAGAAGAGAAGCAAGACAAAAGCACCTTTTCAGTATCAGAGAGATTGTCCAGTTTGGAGTTGTACTTAGAAGCTTCCCTCTTGTCAGTCCTGCATCAGGAGAAAGAAAGTTGTTGGCCGCTAAGGAATTGGCTCCCACAATTTGAATGCACCAGTGTAGTTTTGCAATGCTCCAGAACTAGAAAAGTCAGTTAGATACATTCTTGTTGGACCATGCCAGCTGGATATGCAATTTATGTCTTTCATTCCAAACTAGAAATTCAAGCGAGTAGACAATTATTTACCTTCTTACATCCATATGCACCCATGAGATCCAAGAGAGTTATAGTGCTAATGAGATTATTATTGTAGTGTAGCAGTGGCTTCTGCACACTTTCTCCTACTACTTTCAGAGCAGTGAAGTGTATCACATCATCAAATCTAGAGTCAAACAAAGAGTGTTTAAAATAGGTGTGTAATTCACTCCCATATGCAGCAGTGAACCACCATATTTGACATACCTCAAATCATAAGGAATCTTCCTGGATTGGCAGCTGGATTTCTTCACCTCCAATAGTAATTCGAGACTCACATGAAAGATCTTTGCTGAAATAATCTTTGTGTTTCTTGATCCCTGGAGACTGAAGTTCTGGAGAGTAAATATACAAACAATTACTGAAACTATATCAAAACCTAGAAGCTCTTGAAAGCAAATGATAGATATTCTTCTCATACAATTCTGTCAGCCCCATCCAAAGTAATAGCATAATCTTCTATAAAAGAGTTACCAACATAATTTAAGAAAACAGACAGGTTTCATTCTCCTTGTATCATTAGTATTCCACTTACCTTTGAGAATAAAAAAGCTATGAGTAGTCAACCCGCTTTAGTAGGTCTGCTTAAGCGCCACCCTTTGTCCATTTTGAAATAGAGTACTATTATTGCTACCAAAATACATATAAAGAGTTATTGCATATACAAATAATTATCAAGACATCCTACATCAAAGTTGTTACTTATATAATGGTGGAATCCTTGAACCACCTCCCAAAACCACTGGATAAAAGGTGATGCATTGCTGTAGCCGGAGTATTCTGTATATGCCCTCAAATCTTACACTACAATAAACCATAAGACAATTAGAAGTTAATATAACCACACAACTGCAAAGTGCAGATATCAAACAACATATACTTACAATCAATATCTGGAAGTCCACTAATAAGAAACTCCAAGTCTAAACCAATAGAGATCCACCCAAAGAATCATCCAAGTGCAGTATAACTATATATTTAAGTGTGCATGCGCATGCACACATATCCTTGTGCATGAAAACCTGACAAAAGATACAAGTTCTGTGTTATTGAAGATGTAAATTGCAAGAATGCATCGAACATAGATAGGAGTGTTTCCTTGTACTTTAGATAGGATGCCTAAATGGATAATGGATAACTTGTAGTCAACTACTTTATATCTGCTGGCAGCTGTCCTTTGTTTCTTGCTGCTGCTACTATATTTTGTATGACATCTTCAGTACATGATGGGTCATTACCAACCATCCTCATGGTAATAATTAGAGCATTGTTCCTTACCAACAAAACCTTCATCATTTGAGTAGTGGTCCTCCTTTTTTGTTCTATCCCATACCAGACTGTAGGGTAATATATATCCCAAAACATATAATCTTTAGGGTAGTTATAGAAACACCAAAGATAAGTGAAGTCATGACGGAAAGAGATGCCATGAAAGATGTATTAAATAGTGCATCAAGCAGATCCAGTTTACTATAATGATAATTGGCTCACCAAAATTGAAACTGTTGCAGACCAACAGATTAGAAACTCTTACACACCAGCATAATCGAGCAATTGTGTAAATCCGGTGGTATATTGTTCTACAAGCCAATAGATTAGAGACTCTTTCTCGAAGAAAGCCTTCTTCTATAGATTCCCTACAAAATAACAACAAAATTTCCCATCAAAATTAGACCACCATAGGTTATTACACATTTGAAATAGAAATTTCATCACATTAACCATAAACAAACCATCAACATAAGCCCTATTGATTCTACTGCCTTTAAAGCAACCATTAAAAAATGATCTATGACAGATGGATTGAATGAGGCCTGTAACGACCCCACCTCCAAATAACCCCCAATTAAGGGAGACCCGAAGGTCAGAGCCGTTATCTAATTAACAGGATCAAAGGTTCGACAAATAATCAGTAATAATTAATAAACTTTACCAACTAAACTGAAAACTGGTATAAAATAAAACTTTTCTTACCTTGGAAAAACTGGGATTTGTAAACTTCTATCCATGAAGATGTTACTCTAACTAATCCTCCTGTGAATGTTACTTCTCATTTAATTCCACATATGCCACTTTACTGTTTGTTCTTTTCATTTGTACCTAAAATGTCGACAAACAAAACGTTGGTCAGTATATCGAAATATACTGGTATGTGGAGACAACCAAAAGTTTGCACATATGGCTAACAATTTAATAATCACAATCAAATTATTTAACAAGCCAATTTACACTTTTCAGTATGACATTCTCCACCGCTTTTGCCCTAACCCTGGCATACCCACCTTAGGGTGCCCTTTGCCAATGACTTAAGGCCACCTTCTCAATCCCGAGCTTGGTGCCTGGGGGTCACCACTCATGGTGCCCACTAGTCATGCAATATCATAGGCCACCTTCTGGGTGCCTGGGGTCACCACTCAAGGTGTCCATTGGTCTACCCATCTGGGCCTGACCTTTGGCATCATCCATCAGGGTGGCATGTAGGTGCGAGAATACATACTTCTACTATTAATGTGATAATCATAGTGACTTTATGATTTGCAAGTATGAACATCCAAACAATTTAGTTGCAGTCAATGCGATTAACCATCCGGCAAACACACGGGAAACTAATGCGGTTATTCATAAGCGTAACCACATACCTGGCAGACTCAGACGCAGGAATATTCCAAACAAGCAAGTAATCCAGAATCAAGCAAGTACACAATTCAATCCTGAAATATTCATCCAATATTTTCTATCATTGATCATGGCACACAAAACTAATAGATCTACTCGTGCCTTAGGGTTACTAGCCTTTTTAGGGTTTTGACTATAATTAGGGTTTCACTTCCTTTTTATTACTTTTATCTTACTTTTATCAAATATCCATCAAACCCTAATTATCTTGTCTTATTTTCCATTAAAGTCCTTAAGATTAGGTTTGGACCACAAAAACCCCAATTATTCATCTATTCATCACAAAAGATGTTAAGGTTATCCTTTAACAATATTTAATCTTATTTTCAGACTAATAACACCATCATCTATCGGTTAAGTCTATCAAGCCTATTTTCATTAAAGCTACTATTTTAATCCTTTTAATCCATGGCAAACTCATTATAACCATTTATCACCAATTCATAGCCCATTATGATCTAAATCGCATATGAATTCATTTTGTCATAATTTTACCCTTTTATTCCTGGGAAAACCCTAATTACTACCTTTAGGGTATATATCCAGAATTAATGACTTTTATACTCTAATAGCTTAGATTCAACATGTTTCAACTCTACTCATCAGATTGATCAATTAAAGCCTTTAATAATCTTATTCACTAAAATTAGGGTTTCAAGACCCATTAATGCTTATTTATGCTCATGAACTCTCAATTAAGCTACTAACGTGCAAAACTCATCCGTTTTATTCCTAATGTTTCTTTTTATCATTAACAGTCTAATATCAACTTTTAAACATTCATTTAACCCTTTCTAATTCGTTAATCATCAAAGGTTAGGGTTTTTCATTGATTAAACTGTTAAAGATAGCATCTCTAAATACTTTTTGAATTTCAAGCAGAATTAGGCTCTACCTATATTTTTATTGGGTTCTTCATGTTTTTCTGATCAACTTTCACGTATTAAGTTTCTTCATCTGACCTTCCTACTAATTACTACGCTTTTTGCAAGAAAAAGGCATTTTCTAGTTAGAGAGGCGAATTACCTGATTTGTTCAGAAAAACGGCATCTGTTGGATCGCGGGTCTATATGGACCGCTCCTGATCGTGCGGCTCGCAGGACTTGCACCCATTACCAGGTTATGGAAATCGCGAATCAGCCAGGGCCATTGATCCTCACCTGTGATCCATGGTAGATATCGATCGAAGGGTTGCTGCTCTTCATTCTTGCTTGACCCAACAGGTTGCAATGCGGCGGCGCCGCATGGAGAGCTCGCCAGAGCAGGTGCAATCCACGACTCCAGAGCCCGGGAGAACAACTCGAGTGGCCGACCAAACTCACGAGGGCCTGCATGAGTTGAGTAGGGTCCTATTTATAAGATCTAGGGCCCTTTCTAGGGTTTTCCAAACCCACCGCCACCCTTGCTCTTAGCCCAATTGGGCGTTCCATCTAGATGCATTCATAGCTCGACAAAATAGGGTATAATCAACTCGGAATTCCATCCCGAATCTGACAAGGAGATTTCCAAGTTTGCACATACGTTGGTTTGCAAGGAAAATCGAGGGAAATAACCCTCTGTTCTTACGGTTCAGTCCTTCTCGGACTCAAGGAGGGCGAGGCACAGCTTGCCTCAGATCTTGATCCGACGGCTGGCATTGTTCCTTCTATTTCCATTTAAATCGGAGAAATCGTGACATTTATTATAAATCCAACACTTTAGGGAATCTTGTAAAATCTATAACTCCCAAACGAATTATCCAATAAATCCCAAATTTGGAGGGAAAGTCCATAACGACTTAATCGATCTCTTTACCAAAAATGGACTCATTATCTCAAAGGAAACATTACTTTTCCTTAAATACAAGATATCTCTTAATTATATATATTTCTCACCTACTTTCTCTTTCCTTTGCTATTAAATTATTATTTTGAGTTCCTTGAACCTCAGGGAACCTTAATGGCTCGAAATCCCCTTTTGGGAATTTTTCCTTAGCCTCTTTCCTTCTCTTTCATCCTTTTTCTTATTATCTTACTTTTTCTTTATTAAAAATATCTCTTTTTGAAGATTTCTCTTTATTTCTCTTTTATTTTCCTTTTTGGTATTCCTTTTATCATTAGGAATCCTTGGGATACGAAATTTCACCAAGGATTATTCCATCATACCTCTTTTTACTTATTTTCCACATTTCATCAGTATTTTCAATTTCTTTCTTAATAAAGAAATACTTAATTGATCTTTTCTTTTCTTATTGCTCTCTTATGCAACTGTGGACTCCTTGGAACCCAAGGAACCCAAGAGTCACGAAATCCTTCCTTGAATTTGCCTTCTAGAGGTTTCTACCTCTTTCTTTTCTCAATATTCATTAATTAATTGAATTTCCTTGTTATTGGGCCCAATAGCCAATAAAGCCCACAAATCAAACAACAAGGCTATTTTAAATGAACCCATTTATTCACAACAAAAGACATCATTATTTATTCATTTATCTTTGTTATGAGAAATTACATTTCTCAGCAAATGAATCCCAAAATTGGGGTTGTAACATCCTTCCCCTCTTATAAGAATTTTGCCCTCAAAATTCCATCAAACAAGCAAACAAACAGGATAAGTCTTTCATATGTTCATCATGGCTCCCATGTGGCTTCACCCTTTCCATGATGTCTCCCAAGAACCTTCATTATCTCATATTATTCCATCTGAGTTCTTTCTTACCTTGGTATATCGTACCCTCATAGGTGACTCAGGACATTTCAGCCTCTCAAAAGCTGAATAGGTTCAGGGCTCAACACCTGGCTTGGGTTCCTCACATAGTGCTCTAGATCGGACTCGTGGAACACATTACACATCATGTTATCCTATGGGGCAAAGCTAAACACAATCATATCCACCCATCCATCTCAAATGGACCCATTTATCAGGGACTCAGCTTTATTAGTTGTAGCTTAGAGGAGTCGGATTTTCACATTATATTCCTCCACAGTGAACTGCATGTCAGTCTGCTTTGCATCAGCTCGTGACTCATGTCACCACTGGGCTCTCTCTCAGCCATTGCACGATCAAAGTGACTTCATCTGCACACACCTGGTGTTCTTTTATGACCTTCGCGAGGCCTCCTTCACCAATATCATCATAATGAAGTGGTGACCGACACAACCTCCTTATAGAACTTCTTGTATCCCGGTAAAGGCTATGGTGGTTAACATCACATCTTAAGAACTGCCTCTTTGTATCACTCTAAATGAGCACACATGCTCTCATCAAACCCTCTAGTCCGGATCATACTGTCCATTAGTATGGGGTGATAAACTGTACAAACACTGAGCTCTTCATGTATCTACTTCCACCTCATGGAAGTGAACTCTGGGATCACATCAAAAACTTTTGAATTCACATCATGGTGTAGTCGAACCATCTCTTTTCATATGTAGTTCAACCATCTCTGTCCCTTGACAGAACTCTTCCTTTCTCATGTCATCTAGGTAAGGCGATCTACCATAACCCATATTGTATCTTGACCTTCTTGGTCTAGGAGAGACTCACAACATCCATAATGATGAACTCTCATTCCTTCTCGGGAACTCATTATACTTTATATCCATGCACTGGGTTAATGGTGTTCATCCTTCACCTCCTGCTTCACATGGCCACATGCTACATGCAACTTGGTCCTAAGCATCCAGAAGGCTACCATCACTTACTATCTTTGTAGTACCAAGGTATATCATGTCCTCTTGTATCATTGTGATTCCTCAAGCTTGATACCTCGGAAACCCTAAACCATTCTAATCAGGGTTTCATCACATTCCCTTCCAGAGAAGGGCATCTGAGGCTCTAAACCATCCTTTCACTACGTCAAGGACTAGACTGGCTAACCAAACAATCATTAACTTGTTCAACCTATCTTATTACATCTGAGTGTTAGCCAAAACACATCTTATTTCCAAACATAGGGTTAGCCTAACAACTCCCTTATAGCCAAACTAGGCATCTCTATCTCCACCAGAGCATCCATTACCACTTCACATCCTTCAGTATTAGGTAACGTTGAAGACATATTCTTCCATGTATTCTACTTATCATCTCATCTCAACCTCTAAGTTTGTCTTCATCAAGAAACTCTGATCTCATCCTCAAGGTGATCAAACTCAACCTTGGTTAACTTGTAAATTCCTCATAGCTCTTGATAAAACATCCTCATAAGCTGGCTACACTACCTCTCTTAGTGGTTGCGAACCATCCATGTATCATTCCTTCCGCATCTCCATCCTTATTCCTTATAGCAACGTTCCAACTCACAACATCCTTGTCCTTGGTGTATGGCATGCATACTGTCCTATCTCTCACTCTCATAACAAGAAGAAATAAGCATTTGGAAGCCGTCCAAATACAGAGTTCTTCCTATTCCAAGAGTAGGGATGGTACAACCCACCTCGCCAGTACACCTTCAAAACTCTGTTGAAACGTGCAACTCATGTCTCTATATCACAATCATCATTATATCAAAGTTACTTCCATGGAAAACTGGCCTCGAACCTACTTGGGTTTACACACAATCCTTGGTCATATCCTCTAGGTCTATAGGGTACCGGCACTTTTGGGGTCATCCCTCTTCCCATATGCACCAGAGAGTGCCCTACTCATTTGTCCTTTAGATCACATGAGTTCATGAAGGTGATCAATCTCCCAACCCATGGCCCTCAGACAATGATAGCTGTTACCTCCCGACCCTATGGTCATGTGCAACTAGGGAATTAGGAAACTCCTACTTCCATCGGTCTTATCCCTACCTGACCCTAGGATAGACTTAGGATTATATCATAGTACATGTTCAGCATATAATCTTACCCAATCCTTCATCATCTCTCTCTGCATTCTTGTTTGACTTTCATCCCTTCATAGGGGTCATGGCAACCTGCCTACCTTGGTCAGGTCCCATACCGGCTACCTCCATGCACTTAGAGATGGTTATGTATGGGCTTACTGGTTCATTCTCGTACCATGTACTCTTCACTTAGCTTCTCAAGATCCTATGAGACCTCTTTAGGTCACCTCAAAACCAAAAAAACCGGTATACACCCTACCAACGGTTCCTTCTCCCAGGATGGGAGGAAACTACACCTGGATAACAAAGGTCACAAGCATCCTTATGTTTAGGGTCTGCATCTACATGAGCTTGCTTAGCCCTGGCAAGCTACTAAGGCACAACCAGATACCTACAAAGCCAATCTAGGACACATTTGCCCTCATACTCAACATCAAATCAACTTATTCGTGAGGGGTTCATCAAACATACCCTTACCTTAAGGGGTTTCCATTTACCTCTACTCCTTAAGAGTACCACGCTCGAACTATGGAGACTCAAATCTCACCCTGAGCATTGGATACACCACTTCCCCTCTTAGGCTTAGGAACCCTATGTTCACTTTTGGGTATCCAACTGCATGCTCAAACTCTTAACCATGAATCAAACATATCCCAGGTATGTCATGTACTTCCACAATCCTTTCATATGAGAAACACCATAAAGTCGAGTCCCCCTCAAGGACAACCAACTAGGTATACAACCTCACAACTGGTTACTTAACACTCCTCAGGGTTTAAGGCACTCTTTACCTCATCCAGCAGGTAGTTACTTATGGGTACCAGAAGGTTCTTCAAGATATTATCAGCCTCCAGGGATCATGCATGAGGCAACCATTATCATCCACTTAGGTCACATCCTTCTTGACTCCCACTATTTCTCAAGTTTCAGGGTTTTAGGCTTCCAACTTTCTTGGCCGAGGCCTGCTCCCTCTTTCTAGAGCTAATCCTACAACCAACCTCTCTATAAGAGGTCCTGTCTTTATGAAGGATCAAGCTCATAAGCATGTCCCTACCTGAGTGAAACCTATACTCGAGCTTGTGTTTACTCAAGGTTATCCATAACCCCTTATGCTTGTCTCATAAGCCCTTCGTCATGATCTCTTAACCAGGGTTTCACCTAGCTATACCTTACTAGCCTAAGCCCATAGGGTTCTAAAGGTTCTTCTCTAACTTCATCCATGAAGGAGCTACCCTTTTGCTCTATCATGCATGACCCAAACCTCTCATGGCTCGTATGACAAACCAAAGGCATGTCCAACCAAACACCCGGTCAACCGTGACATCTAACTCATCATGTCATCTTTCTCTCTAACCTATACTTAGGGTTAGGGTTCACATCATCCTCAAAAGGATGTGGTAGGTTTCTACCTTTAATGGAGGTCTCCATCTCCCATACTAACTCTCTCTACACATCCTCCTGCCAAAGAGGTCTATCCTCAGATCTCTCCTGAGGGCAAAGACAACTCCTATCATACGACCTAAGCATGTATCTATTCCTTTACGCTTACTCTATTAAGCTTATGTCCATGACATCTTATTTACATGCTTTTTATTAATTTGATGGAGGATTTCCTTAATCCTTATCAATCTTACCCATACCTCAAGAGGGTGAGGAAGAGAGAGAAGACCCTAATCCTTAAGATCCTTAACAGAATTTGAGTTGAGAAAGGATGAACGAGATGAGAGAGTCCTAAAAGGTATCTTATTTCGATTCATACCCTAAGACTTTGGCCAGGCAGTCACACAGATCTGGGAGTCCTCGTATTCCGACTAGCGGTGCGGAGGAAAATCTTGTCAGCCCCCGGTCGTGATCCTTTTCTAGACACCTCTGTCTTTCGGATAATCCTCTAATAACTCCCTTGGGTTCTATGGAATTTGTAAAATTTAATAATTATTAAAGATTAAATGAGGAACCTATGCTCTGATACCAATTGTAACGACCCCGCCTCCCAGTAACCCCCAATTAAGGGAGACCCGAAGGTCAGAGACGTTATCTAATTAACAGGATCAAAGGTTCGAAAAATAATCAGTAATAATTAATAAACTTTACCAACTAAACTGAAAACTGGTATAAAATAAAACTTTTCTTACCTTGGAAAAACTGGGATTTCTAAACTTCTATCCATGAAGATGTTACTCTAACTAATCCTCCTGTGAATGTTACTTCTCATTTAATTCCACATATGCCACTTTACTGTTTGTTCTTTTCATTTGTACCTAAAATGCCGACAAACAAAACGTCGGTTAGTATATCGAAATATACTGGTATGTGGAGACAACCAAAAGTTTGCACATATGGCTAACAATTTAATAATCACAATCAAATTATTTAACAAGCCAATTTACACTTTTTAGTATGACATTCTCCACCGCTTTTGCCCTAACCCTGGCATACCCACCTTAGGGTGCCCTTTGCCAATGACTTAAGGCCACCTTCTCAATCCCGAGCTTGGTGCCTGGGGGTCACCACTCATGGTGCCCACTAGTCATGCAATATCATAGGCCACCTTCTTGGTGCCTGGGGTCACCACTCAAGGTGTCCATTGGTCTACCCATCTGGGCCTGACCTTTGGCATCATGCATCAGGGTGGCATGTAGGTGCGAGAATACATACTTCTACTATTAATGTGATAATCATAGTGACTTTATGATTTGCAAGTATGAACATCCAAACAATTTAGTTGCAGTCAATGCGATTAACCATCCGGCAAACACGTGGGAAACTAATGCGGTTATTCATAAGCGTAACCACATACCTGGCAGACTCAGACACAGGAATATTCCAAACAAGCAAGTAATCCAGAATCAAGCAAGTACACAATTCAATCCTGAAATATTCATCCAATATTTTCTATCATTGATCATGGCACACAAAACTAATAGATCTACTCATCCCTTAGGGTTACTAGCCTTTTTAGGGTTTTGACTATAATTAGGGTTTCACTTCCTTTTTATTACTTTTATCTTACTTTTATCAAATATCCATCAAACCCTAATTATCTTGTCTTATTTTCCATTAAAGTCCTTAAGATTAGGTTTGGACCACGAAAACCCCAATTATTCATCTATTCATCACAAAAGATGTTAAGGTTATCCTTTAACAATATTTAATCTTATTTTCAGACTAATAACACCATCATCTATCGGTTAAGTCTATCAAGCCTCTTTTCATTAAAGCTACTATTTTAATCCTTTTAATCCATGGAAAACTCATTATAACCATTTATCACCAATTCATAGCCCATTATGATCTAAGTCGCATATGAATTCATTTTGTCATAATTTTACCCTTTTATTCCTGGGAAAACCCTAATTACTACCTTTAGGGTATATATCCAGAATTAATGACTTTTATACTCTAATAGCTTAGATTCAACATGTTTCAAATCTACTCATCAGATTGATCAATTAAAGCCTTTAATAATCTTATTCACTAAAATTCGGGTTTCAAGGCCCATTAATGCTTATTTATGCTCATGAACTCTCAATTAAGCTACTAACGTGAAAAACTCATCCGTTTTATTCCTAATGTTTCTTTTTATCATTAACAGTCTAATATCAACTTTTAAACATTCATTTAACCCTTTCTAATTCGTTAATCATCAAAGGTTAGGGTTTTTCATTGATTAAACTGTTAAAGATAACATCTCTAAATACTTTTTGAATTTCAAGCAGAATTAGGCTCTACCTATATTTTTATTGGGTTCTTCATGTTTTTCTGATCAACTTTCATGTATTAAGTTTCTTCATCTGACCTTCCTACTAATTACTACGCTTTTTGCAAGAAAAAGGCATTTTCTAGTTAGAGAGGCGAATTACCTGATTTGTTCAGAAAAACGGCATCCGTTGGATCGCGGGTCTATATGGACCGCTCCTGATCGTGCGGCTCGCAGGACTTGCGCCCATTACCAGGTTATGGAAATCACGAATCAGCCAGGGCCGTTGATCCTCGCCTGTGATCCATGGTAGATCTCGATCGAAGGGTTGCTGCTCTTCATTCTTGCTTGACCCAACAGGTTGCAATGCGGCGGCGCCGCATGGAGAGCTCGCAGGAGCAGGCGCAATCCATGACTCCAGAGCCCGGGAGAACAACTCGAGTGGCCGACCAAACTCGCGAGGGCCTGCATGAGTTGAGTAGGGTCCTATTTATAAGATCTAGGGCCCTTTCTAGGGTTTTCCAAACCCACCGCCACCCTTGCTCTTAGCCCAATTGGGCGTTCCATCTAGATGCATTCATAGCTCGACAAAATAGGGTATAATCAACTCATAATTCCATCCCGAATCTGACAAGGAGATTTCCAAGTTTGCACATACGTTGGTTTGCAAGGAAAATCGAGGGAAATAATCCTCTGTTCTTACGGTTCAGTCCTTCTCGAACTCAAGGAGGGCGATGCACAGCTTGCCTCGGATATTGATCCGACGGCTGGCATTGTTCCTTCTATTTCCATTTAAATCGGAGAAATCGTGACATTTATTATAAACCCAACACTTTAGGGAATCTTGTAAAATCTATAACTCCCAAACGAATTATCCAAAAAATCCCAAATTTGGAGGGAAAGTCCATAACGACATAATCTATCTCTCTACCAAAAATGGACTCATTATCCCAAAGGAAACATTACTTTTTCTTAAGTACAAGATATCTCTTAATTATATATATTTCTCACCGACTTTCTCTTTCCTTTGCTATTAAATTATTATTTTGAGTTCCTTGAACCTCAGGGAACCTTAATGGCTCGAAATCCCCTTTTGGGAATATTTCCTTAGCCTCTTTCCTTCTCTTTTATCCTTTTTCTTATTATCTTACTTTTTCTTTATTAAAAATATCTCTTTTTGAAGATTTCTCTTTATTTCTCTTTTATTTTCCTTTTTGGTATTCCTTTTATCATTAGGAATCCTTGGGATACGAAATTTCACCAAGGATTATTCCATCATACCTCTTTTTACTTATTTTCCACATTTCATCAGTATTTTCAATTTCTTTCTTAATAAAGAAATACTTAATTGATCTTTTCTTTTCTTATTGCTCTCTTATGCAACTTTGGACTCCTTGGAACCCAAGGAACCCAAGAGTCACGAAATCCTTCCTTGAATTTGCCTTCTAGAGGTTTCTACCTCTTTCTTTTCTCAATATTCATTAATTAATTGAATTTCCTTGTTATTGGGCCCAATAGCCAATAAAGCCCACAAATCAAACAACAAGGCTATTTTAAATGAACCCATTTATTCACAACAAAAGACATCATTATTTATTCATTTATCTTTGTTATGAGAAATTACATTTCTCAGCAAATGAATCCCAAAATTGGGGTTGTAACAAGGCCACTCCTCTGTTTTCAGTCACTACTCAGCTGGATACTCACCAAGGGAGCCCAAAACTTGCTAACCACCTTTGCTGCAAATTGCTTCGCAGCTTGGATATGTAGGAATTCACAAGAGTTCCAAACAATGACTTACGATCATTCCTGCATGAGCACACATATAGAAATCAAAATTCTTCATATGGCAGATACTGCTATCGATAACAGTACCTGCAATGATAGTATAAGAACAGGAGTATCATGGATAGTAGATAGTATAAAGAACATGATTATCAAGTCATTGTAGATAGTAGAGAGATCATGATCATGTGATCATGGTCTTACCTCGATAATTTGATCAAGCTCTTTGTTTAGCACCTGGCTGAATTGAGACTCACTAACTCCATCCCTAAAATGGAGAAAAAATTGAGGCAAAGAAAATTACAATAGCTTAACAAAGAAAAACACATAATCATTACATGAAATCACAAAAAGAGAGCATTTAATAAATATGCACCCATTGAAGAAAATCCATTTAACCAAACAGAATGAGTATGGCGTCAGATTGAACTAGGTTGGATTAATTTCCAGTGTTCCCAACATTTGAATATATGTGTTAGCGTACTTCTAGTAGAAAGTTATACATATTCAATTTATGCTTTAACAAAACACGAAAGTATTGAGTAATCAAACTCTGATAAACTATTCATTATACTAAAGCCCTTATAGCTACAACCAGACATCAGAACACAAACAATCAGAGCAGATCACATTCAAGTACAATGAAAAGTACAAAGGTCTAGATTATACCTAAATATGATAATCTGTTCAGGCTTTCTACACTTGGTACTTTGGTAGAAATCCACCAAGACCTTCCTGCAGACATATAGATAGCCAATATACCAAAACAGATAAGATAAAACGACCACGTATAAAGATAGCCAATATGCCAATGAAAAGTATAGATGATAAAAAGGTAGAGACAAGAAGGAAAAAGAGGCAACAAACCTGATAAGACCCTCATCCCCATTATTATCGGTGGGTTTAAATAGAGAGTCTATCATTTCTACCTTGGTTGACTAAGTCCTAAAAACAACTCTGTACTTGGAGATTAAAGGCCATTCTCGAGAGCTGACAACCTAAGACTCAAGCAGAGCAACATAGAACACCCCAGATAAGAAAAATGAACACAACGACATATAGATTTGAGCCCAACAAAAATAATGGATGAAAAACCCATATATATGCTAAGGAGTCCAAATTCAAAACTTACAACAACTATTGATGGCTTGTCTGACTGCCCAGGGCTCCCATGGGACACATCCATTCCTAGTATAATAGTTGGCACTTGGGAGATCTTTGGCATGGATGGAGGATGCTCAGTTGTGGTGAATTTCTTTGTGCGTTGTGACACCCACAGGCTTATTCACGATCTCATTCGTTGTGGAAACATGAAGGGCATTGTAAGTAAAATCTTTTTATGTATTTTGTTTAACTAATTTTCGTTACTTTCCACAACAAATGAGATCCTGAATAAGCCTGTGGGTGTCATAGTGCACAGAGAAGCTCACCATAGCTGAGCATCCTCCATCAATGCCAAA
The DNA here is from genome assembly GCA_963693085.1 of Alisma plantago-aquatica. Lineage (NCBI taxonomy): Eukaryota > Viridiplantae > Streptophyta > Magnoliopsida > Alismatales > Alismataceae > Alisma > Alisma plantago-aquatica. The sequence goes on along the minus strand of OY856413.1, from coordinate 375,688,722 downwards.
GATCTCCCAAGTGCCAACTATTATACTAGGAATGGATGTGTCCCATGGGAGCCCTGGGAAGTCGGACAAGCCATCAATAGCTGCTGTAAGTTTTGAATTTTGAATCCTTAGCATATATATGGGTTTTTCATCCCATTATTTTTATTGTGCTCAAATCTATATGTCGCTGTGTTCATTTTTCTTATCTGGGGTGTTCTATGTTGCTCTGCTTGTGTCTTAGGTTGTCATCTCTCGAGGATGGCATTTAATCTCCAAGTACAGAGCTGCTATTAGGACTCAGTCACCCAAGGTAGAAATGATAGACTCTCTGGGTGGAGCTGTTCTCATGGAAGGACTTTCTTTGAAGACATCACATGGATGCTCTATATTCAGTAAGGACAACCAATGATAAGTGAAAACCATTAGTTAGTTGAAAAAAAAGGAAAGGACCAGGCACACACAAATTAGTTAAACAAAATACATAAAAATCTTCTACTTACAAAGCCCTTCATGTTTCCACAACGAATGAGATCCTGAATAAGCCTGTGGGTGTCACATCACACAGAGAAGTTTACCACAACCCACTTAACAACTGCTGTGCAGTGGTAGAGTTTCTGCAAAAGAGTGGGTGGCATGGTTAAAAATAGAATCTTATTAAAAAAGGAACAACAAACCATAGATGTTAAAACTGGACGGGGCATCACCTTGTTGTTAAAATTCCACCTCCAATTACATGGGAAAAATCTTCACCGTTGCCAAGTTTTAGCTGGGGGATACAAAAGATAGAACACATATGAATTAAAAACAATCAGTGTCCTTTAGGCGAAGCAAGAAGGAAAAAAAAGAACATAGCATACCTTCATAGCAGTAACACACCTCAATAGGTACATAAGTGGGTCGCTTGGGCCTCCCTACATTAAGGCAAGGCAGATGGTCTAAATACTTGAGCTCTATCTGATGATGTTTTCTGAAATAATTAGAGACAAGTAGTGTCAGGATATTACTTGTTTCATTCTAACAACTCATTTTCCTTTACATATATAAAGTCTTGTTTCATCCACATACACGCACAACTCAAATGAATTACCCATAAGGTAAGATCTGAGACCTCAAGTGATGTGAGACCTCAAGATAAACATCGATGTCCCCTACATCAACAACAACATGATATGCCGTGCTGCTGTTTTCAGAGATATGAGAGGCTGCTTCAGACAAACGAAGAGCTCTAAAACAAAAGACACAGTACTCAAAAAACCTCTAAAAATGTTAAAACCTCATAGTATGTGAGGGCAGATATCTACAAGAAACTTGGAACAAATTGGCTTGGAAATACAAAAAACATTTATGCATGGTAGATCTATGCTTTGAGGCAATAGGTGGACATATCACATTATTCTTAAAAACCATGTACATATAAAAATTACAATGCCACGTGTTTGTTCATACCCGCAAATGCCCATTGGCTATGGTCATGATTCCATGCACAGTCTTTGTGAGATAACCACTCTGACATAGATAACATCAGCTTCAAAAACTTCCATCATCTTCTTCAATACATCACCTACAAGCCTTAGCAGTTCAATGTTTTCACTTCATAGGCAATATCAATACAAGGCAAGAACATGCAACAGATTTAAATTCTCACAACCAATTAAGTAAGAAAGTACCTAAAGCTGAAAAAATACATGGCTCAGAGGATTGGTTCATCAATTACGCAGTGACATGTTGTTTGTTGTGGAAGGCACAAAATGCACAAGTCTTAAAAAATCAGACCTCAAAGACACACAACCTGTTAGCCAAAATCTAGGCTATGGTCAGATCATCAAATAAAGCTTTCACATAGAAGACTGGATCTCAAGGGTCAAAGAATAGAGTCAATTTAGTGGGAAGAACCCCCTACAAGTTGCACAGTTATAAATGTAGACATTGCACTTAAAGCTAAATATGGAATTTATAGCACTTTATGGTGGGAAGCACCCCCTACAGGCTGCATGGTTACCTCCAAATTCACATCATCAACAAAATGCAAATGATGAGAAAAATATCATGCCATTTGACACAAACCATTTGACAAATATGTCCTTGCCTACAAAGTAAAGATTTAAAAAAAGTATTCCTACATATCAAATTACCCTTAAAAGAACCAATAAATATATAAATATAGCCTCATTTAAAAAGTTGCACCAACTAGTCTAGGATTCATCAAAATGTTGGGTGGAGCTTAAAGATTGTAGTGTGGTTGCTAGAATCCTGATCCCTACACTGTTAAGATATCCTGCAGCATGTGATCAAGTAATGAAAGAAAAATTAATATTCCATAAGAAATATATCATGATCTAACATGATGAAAGTTGGACCCTATAATTACAGAGAAATATTGACTTAGTAAGCTATCCTGCAGCATGTGATCAAGTAATGAAAGAAAAATTAATATGCCATAAGAGATATATCATGATATGACATGATGCAAGTTCGATATGAAGCCCACAAATATGAAGCACCCACAATATGTATTCCTTATTATAGAAGCAATTTCATTCCAAGATATTATCAAACAGAATCAAACCTATATAGGTTGGGAAACAAAAAATCATGGTATACGATGTGTGGTTGTCATACAAAAGGGACAATTACCCTTTTACTGCAGTAGTTTTTACATTCAAAAAGAATTATTCAATCCACATCACCCATCCACATTAATTGTAAATTTTGAATATCCAAACCATAATAATACATTTACTAGTTGATTAATTACAAAATGGAAATAAATGGATCAAATAATCGTAACTCATTTACAACTAAATTTTTCATCCATACCCACAAACAAGAAGCTAAATCACTGCTCATAGATAAAAACCACAAACCAATCATAGTGCATGTATCATCCATAATACTAAGATTCTCCATAACAATAGTAAAAGTAGGTCAAAACAAAATAGGATTGTTATTTGGCAACATTGTCTATGACAACGGACATGAAACACCATTATTTGGATCGTCGTGTACAAATACAAAATTGGATTAAATAAAAACAACTATATCTCTCCTCTCTTTAGATAGTATCCAAGAATGCAATTAACTTTAAACTTCATGTCCTGCAACAAATGGAAATGACTTTAGATACTACTTTTGTTTTCAATTATGTAACAGTATAAGCAATACTTTATGCTCACCTTGGCAACATATGTGTTTTCGGCCATGCTATGATGTTTCCAACAACATCATCAATAGATTGATATTGATCATAAGGTCTCACTAGAGGATCGTTGCCCAACAAAGCAACCTCTACGAAAATAGCAACAAATGATGAGCCTAAAATTGCACCTCCCACGCTTTTCATGGGGTCAACCTCATAGACTCGACCGAATGCAATTCTAGCATCTGGATCTATAAAACTCTGCAGATACACATCCTAGAAACAAAATACAATTTACATAAAAAATTTATATAAACGTAAAATGAAGTGAAATTTACACAAATATAAACATACTTGTCCCTTCTTAAATGATGAATGTCTTATATGGACTGGAGTTTCCATTGATAAGTTTGTCTGCACAATTATTTTATTTTTGTCAGAAGTCCATAAAAGTCACATGGAAAATAATTGATACCACACATCTTGTATAAAATTTATTCATACTTGGCCATTGCCAACATGTTGTGCTTGACTGTTTCCTGCTCTAGTTAAGGCAAGTAACTCCTCTAATTTTTGGTTGAATTCATCCTTTTGTTCTTGAAGTTTTGCATCAAATTCCAACCGTTGTTCTTGAAGCTTATCCTGGAAATGCTTCCTTTGCACTTCTTCAGCTTCTCAGGATTTACAATTCTTGCCACAGATATCAGAAGGTGATGGTCCAAGTCCATAACCACGAACATATCCTGGTCTCTCTTCTCCAATAACATGCCTATAAATTTCATCTGAAGTAACATCAGGTTGTTTTCTTCGTAGCTCTTCTCCTACCTCAGAAAAGTTTTCCTACATACAACAAATCATAGGAGATTCATTTTATACCTAATATATACCTCTTTGAAATTAGTATATGTAACATAATACTATAGGATATTATGTGTTGTACTAAAATTTTGGCAGATTCAACATCAACTATGCTCCTATCTTTTTTACGATGAGTTTTCTCAAAAAACATTATGGGATCCACTTCTCCGCCTGTTTCCTTCTCCATCTTTATCATTCAAACAAGGTTATTGTAAACATCAAATAAATGAACACCATCAAATTGTCTAAATGGATCACAAAAATTACTAACTTACATCATATTTCAGACATGCAAACAACTTGGTTCCTGTTGTGTGGCTAACCTTTTGAAATTTTCTGCTTGTCGTGTTAGTTATAGACTTCCTCTATGGAAAACATTGCAGTATTGTGCATAGTAATTATCTGTGCGGTATTGTAAGTATCAACGAATAGAAAAAAATATTACCTTTCCTTTATTACTCCAATAATCGACAAGAAATTTCCAATGCGACTTGTCCACGCGGGGAACAACTTGTTCAAGCTATTGTTCATATGGAATATCTTCTAGGAAGTATAGTCTCCTTAACTCCCACTTGTGGTCCTTCCATTTCTTTCCTAGTCTCTTCATTGTCCACTCCTTCAGATCTGAATCCATTGTGAATTTACTCTACCGACATAAAGGATATCAATTAGAAGCTTCATTTAACCATTTAAAAAGAAAATTTAATAATATACCTTCACAAAATTCCATATAGAATCTTTTTTATTTGTTGGAAATTGTCTCCAGTCCTTGTAGTTTAGTGGACAAAGATTGGAATCTCTTGCAATGGTTGTCAGAAAACATGATAAGTGACATTGGTTTTCACCTATTGGTTGTCCAAATTGATTTTTCTCAATGGGAATTGGATCATCGGGCTTTCTTTTCCAGACTTTCAAACATTTTGTTCTCCCGCGTGCTCGATGTTTTTGACCTAAGAATTCATTCATAAAGGATAAAATATATATGCAAAATTGTATATCATTAAATGCAACACTATAAATGCAATGATATGAATGAAATGATTACCTAGCCCATCAGAATCTGTTGTTGTAACATTCCATGACTCAACATGGTGATCAGAGATGTCATTTTGGTCCATGTTATCAGGAAGTACATTGCTATTTTGGTTACTTGCAGCTCTATTCTCTACAATTCTTGAATGAATGGACACGGAAGCATTGACATTAGGCACATAGGATAGCTGTGAATTTCTTGATCTCGTAACTTTATCACCACTTTCTTTGTTGTGCTGATTTTGGAACCTTGGTCCCATCTCCTTTTCAGTTGTGCATGTTTGAGAGGATTTCGAACCACTGACCATATTAGAATCTTGGGGAGATGTGGCTGATTGGGTATTTTTTGCAGAGCTAGCAGCAGTTGTATTGAATTTGTTTTCTCTATCATTACGAATTTTAGCTGGGAGGGAAGCTAAAATTCTTTTGGAGCGATTTGAGGATGACAGGTTCAAAGATTGCCAACAACCATGTTGAGTAATGCTAGGTTGTCTTGTTATGGCTGTTGTCACTATACTGTTCTCTCATCCTGAGTATATCAAGTCACATAAAAATGAAGACATTTAAAAAAAATATTGAACAACATAATAAAAATTTTATAATTAATATTTAAAAATGAAACACATATATTTAATCAAATATAATTATAAAAAACAACAGAGACAAAGATAAATTTGATTAAGAAGAATGTCAGGCATGCAAAATGCATACACCTAGCTAGAGCACAATGTGAGACAAAAAATTAAAGGATACATCGAGCCAAAAAAGGCTTATTTAAGTCAAATATTAATGAGAAACTAAAGAAACATTGGCTGCTATTTTGAAATCTTCTCATTCAAAAATGTCATCATCATCACTTTGAGATACACTTTCATCATCCTACATAATATGGGATTGGTATTTTTCAATTGTTGAACTATCAACAGTAATTCCTTCCATATCCAATCTAACTATGTCACAATCAGTATCTTCATCCTCTGATGTCATTGATGGCCCATCTCTAGTTTCACCTTGCACATAAGCTTTAACATTCTCAATACAAGATTGTTCTTCCATGTTGAACATATCACGTGGGGCAATCTTTATAGCAAAATGCCACCCTTTAGCAGTGACATCTTCTACATAAAATACTTTTCCAACTTGAAATGCCACTACAAACGGTTCTCCTGTAGTTTGAAGTCATCTCAAATTAACAAGAGTCAACCCGTGTTCATCATGCTTGATTTCCCTCTTTGAGTAGATGTCCACCTAATCACACTTTAATAATGTCACCTTAAAGTGTTCATAATAATTGAGCACAATAACATCCTTCAAAACACCATAGTAGGTAACATCTCTAGTAATTGGATTGCGGTAAGTGGTTTTATAATAACAATCAGTCTTAGCTACCAGAAAGACTCCAGTATTTTGTGTTGTTCGATTTGCATCTTTTGCCTTGGTATGAAATCTATGACCATTGACAACATAGCCCTTGTACTTAATGGCTAGTTGATGTGGACCTTGAGAAAGAAACTTGATTTTATCATCCACCATCTCAGTTCTTAGGAGTGTCTCAATCTAACAAAAGAAAAGTTTGTTAGACTTTATTCATGAAGCATAACAAATTTGATTAGCACAACTAAACTTACATGTTCCTTGAACCATCCATAAAATGAGTTACTTTGTATTCTCTGAACCTCCTTTAAGGACTTCTGAGGATGTTTTTGCCTAATGATATCATAGTGCTTCCTGAATACAAAATATGTACAATATGTCATTGGAATATGTTATAGCATTTTATTAATAGAAGATAGTTGGCACTAACTTACTTAATGTAGGGTTCAATTGCTTCACAATTGAATAGTACATTCTTATGGGCTTGTTTTAATGTATGTTCATCCAAGACACATGTTACCATTTTACCAATACCACGACGTACTGTCGAGAAAATAGACCAATCAATACTGTCAAGTGTTGGTTCGTTTTCCAAATTTGCTTCGTCAGTATCGTTTTTATTTGGCTGATTTAATTTTGTTTCAACTCCATCCAAGTATCTTGAACAAAAAGTTAGACACTCTTCAGCTATATATCCTTCTTCTATTGATCCTTATGGATATCTTTTATTACGAACATATCCTTTTAGGGTCATCGGATACCTGATAACAAAGTTGAGGAAAATATAATGAAAAATTACATTCCAATAGGTAAAGTCATCACGACGTATGAAAAGTTACCTTTCAATTGGATACATCCAATGATATTGAACAGGGCCGACTATCTTAGCTTCATAAGCGAGATGGACTGATAGATGCACCATTATGTCAAAAAAACATGGAGGGAATATCTTCTCCATCTCACAAAGTGTCACAGATATTGCATTTTCCAATGCAGCAAAATCATTTGGATCTATGACTTTAGTGTACAACCTTTGAAAATAGCGACAAAGATTAATAATACATGACTTAGCATTCTTACTGGGCAAGGATATCGTGACAACTAATGGAAGAAGTTGTTGCATCAGTACGTGATAATTGTAACTTTTCATTGGTACCATCTTCTGATCCTTCGACCGTGCACATCTAGATATATTAGACACATACCCGTCTGGAACTTTGACATATTTTAGGAGGTTGCTATTGGTATGTATGCCCTGAGAGCCAATCATGGGATGATTGGTGGGATACATTAAGATTGATTTGATAAACATCAAAGGCAAGCTTCCAATTCTTTCTGGTTCAGTCATTTGAGATAGTGATAGAACAAATTGAATGTCTAGAGAATGACAATACTCAATGACGTATGCCTTCAGGTTCATGACCTGAACGATGAGATCATACGGATGCTAAGAGTTTGTACATTCTTGTTATGTCCCTAGTCGGATGTCATAGTGGAAGGTAGATATACAACTATGACACACAAGACTAGATTGTGGTGTTGGTTGATGACAGAATCTCATTAGTCATGATATAGAGATATCAAACCAAACACATAGGTGCTTGTTAGAGAACAAGGTAACGGACAGACCCACCGTGAGTTTGACACATGGAACCATGAGATGGTAGTCACAGTCAGTACTCACAGTGATGGTGGTGAGTGTGATTCTTAGACCTGAAATCACTGCACTCAACACATGTCGTTGGGCACACTTTGACATCATCAAACGCAGTCCTGAAACATGGGTTGTCATAAAGGTGATGATTGGGTGTCTTTGACACATGGGGCTTTTGAGGGGTGAGTGTAGATATGGGATTTGTCCCTCCTGAGGGAGTTTGATATCCATGGCCACTTGATGAGTAGGATTGAGAAAGGCGTGCACGCATGTGTGAATTAGTATGTGATACTGATGTCATACATATCTCTTCCAGTCTACTCTGAGATCAAGGAAGTGAATGAACGTTGACAGGATGACTGTTCCATGCCTCGAGTTCATTCGGGATATCAGTGACAAAGGAATTATACACTCGCTGTAACACCATTCACAGATTGTAGGATGAAAGTTGTTCTCCAACTTTCTACTTTCACTTGGGTAGCACTGATGTGTGACTAGGCACCGCTCTTTGCTTGTGAAGTCATAAGTGTTATGAACTTTCACTGCCAACGTGAAATGGACCTGCAGGGTCACACACATAGGATTTAACCTGGAAGAGGAGTTTTGTCCACAAGAAATGTTTAGATTCATTACTAAAGGAGTTTAGTAGTTCAATTAAACACTCAATCAGTCGATGGCTCAATATCATATGGTTCAAGATGTTGGATGCATTGATTGGAGTATCGGATTGATTGAAATCGCATTTGACTAATTCTGCACAACCTGCACTCCCAACCGATCGGTTCATGTGATGAACCGGTCGACTGAGGTTGCTGAACCGGTCGGTTCAATTGTTGAACCGATCGGCTCATGCACAGAGTGAAATGACCGGTTCAAGTGTTGAACCGATCGGTTCAACTGGTGCAATCGAGCAACTTGGGAAAGTAGGATTGGTGCGAATTTTCCTTTCGTTTCGATTTTCAATTTGATTGGAAATATGATTTCTAATTTGATTGGAAATAGTATTGGTATTTCGATGCCAATTGGGAAAGAAACAAAGAAAGTCATTTTGAGCCGGATTAGGACCATGAACCGATCGGTTCAGGGCACCAACCGATCGGTTGGAGTGCCCCAAACGGTCGGCTCAGGTCCAACCGATCGGCTCAGTGGCTGAACCGACCGGTTCAGCAGTGAACCGATCAGTTCAGGTTGCGAGATGGTTGCTTTTTGTGGAAAATCACGAACCCTTCTACTCCTGCTTTTAGTCCCGCATTGCCCGTGATGGAGAACCCTGTCCCATGACTCTCCTATATATATAGGGGTACTTAGGGGCTTCTCACAGTACAACTCAGTGCAACCAGTTGCTCTGCAAGTTGTCGTTCTCTCTGGTTTTTGTAACCGTGAGAGAGCCCGAGCAAGTGCTTCCCGCAAAAGGGAGGTGCAGCAAGGGAAGGACAACTGCAGTTGCAACAGGAGGCAGGAGAGCGTGTTGGCGACTAGTACGTCAACAGGAGGGTGCGACTCCTTCCACTTCCTTGTGGGACAAGGAGTGTGGAGTTCCAGGTGGTCCGTGTGGACTACTACGGAGGCGGGAGGACACTGCCGCTTTGGAGGACAACTGTCATCCAACAGTCCGGTTTGAGTAGGAGTTGTCAGTCCCAGTTCGACCAGGAGCTGCACAGACGCCGTCGAAGTCCGGAGTTGAAGACCGCGCATTGCGCGAGGTATTGTCGCCGAGCAAGCCTCGGGACAAGGTATGATTCCGCAAACCATCCTTTCCTATTATATAGACGTTGACGCGTTTCCTCGGTATGGGTTGGGGGAGAAAATTTTTGTTTCCACTGCCTTCTCTGTCTCCCCTAAAACCCAACAGTGGTATCAGAGCCACGTCAACTGCTCTATATTTTAGGAATATCGATATGATTGATTTTGGTTTGTCGCCTTTATTTATTGCATGCGATGCGAATAATATCGGCTTTATGCATGTCCAATCCTAAATCCACAAATCCCTAATTACATATATGATATGTATTATTAATGCACTCGATACGCGTCGCCCTTAAACGAGTTTTGTGGTGGATGTATGTAGCATGATTATGGCCTATAAACCCCTATCTGTGATTGGTTGTGTGTGGTTGCTTGCATCTCGATCTGCGCACCGATCTTCCCTCTCTCATTCCTGATGTAACTCGAAATAATTCGAGATTCTTTCCTACCTTTGCTCCCCCCTGAATGTAAACTCGGGGTTTCCCTTTTAAAGCAATGTAATAAATAGAATAGGATTTTATTTCCTGTTATGTCAAAGACCGGAGGACATCAAGACGACCTTCCAGATGGTCGATTCAAGGAGTGAACCGATCAGTTGATGACCGGTTCGAGGAGCGAGACGAGCGGGTGGCGGACATGACGAGATGCACGACGACCAGGCGAACCGATCGGTTGGAGGAGCCAACCGATTGGCTGGTGGCACCCAGACGACCAGCTGGAGAGTACAGATCATTCATGTGATGAGTTGATCAACTCAGATAGCAAGACACAGATGTTCATCTTGTACAGGTTGCATGTGATGTAGACCTAGATGACCGTGATTCCTCTTGGCTCGAGGAATCACATTAGGATGGCCATAATCATCGCTTTTTATCGTTTGTGCATGTTTTCTGTGGGATATAGCATGTATATGATACATACTATGTATTGTGGTGATTGGATATGTATATGTATATAAAAACCAAATCCCTCATTAAAATATTAAGTTTTAGATGCCTTCCAAATGAGACACACGTGAAAAGCTTGATCGACCAAGTGTGGGCACGCCCTAGCGTGGTGCACCGTCTATCTCGTAGAAGCGTGAAGGATGAATGTGTGGGTCTACCCTAGCAGGGTGCATGTACATCGTGTTTGCTTTGGGTCGGACTTAACAAGGTGACCTAGATAGGATCTAGCACCTTGAGGCATGGAGATGATCATTGCAAGGAGTTGTAGATGACATCTTATCAAGAGTTGCATATGATGCAATTGGCAAAAGTTTCCTACCTGAGAGATCTATGTTGTGGGTGACAGCCCTAGCTGGTCCATGGCTTAGAGGATTTCAGGATCTTGCCCACTAGAAGGTTGTACGCTGCAATCTTCAGAATTGATGGTGAGGGCTATCAATTTGAAGTAAAATAGTGGGAGCGATAATTAATTAAAGGCCTAATTATATCGTAAAATTTTCAAATCAATCAAATAAGTCAAAAATGAGTTTTTGGACTAAAATTGCATATTTTCCCTTTTGTAGTTCAAATGGAAACAAACAACAACAACTTTTCTTTGCGATCGGTCCTTGACAAGGACAAGCTAAATGGGACTAACTTCCACGACTGGTATCGGACATTGAGAATTGTTCTCACTCAAGAGCGTAAGCTCTATGTCCTGGATACTCCAATTCCAGAGGAACCCGCTCCTAATGCACCAAAGACAGAAAGGGATGCTTACAAGAAGCATTTTGATGATGCCATTGATGCGAAGTGCTTGATGCTATGTTCAATGAACCATGAGTTGCAGAGGCAACATGAGAACATGGGGGTCATAGAGATGATTCTGCATCTCAGGAACATGTATGAAGATCAGGCACGGCAAGAGAGGTACAATGTTTCTAGGGCACTGTTCAAGTGCGTCATGATAGAAGGAGATCCAGTTGGTCCTCACACACTCAAGATGATTGGGTATGTGGAGAACCTGCAGAGACTGGGATTTCCACTGAGCCAAGAGTTGGCTACTGACGTGATACTGCAATCGTTGCCAGAATCTTACAGTCAGTTTGTGATGAACTACAACATGAACAACTTTGATAGGCCACTGTCAGAGTTGTTGGGCATGTTGAGGACAGCCAAGTTACAGATGAAGAAGGACAAGCCTAAGTCCGTGATGGTGATCACGAGCAAGAAAGGCAATTCCAAGCGCAAGGGCAAGGGCAAAGCTAAGAAAGGTTCTGAAGCTAGCCAGGAGTCCAAGCCATCTTCAGCTCTCAAGGCCAAGGGAGGCATGACAAAGAAAGGAAATTGCCACCATTGTCAAAAGCCAGGACATTGGAAAAGAAATTGTCCTCTCTACCTGGAAGAACAAAAGAAGAAGGAGGCGACTGAAGCTTCTACTTAAAGGTGTCATGAAAGTAAACTTGTAACACTTCTAAGATATATGATATCAAGATGTAAAGTGTAAAGCATTATTACTTGGGGCAAGTGTTGACTTTATAGATAGGACATGTAATACAGTTATGAACTGCTATTTCATATTTTCCAATAGATAGAAACACTTTATTTTTGCATATTGTATGACAATGATGGCAATTAATAAAGAGATGTTTCAATTTATAAAGATGTGATCTTTGTGGCAATGCCTTATTTATCTTGTGATATTTGATATGCATAAGATAAGACGATACCTAAAAGTTGTAGATAATTCAAACAATTTAATTAGCATTAATCATGAGAAATTCATTTCTAGTTTCCATGTGATGGATAAAACTAGACTCTTTTGGTTAGAGAACCATTAAAGGACATGAATATCTTGGACATGATTAATCAATCTTCACTAATGTAGTGAGAGAATGATTATCCTATTAGGTATAATACATGTGATGTATTTACATACCTATTGGAATAAATGCTAATACTTCAAATGGTGTTTAGAGAAATACCAATATGAATATCTTGAAGTGTTCAAGATTATCATAAATGAAGTACAAATTTGGGAAAGTATTAATTTTGATGAGATCAATGAATGAAATACTTGGACCAAATGTTTGAGATCCTTATGAGAAATTATGATAGTGTATCATAGTAAACTCATGATTAAGGCATGGTGATGTCTAAATCAAGAAGGAATCATACTCTAAGGAGTTAGAGAATGATTATCAAATAACTGAATTCTTCTTAATAAAAGAATACCCCATACTAATTAAAGAAATTAAGAATCACAAGGGTTGTGAGTTCTTATATCTTTAACAGATACACCTCAATTATCTATGTGATCAGTTGTTCATGTGATGAGTCAACTATCTAGATGAATATGAGGAACCGAATCTTGAGTTATGGTTTATAACCATTACATCCTAAATGACTTCCATGTGAGCCATAAGGTATGACCTTGATGGTAGCACTCATTGGATCATATCCATAAGTGCAAATGAGTCTTAAGTGTTAAGACACATGGATAACATTTTGAGAAGGATGATGCTTGTAGATTGCAACTTAATGACTAAGACATTTGGCATATGGATACTAAAACCGCATTCCTATGAGGAATAAAACCAGAATGTGTACGTGACACCGTCTATAAGGTTTATGAATCCACTAATGCAAATGAAGTCTATAAGTTACAATGGACTAATCAATGTGATTGATTGAGTGCAAGCAACTCAAAATTGGATATTTACTTTGATGATATAGTCAAAGGGTTTGACTGATATGTCAAAGATAAAAAAGGGATCTGTGATTTAGTGGGAGCGTATTCACATTCCACATATTGATGTGAAATGGAAATGTTCTAGAATGGAAATCCAAAAGTGGAAATTATCTTTAAGGAAGATAGAGATGTTTCCTATGTGATAGGAATAGAGATCTATAGAGATAGTTCTCGAAAAACTCTTGACCTGGAAAGAGAAAGCATACATTGGCAATTTGTACTGAAGTGTTCAGTATGCACATATTTAGTGGGAGAAAACCTGTCCATGTTACATGGAGTTATTATCCCAAGGCCAAGTGTCCAATTCTTATGAAGAATGGGAACACTAAGAATAGATATGGATCTATCGTGTATGTAATCATCCCATTATCTTGCATGTAAGACATGGCAAGAATAAAATGCATTCATCATCTTGTATGTAGGACATGGCAATGTGATGTGCTCATCCTGATAACTCGTATGTGGGACATGACGAGTGGATGTCTGTCTACTTCCAGTAAGCGTTACTGGAATACCATGAGAACTTGATAAGTACTTGTGAAGTACTAGTTCTATGGAGATAAGGAAGAGTTCAATGTAAGGAGTTACATTGATGCAAACTTCTGAAAAGACAGAAAATTAATCGCAAAATATACATAGGATGTATAAAAGTGAAAGTTTGTTGATAATTGGAAATGTTCCAATGAAGCCATTTGAAAACGGGAAATGCCGAGTATCTATGTGTTAGTGAACAGCAGTGGATACTATATGGATCTGAAAGTTCATGAGATGAACTTACATTCCACTCATTGATGACAAGTCTGGAATCCTTGATCATGTAATGTGGCTAAACGTTAGCATTGGAATACTAGATCGCATATTACGGCAACTCTATCTCATACGTGTGACGTACAGCAAAGAGATGAGAGACATGCAATTTGAACAGACTTTGGCAAGGTGTTGCCATTACTCACTATGTTGGCACTAGAGCACAGTAACATGTGGGACATGTTTGAAGATCACTATGAATATGATTCAAGGGTGATTGGCTCGCAGTGCAAGTGGGATTCTGTTGGTATGTATGCCTTGAGAGCCAATCATGGGATGATTGGTGGGATACATTAAGATTGATTTGATAAACGTCAAAGGCAAGCTTCCAATTCTTTCTGGTTCAGTCATTTGAGATAGTGATAGAACATATTGAATGTCTAGAGAATGATAGTACTCAATGACGTATGCCTTCAGGTTCATGACCTGAACGATGAGATCATACGGATGCTAAGAGTTTGTACATTCTTGTTATGTCCCTAGTCAGATGTCATAGTGGAAGGTAGATAGACAACTATGACACACAAGACTAGATTGTGGTGTTGGTTGATGACAGAATCTCATTAGTCATGATATAGAGATATCAAACCAAACACATAGGTACTTGTTAGAGAACAAGGTACCAGACAGACCCACCGTGAGTTTGACACATGGAACCATGAGATGGTAGTCACAGTCAGTACTCACAGTGATGGTGGTGAGTGTGATTCTTAGACCTGAAATCACTGCACTCAACACATGTCGTTGGGCACACTTTGACATCATCAAACACAGTCCTGAAACATGGGTTGTTATAAAGGTGATGATTGGGTGGCTTTGACACATGGGGCTTTTGAGGGGTGAGTGATAGATATGGGATTTGTCCCTCCTGAGGGAGTTTGATATCCATGGCCACTTGATGAGTAGGATTGAGAAAGGCATGCACGCATGTGTGAATCAGTATGTGATACTGATGTCATACATATCTCGTCCAGTCTACTCTGAGATCAAGGAAGTGAATGAACATTGACAGGATGGCTGTTCCATGCCTCGAGTTCATTCGGGATATCAGTGACAAAGGAATTATACACTCGCTGTAACACCATTCACAGATTGTAGGATGAAAGTTGTTCTCCAACTTTCTACTTTCACTTGGGTAGCACTGATGTGTGACTAGGCACCTCTCTTTGCTTGTGAAGTCATAAGTGTTATGAACTTTCACTGCCAACATGAAATGGACCTGTAGGGTCACCCACATAGGATTTAACCTGGAAGAGGAGTTTTGTCCACAAGCAATGTTTAGATTGATTACTAAAGGAGTTTAGTAGTTCAATTAAACACTCAATCAGTCGATGGCTCAATATCATATGGTTCAAGATGTTGGATGCATTGATTGGAGTATCAGATTGATTGAAATCACATTTGACTAATTCTGCACAACCTGCACTCCCAACCGATCGGTTCATGTGATGAACCGGTCGGCTGAGGTTGCTGAACCGGTCAGTTCAATTGTTGAACCGATCGGCTCATGCACAGAGTGAAACGACCGGTTCAAGTGTTGAACCGATCGGTTCAACTGGTGCAATCGAGCAACTTGGGAAAGTAGGATTGGTGCGAATTTTCCTTTCGCTTCGATTTTCAATTTGATTGGAAATAGGATTTCTAATTTGATTGGAAATAGTATTGGTATTTCGATGCCAATTGGGAAAGAAACAAAGAAAGTCATATTGAGCCGGATTAGGACCATGAACCGCTCGGTTCAAGGCACCAACCGATCAGTTGGAGTGCCCCAAACGGTCGGCTCAGGTCCAACCGATCGGCTCAGTGGCTGAACCGACCGGTTCAGCAGTGAACCGATCAGTTCAGGTTGTGAGATGGTTGCTTTTTGTGGAAAATCCCGAACCCTTCTACTCCTGCTTTTAGTCCCGCATTGCCCGGAATGGAGAACCCTGTCCCATGACTCTCCTATATATATAGGGGTACTTGGGGGCTTCTCACAGTACAGCTCAGTGCAACCAGTTGCTCTGCAAGTTGTCGTTCTCTCTGGTTTTGGTAACCGTGAGAGAGCCCGAGCAAGTGCTTCCTGCAAAAGGGAGGTGCACCAAGGGAAGGACTGCAGTTGCAATAGGAGGCAGGAGAGCGTGTTGGCGACTAGTACGTCAACAGGAGGGTGCGACTCCTTCCACTTCCTTATGGGATAAGGAGTGTGGAGTTCCAGGTGGTCCGTGTGGACTACTACAGAGGCGGGAGGACACTGCCGCTTTGGAGGACAACTGTCATCCGACAGTCCAGTTCGAGTAGGAGTTGTCAGTCCCGTTGCGACCAGGAGCTGCACAGACGCCGTCGAAGTCCGGAGTTGAAGACCGTGCATTGCGCGAGGTATTTTCTCTGAGCAAGCCTCGGGACAAGGTATGATTCCGCAAACCATCCTTTCCTATTATATAGACGTTGACGCGTTTCCTCGGTATGGGTTGGGGGAGAAAATTTTTGTTTCCGCTGCCTTCTCTGTCTCCCCTAAAACCCAACAGTTGCAAAATAATATTTTTTCATCTTTTCTCATTGTTTAGCAAGCTGGAGGTAGGTTGGTATATTTACCAACAGTTTTTGGATGAAGCGGAAATCTGATTCCCATATCCTCCAAATCCTTCCTTGCATTCAAGTTGTCCTTACTTTTATCCTTCAAACCTAGTAATGTTCCAACAATACTCTCACATATATTCTTCTCAATGTGCATGACATCGAGATTGTGCCTTACAATGTTAGTTTTCCAATATGGTAGCTCAAAAAGTATACTTTTTCCTTTCCCAATTGTGTGTTGAATCTTTACCTCTTGGCCTTTTCTTACGAATTATGTTCTTCCATCCTCTAATTGTAACAATATTTGAGCTCCAGAAGGAGGTTAGATGGACATCTAAATTCTTGCTCACCGTCAAATGCCTTTGCTTCTTTTCGGAATCTGTGGCTAGTTGGCAAAAACCTACGGTGTCCTCTGTAGCAAACTTTATGGCTATGTGGCAACCAATGTGAGACAATATCTTTATTATAATAAGGACATGCTTTGTAGCCTTTTGTACTCCAACCAGATAGATGTGCATATCCTGGAAAATCACTAATAGTCCATAATAAAGAGGCACGCATCAGAAAGAATTCCTTGGTTCCAACGTCATATGGATGTACACCAATATCCCATAGTTCTTCAACTCATCAATCAATTTACGCAAGTACACATCTATATTTTCGGGTGAAGCTGGTCGAGGAATGAGTAGGGACAACATAAAATATGGTTGCTTCATGCACAACCAAGGAGGTAAATTATATGGAATAATCACAATAGGCCATGTATTGTAAGAAGTACTCATTGTCCCAAAAGGATTAAATCCATCAGTTGCAAGTCCCAATCGAATGTTTGTACCGTCTGTAGCAAATTCTAGATGCATCACATCAAATGTTTTCCATGCAGGTGAATCTATCGAGTGTCTTAACTTGTCATCTTTTTCATATTCTTCTGCATGCCACCTCATTAAGGAAGAGGTTTTTGATGACATGATCAACCGCATTAGGCGTGGTATAAGTGGAAAGTGTCTGAGCACTTTGATAGGTATTCTCTTGGGTTTTTTTGCAAGCTCGTCATAATCATCTGGGATTGTAATCATTTTCCATCTTGATGCTCCACATGTATCACATACGTCTTTATCAACAGAATCCTTCCAAAACAACAAGCAACCATTTGGACAAACATGAATCTTCACGTAATCAAAGCCCAACCCCGTAATCATATTTTTAAGCTCATAAAATGAATTAGGTAATTGTTCTCCTTCTAGTAGAATCTTATTAAAGAACGTAACAAACATAGATAATGCTTTCTTACTCAACCCATTAAGACAAACTAGGTGATAGAATTCTAGGATGCAAGCAAGTTTGCTATATAATTCTGTCTCAGAATCCTTTAACAACATATAAAATTTGTCAACATTGAAAAGTAATCACTAGATGGCTCCACTCCTTCCATATTTCCATCTTCACTGAAACTCGGAAAAGTATCATGCAACATATCTTGTAAATTTTCAGCATTTAGGAAATCTCCTTGATCAGTAGGAGCATCCATTTGAACATCAACATCTTCACCATGAAAAGCCCAAGAAATATAGCTTGGTAAGAAGCCATGCCATAATAGATGGCTCAATAAAGTCTTTTTGGTGACCTGGTATACATTAGCACACTTTCTACATGGGCATACAATCTTGTCTCCAATCGATGAATGTTCAAAAGCAAAATCCAAAAATTTTGATACTCCACATAAGTATATATTGTTCGCCCGGTCATCCTCTGCTATCCAAGACTTATCCATTCTATAAAAATAGTAAAACATATAACATATATGAGTAAGTATGTCATATCAAAAAATACTATACAATATGAGAAAATATTAGTTCCATTCATTAATCTCTTCTAACATCCACACACAGGGGTGTACCCCTAAATAGTAACTAAACAAAGGGGTTGGTGTACCCCTAAACATGCACATAATTAAAATAACTATTAATACAGACAAGTATAGATAGATAGACAACTAAATACTACACCAACATGGTCCCACATCAGTAACTTCGAGTCCTTTTCATTGTGGTGTTCTTCTCCTGAAGTTCAGAAAAGAAAGTATCTATGAGGATTGATTACTTTAAGACAAAAACTGTAAACACAAAATAAGACAAGACAATTATATTTGTGAATTGGACCTACCATGGTCTTTTTGATGATTGTGTTGTGTCACAGAGCTCCTCACTGTATTTAGACGAATCTGAACTGACAGGGGCCTCATCATCAAATTCGTCTGAGCTGGTTTGCTCCATCGTGTGCTCATGCCACCGAGATGATCAGGGGTCTCGTTGTTGATGATGGTTATCCAAACTTTTATGGTATTATGGCCAACTGGACTGAGAAAAAGCTTGTCACTACGGCCCGCTAGCATCTTTCTAATCCAATCATGCCAACTGGATTTTGATGCAAGATTTCCCGCTAAATCATACTCAACCTCGATAACATGTGAAGAATTGCCAAATTTTAGAGTCACTTCACCAGGCCTGTAGTGTCTTCCATTTAGAAAACTCCAATGTTCGGGTATGGTTAGTTGGTTTAAAGAACGATCATCTAGGATGATGTCCAATTGTTCTTTATCAAGGAACAATAACAGAGGCATAGAGGCCCAGTTCATAGTGATTGTTGCGGGTGGACAGAGACTGCAAAATATTAGTACTAACAATTGTAAGTACATATAACGATGTTATATATTTTCAGAAAAAGTACATTACATGACATGGTCCAAAAGGCATCAATATTAGATTAATTAGATAAACAACAAAATATAGGTTTTATTGGAATTTTTTTATTTATCTCTAGTATTAATTCATCAAAATTTTCCAAAATGGTATGATTATATTTCATCATTCATTTTTTTGAAAGTTAAAATTTGAACACATTAGTGCTCCCCGTATTATAATGGTGGACCACATATCCTTAGTTTAGTTGGCGATCATGTATGTAGACATCCTTTGATTTCATTGTTTGATTTTGGTTTAGTATATATTTCTCAATATTTTGATAGTACCACAAAGTTTATGACGAGAAGGATTCATCTAAAAAGTATAAATTTTCTAAATGAGTTATGTGAGGTTATTATTCTCTGACCTATATGTAAATAGGATAGAATCTTTCCTCTTTAGTTTTATGAGTACATGACACTATGTTTGAAATACTTATTATAAGGATAAAAGAACATACTTATAATAAGGACCCAGGCACATTCTAATCATTTTGAATTGAATCAGAAAATGAATAGGAGCCTAGGTCCTATCTGCTAGTATTAAAGGAGAATTCATAAACCTCAAAACCACCAACATGGTTTCCAAACCTACAACCTCAGCTTCTACAAGCTCACCTTCTACAAACCTTTAGAACATATACAACCAAAAAGTAGGAATCTATACAAACAAATACCAAAGATACACTCCCTAATATGAAGCTGAACACCAAGGTGTATGTTCTTCATAACATGGTACTCAATCATGTCTATATTCCTTTTTTGGTCGGCCAAAACTCCTATTTTCAAAGGATAGGAATATCATTTCAAAGAATCCCAAAAGAGCCTTAAAAAAAGGAGAACCATACGAAGAAATTTCAACCACTTCCATAGGCAAGAGCCAACATAGAATCCCATCCCTAGATGACATAAAATAGGGAAAAGACAAACCAACCCAAGGAAAGATCATATATCCTTCAACCAATGATAACCAGTAGAAGAAAAAAGTAGAACATCACTCAAAACCACATCAAAAAAAGGATTTGAAAGAAAACAACATAGAAGACCTTCCAATCAAAACCAACATAAGCTTCAACCAACATAGCCTGACAAGAGGTGGGAGAAAAGGACTGATCCTTGACCAAGAATAATAATAGCAGCATAGCATCAAAAGTCCAAAATTAGAATGAATAAAATATGACAAGGGGAGCAACCCCCCCCCTTTAACAAGGGGAATAGAATGAACAGAATATAATTGTGCTGACATGTAATTAATTCATGGTGAAGGGAAATGGTGTATTTTTCTTTGCTATTTCTTAGTTGTATCATATTTACACTAGCCCCCCCTTTAGAAGTCAATGATGCTCAATAAGCCCCTACTTTTTAGAAGTTTCATTTGAAGTATAGTTTCTACTATATAAGTGGATGAAGCCAAGTATTTTGATATAGAAATTAACTATGATGAAGATGAGATGCTTAATCATTCTTGGCCTCTGTGCTTTTGAGAACATATTAGATTTCTCACTTATATTAAAGGGAAATATATAACAATAAAATGACATTGTTTTGTAACCTATTTATATACACTAATTTAAAAACATAGAAGAAAATTGATGTGGGTAATGACATATCACAATGTATACTAAAAATAGCTAAGCCTAATCAAACCTAATTTCATGTATACACCATAACCATGAATAATTACACTTCATTAAAATTAGCTTCTAATTAGAGCATGGGAATCAGGACGGCATACCAGGTCTAATATCAGGGAGGTTCCTTGTCTCAAAACCATTCCAAAGATTATAAAATCTTAATTTTTACTTTGTTGGAAGTTGTTATGCATAAATCTTAGTGATTCTTCACCTCATTAAAATCCTTATGTCTTAGAGGTGTGCTGAAAAGGTGATATCTTTCTACAACTATAGTGTTCCCATAAGAGAATCCAACATGACCTAGCCTTAACTAGAAAAAAAAATTCTCAAATCTATCTTCGTCTGATTCCTTGGCAACATGAGTATATATGCAATGCTTTGATGGCATACCAGGTCTAATATCAGGCAGGTTCCTTGTCTCAAAACCATTCCAAAGATTATAAAATCTTGATTTGTACTTTGTTGGAAGTTGTTATGCATAAATCTTAGTGATTCTTGGCCTCATTAAAATCCATGTCTTAGAGGTGTGCTGAAAAGGTGATATATTTCTACAAATGTAGTGTTCCCATAAGAGAATCCAACATGACCTAGCCTTAACTAGCAAAACAAAACATTCTCAACTCCATCTTCGTCTGATTCCTTGGCAACATGAGTATATATGCAATGCTTTGATGTGCGACCGTGTTCATAACATGTGACATAACTCATGATAGTTTACATTTGGTTCTTAGCCTTGGTACTATGTTCCTTCAAAGTTCTAACAACTATGGCTATCATATCTATCTTTGTTGTAATAAGTTCAATCATTGTTTTGTCATTAGCAGTTGGTAATGAAGATCTATTTGCAACCACTCCTCTTATTTAGTCCCACCCAAATTGATGGGATTCCATATTGTTAGTTATCATAACCAAGTTTTCAGCATCTAAACCTAAGAAGTTGCCATCAAAATCTACATTGACAGACAACATGTTAGTAAGAGTTAGACCACTAAAGAAAGTGGTGATTGGATACCCATCACCAAACCCATGGTGACAACACTCTATTTGATATCTTTGATAAAATGTTTTGAACTCTTTCACCTTAACTAACTAAAACAGAGCTTTTAAATTATAAGCTGTTGGACTTGCCTCTTGCTTGATGGAAATAAATGAAATTCCTCTACCTTCCAAATAGAAATTGAGCTAATTTAATCCGAGTTTACCAACTCTAGAACAAATATAGAATCACCTATCACTTGTTGCATGATCTTAGCTTCGCTGGTTGCAACTGAAACCTTGACTCAGTTGTAATGCCCATGATCAAATTTCCATTATCCTATACTTCTTTAAGTCTTAGTCCCCTAAATTAATGGAAGTAATAAGATTTGATTATTTGGTTACTTTTCAATCTTATGTTTATAACTGTTGAAGTTGCTGCTGGCTACAATTCTTGAGTTATTTCTAACCTTATCTTGTTTGTCATTTCCTCCTTGATATCAAAATCTATATTGATGGACAGTCTATTAGTAAGAGTTAGACCACTAAGAAAGTGGTGATTAGATACCCATCACCAAACCCATGATTGCATCTCCACATTCTCATGAACTCTCTTATTCCTCTCCCTCCATAACCAGTATAGAATGCACATTGCCAAACAGTGATTCTCCTTGCTAGTGCAATTAACCAAGTTAGTCATGGAATTAGGAATAAAGAGTAAACCAGGAACTCTAGCTTCAGCCCAGAACTTGCTCAAATAAGAGAATTTAAAATGCAATACATCGACATACAATTTTTCAATGTGAAACTGAAATCAGTCCAAAATAAAACAAGAATATAGCAAAATTAAGGGAGGGGCAAGAAAATCGTAGAGGTAGGAATATAACTTACATAGACTAGTGTGAATAAAGACAATGTGGTCGATTGTGATGGTGATAATGGTTGGGGAAGAGAATCTATTTGTAGTGTGGTCAGGACTGATCACTTGGTGCCAATGTAGCAATGTGGCACTCTTGGCTTCCTCGATGCCGACAATGTGGCACTCCTGGCTTCCTCGGCGCCGGCAATGTGGCACTTTGCCGCCAGCAATTGAAAGCCTATCCAACCACCGACAATATGGCCCTCTGCCACCGGCAACGAGCACTCCATGTGCCTCCACCAGTCTTCCCAGTCGACGCGATCCTCCAAGACACAGTTAGGGCTACGATCAACCAGCATGCTATATCTCCTCCACGCGTTGGTCTCACAAAAGTGAGGAATCAGGGATTGCAGAGATCAATCTCTTCAGTGGCCGTGCAATTTGCTAGCTACGTTGGAGCACGAAGGGAAAGCGAGAAGTGAAAATTGCAGATAGATATTAGCTGATCCTTATCTGGTTTGGCAATTTTAGATTGCCACTAATTAAATATAAAAATTCTTTTAATGTTAAGCCTTTTTATAAACTTTATAATAGGTGGTTTAGAGGCATTTTAATAAAAAATGCCTGTACATTAGATAGATAGTGGCTTTTTTAGAAAAGCCACTAATGGGCACTTTTGTTGTAGTCTGAGTCATAAATGAGTACTTCATCAAATTTCATAAGAATCTACTGGAACAACTTCGTAGCATCAACAAGAATTTGATACTACTGACATACAAAGATAATTACCATGTTGATCCAACACTTAACCTTGGTACCACTATGAACCCTCTTAGTCACACTGAAGGATCTTTAATCACCAGTACATTATATTGGAACAATTTCATACTACTGATGCCAAGTTCAATGACACTTTATCACATTAGGACATAAATTGTCTAAGTTCCAAACTTCATCTCAGTACAATTGACTCACAACTCGGTGACACCAACACAATGGGTCAGTAATCCAAAAAAAACATGTCAATAGAACAAAGTCCCCACTAGCACCACAAACATAGGACATCGTGGGATCTGAGGGACTAATCTAGTAGTTGCATGTGCATCGATCGAAAATCCAAAATGCCCACTCTGTAAATTTCCCACCAAGCTCCAATA
The DNA here is from genome assembly GCA_963693085.1 of Alisma plantago-aquatica. Classification (NCBI taxonomy): domain Eukaryota; kingdom Viridiplantae; phylum Streptophyta; class Magnoliopsida; order Alismatales; family Alismataceae; genus Alisma; species Alisma plantago-aquatica. Next base: position 375,664,537 of record OY856413.1, on the reverse strand, counting down.
CCAGCAACACTCAAGTTGTCAGCAGTAACTTTAAAATTTGTGAATGAATACATCAACGTTCCATGACTACGTGGATCAACTACTCTTCTGATGAGCAAAAGAAGAGGCTCTCTGCTTTGTAGAAGAACACTATTACAATAACACAATATGGAGATTGGGCCTTCATCGACACCATAGGATTCACTGACAACATCAAGGCAATGTGTAAAGGTAAAGGTTTATTCTTGACCACTAAGTTCTTGGGGTTGGCCTACCTACACAGAGTTAGTGCTCAAGTTCCTCTCAATATTGGATGCTTGCTACCTCCTTGATTATAAATGATGAAGAATGTAAGGAGGGAAGTGTCAAATTCTAACACTACAACATCCATCATCACCTATATTGATTGACTTCAACACCATCTTTGTATGGATGAGGAGGTCAATGATGTGATACCAATGACTTTTAACACAACCTCACCTGGTGAAAAATGAAAGACATCCCTCGAGGATTCACCATCATTAGGAATATGTCCATAGTATGATATTCAGGATCCACTTGCTCATATTATGCATCAATTTCAAACAAACATCATCTGTGATAGGCCCCCAAAAGAGAAGGAGAAGTTAAAAGGATAGAGTTTTATATGTCCTTTGGTGCTTGATGACGCTAGGTTGGTAGTGTAAGGCCCCTAAACTTGCGTAATGAATTGAATGATATTAATTACCATAATTGAATGCTTAGAACCCTAATGTGACCTTTTGATACGTTTTGAAATCATAAGACAAGCTTAAGTTTCAAATTTGGTCCAATTTGGACGCTGTTTGAGCAAGTCATGCAATTTTCTGTACATTTTGGACTTTTATGCAATTTACCCAATTGAGGGGTTTGCTTTGCAATTTATCACATACATTATGTTCCTTAGATGTTATGTTATCATTCTTGAGTGTTTCGAGCCATGGGGCTCCTAGTTGAGCCATGGTTTGAAGGTGTTTTCATCAAGGGTATTTTAGGGTTTACCCCTTCATGGATGAGCTACCTTTAGTAGCTATCAACTATGGAATTATGTGATTGGCAGGGAAATTTGAAAAAGGAAAGCTAAGCAGGTCTATACAGATAGTGGGAGATCTTCTTGTGTGTGCTTATATATTCTTAATAAATTAAGGCCATCGACACTTGGATAGATACTAGAACTTCAACTTTTTCTTTTTGCTTTATCTTAAAGTTCATATACTTATCCCCAAGCACCAAAACGAGCCATTTTCTCTCCACCACTTCCCTCCTTCTCCCAACCTCGTTCTCCCTCTGTTCATCTGCGAATTATTCTTCCCAACAAAGAAGAAAATGGGGATCTTCTTGGAGAAAGGATCTAAGGTTGAAATTGACTTCATTTAGGGGTTCCTAAAGCTCCTTCCTAGTGATATTGACCTAAAAGTGTAAGTATTACCTTATTTCCTCCATTTATTTCTTTTATCTTCTTCCTCCTATATCTCTCCAGGTCGTAACCCTGCTGTAGAACTCAAAAGTCCTTCCTTCTTGTTTCTTTTTCTAGGATTTTGCTTCTTTGTGGAGAGAATTGCATATTTGGTCAAATTTAGATCCGAATCCAAGGTTTTCTTGCCCTATTTTCTCGAGATTCTTTCTGTTTGGGATCTGACCTACTCTATAGAGGCGAGTCATATAACATTCTTCACTTATATTGCTTGTTAGTTCATCTTTATGCTTTAATGTGATGAACTAAGCATAGAGAAACCATGGTTGTTTAGAATTACAAATTTTGTGGTGTGCCCTATTTTGTTACAGTTCTATATGAACTTCTAAACATGTGTATGACCTTACTAGGTTGTAACATGCTCTGGGACAGGTATATAGAAATAACATATGGTGCCATGTACAAAACAATTGATGGTTCAAATTAGGGTTTTCAAGCTTTTTCCTTCCTTATCACACAACTGATGATCATACCATTGTTTTGTACATGGCACAAACATCAATTGCCAAGGTAGAAACAATATTGGTTATTAAATGGTATGATCATCAGTTGTGTGATAAGGAAGGAAAAAGCTTGAAAACCCTAATTTGAACCATCAATTGTTTTGTACATGGCACCATATGTTATTTCTATATACCTGTCCCAGAGCATGTTACAACTTAGTAAGGTCATACACATGTTTAGAAGTTCATATAGAACTGTAACAAAATAGGGCACACCACAAAATTTGTAATTCTAAACAACCATGGTTTCTCTATGCTTAGTTCATCACATTAAAGCATAAAGATGAACTAACAAGCAATATAAGTGAAGAATGTTATATGACTCGCCTCTATAGAGTAGGTCAGATCCCAAACAGAAAGAATCTCGAGAAAATAGGGCAAGAAAACCTTGGATTCAGATCTAAATTAGATGTTTTGGTTCTAAATTAGATCTAAAATAGGGCAACTGAATGTTATATGACTCACACAAAATAATGGTTACAACCTATGGTCAACCCGTAGGTCAGGTTTTGGTTCAATTAGATGTTTAATTATCATCCACTAAGTATTCTAATGATGTTATCAATCGATGATGATATTGGCTTAATATCTGATGGTGTTAACTGGATGTATTACTGATCTAGAAACCAATGGTGAACTAATGATCACAATTAATGGTGGATAAGCTCATCAGCATATATGATTAATAAGGAATTTAATTGTAGATTTGACTAAACCTTAAACGAATGGTTCCTTGGTTCAATTGATTTAATGGTAAGACTTATACTTCAATTGATAACCTTGAACAATGAACTTGATCCAATGAATAATATTGGATGCTTCAACATCCAATGGATTAGAATAAATCACATGGTATTATATGTGGGTCCTAGTGAAGATAATTCAATCATTCAATACCATTAATTGGTAGTCTTACCTTTTCCATTACATAGTTATATTTGATAAATCACTATAATAAGTGGATGCGTAACTCCCATGTGATCTAGCTTGTTATACCTAACCTTTACATCATTATATCATGTTGATTGGTTATAGTCAGACCTCTTGAATGATTAATGTGATAATGAATTACACTCTTCTTGTGTTGAAACCACAACGTAGTACTATATGAATATCATAGTGCCTTGCCATGTTAATATCTATGGACACATATGTGCTAATGATATTTGGAGCCTTGTTAAAGGCATGGAATGATGATGATAACCTTACTATGAATAATCTGATGGTCTTCATGACCTTTGGGCATGTTTGAAGCAATGATTGAAGTGAAATCCTCTTCATGTTCCAATAAGGGTTAAAACCCTGGAACTTTTGATAAGATATTGGTATCTTGTAATAATATGATGATAAGTGTGATCCATTTATTTGTAATGAATGATAACATGTGGTAATGTGATTAAGATTTATATCTCAAATGTTTTATATCTTTTAAAGTTGTTATACATATACTCTTGTTAGAAAATAATTAGGGTTCGAATGTCCACTTCTATGATAAAGACTTAATGCATTCAATTTGCAGTAAGTAATCAAGTGTAACCTTAATCATGTAGAGCCTTGTTTCGTAGAGCCATATTTAGTGTTAGAACTTACTGGATGATGAAGTGAGTATTCGCAAGGGAAACTTAGAGCACATACTGTTGGGTATGTGGGGGTGGCAAGTTGAGGATATATCCTTGTCGTCCACAATTGCACGTTATGGAGGATGGATATGGTCATGCCTCTGACATTTGATGTGATTGAGGACAAATGAAGTTGTACCTCAGATTAGAGGGTTTTGTATACCCTATTTTCTAGTGTCATAACTTGTACAAAGAACAAAATAGTTGTTATCAGTTGACTATATGTCACTGTTGGCAGTTTGACTGGTATGTCATTGCAGTTTACTCATACTGACCGAAGGGAAGAGATCTTAGGATACCGACACTCCTAGATGTTATACGGAACTGAATAGCACTTAACAGTGGTCAGCTTGACTTTGAGTGGTAGGATTCAAACTCTCCAGAGCATAATAATAAAAGATGTAATACCAACCATGTAGTATAATTACTAGGGTTTGATACGTATCACATTGGTTAATTAACCCTTGTCTTGTCTTTACACTACATAGTTCTTACATGATGCACACTAATAAAAATTGTGTAATTCTACTTGATGCTACAACTTATTTGCTTATCTGCTTAGTATGCTTAAACTGTTCAATCTGTTCATATTGCTTATTCAATACACTAACTACTCAATGTATTTACTGTTAATTAATGTGTTATGATCAATATATGTTGGAGAGAGTTATATCTCTCGCTGGGACTGGGTCTCACCCGTGGGTCACCACATTTTTTTAGGTGGTCGTGGGAAATGAGGTCGAGGTCGCACTTTGGAAGAGAACCAACCTGGTGATCAATAGATTCAGAAGGTTGGTTAGCTTTAGATGTTAGTAGTAGAGTCCTAGTGTCATCCCTGTACTCTCAAATTTGGGTATGGGATGTGTTTTCTAGATGATATACTCGTATCGACATGAGATTTTGGTAGTATGCCAATGTTTGTAAATATATGACATGTACATGTGAAATATCTTTTGTATGTAGGATGTGACTAAGGTCTTTGGACCCATAGGTAAATACTTGTTACAGTAAATGAGAATGGAATGATGGACCTTTTGTAAATGTTCTAGAGTTTATTTACATTGTTGGAATTCGTTTTAATTATTCCACATTTTTGACTATGTGATTAATTAGTAGTTGATCATGTTTTGAGTTTTGAGTAATCTCATTTAGTGTGACGAGGTGTCACAGGTCATGTGTCAACCTTGGCACCATCATTCTATCACACATGCCCCACATCATCAAGTATTTAGAGAGTATTTTACACATTCATTTTGGACCTAATTTCACCAATCTCCATGAACCTATAGATGTCCTCACTAAGCTTCATTTGTTGAAGGTCAAGTCTCCACTTAACATAAGCACTTCAAGAAGGCTCAACTTTAAGCATGAGTTGACGGTGTTTACTCTATCCACACATGGTGATCATGTCCTTCCCAAACACATCTTTAAACTCCAAGGTGTTAGGCATATCTGTTGGCCTACACAAGGAGAAGATGAGAAAGTAGTTGAAGAGGAGGTTTTAGAGGAAAGGGACAAGAAAGTAGAGGGCAAAGAAGAAGAAGAGGAGGTCACACCTTATGTTCCACATTGGCACCCTGACCACAAACGATGTCTCCATGCAATATTTGCATCAAAAATGGCCTAATAGATATCGATAGATTCCTTCACTTGGGAAGGAATGTATGGCATGTTGAAGAATAATTAGTAAGAGGCACAACAACAACAAGTAGCCATGGCCCAAGTTCATGGCATCTAGAAGTGGATTTGGATGAACCTAGATTAGATCTTTACCCACCAGTGGGCTATGTTTGACTATGAGCGTCTCCTAGTCACAAATCAATAGAAAATTTATGATTGGTTGCATCAGAGGAGTGTCTTTCTCAACCAATTTTCAATCAGTATGTGTTCCAAGGAATCTTCAACAATTACCCAGAGCTTCCAGCACAACTGACATACCACCAAACTTTGTCAGCACGTTCATCCCTCTTAATCCAAACCTCCCACTAGATTTTTTTACATCACCACCACAATGAGGTGGGTTGAAACCAATCTTTCATCATTGTAATTTTGCATTTGTTTTGTGATCTTTAAATTTGTAGTTTTTTGTAAACCACATTGTATCTAGTGTAATTGTAAAGGAATGTAATGATTCATGGTGTTAGTTGGAAGTTGTTAAGTTTGATGTGCACACAGTTCCAAGACATGTGTATTCAGCTTGCAAACTTCATTAAGTTGGTACCAAAGGAGAAATCTTTGTGTATTAAGAAGAAGGAGTAGTAACGTTTCAGTACCTTTGATTAACCAATTAGTGCCACCGACACCTGGGATATTAAAAATTATATTCATTTTGAAGAGTCAAGACCACTAATTACACATATTAGTGGTATGAACCACTGCCACGATAGGACTTTCTTGTCATCTCTGAACTACCGAGAATGATTTCACTTGCACTAAGTTCAGCTGAAGTTTAGAACAAGATGGGGGCAGATGCAACTTGATACTATCGACTACTCAGCTAGTGGCACCAACTCACACATACAACATATTGTTTCAACAACACACATGGGCTAAGATCATCTCTTACAAACTCAAAAGTATCAAAGTCAATACTACCATTTGTATCTTGGTGCCACTGACACCGAAAGATATATGTTATGATATAATTCAAAAAGAATGAGGACTTAGGAAGAATTTTATGGCATAATCTACCACAACCCTCACACACATACCATAAGATCTAATTGATGATGCCAATTTTTATTTTCATATAGTCAAATAATTTATGTTAGTGAACATTCATTTAAAGACAAATGACAATTGGGTGAACAGTTGAAACGTTATTTCAAACTGGGTTAGTAGCACTCATCATTGAAAAGTTTGTGGAAAATTTTAGAAACTTGGTGATAGATATCCTTCATAGAGCTCATGCATTTTTTTCTAACAAACACGCATGAATCTCTCCCACACTATGTGATCGTCCCTTCTGTGAAGCATATTGGTACCTCTGTTCCATTTTTCTTCCTTTGTTTTTGATATTGAGCACAATGCCAAATTCAAACTTAGAGGGGGTATGGAATGGTTATTCTATCTTTATATTTGCATATTTACTTGACATCTTTGTTTTAAAATATACTTGCAATATTTTTTATTCCATAAAATTAGATTTATTTTTAGGAGTCCTCTCATTTCTAGAGCAATCGTGTACATTAATCATTTAAATTATTAGTATAGTTTCTATTTGCTTACATGGTATCAATCTAAATATATTTATTGAATGTGATATCATAAATACAATTTGCACTTTTTTATTTAAGAGTGCACATATTTGGGAACACTTTGGACCTGTCAGCTTGAAAATATATCTAATGAACGAGATGACATAACGTAACTCTATGTAATGTGATATGAAGATGATGTTCGAGTTGAATCTGATCAAGCATTAGTAAGACCTTTTATGTGATTTCAAGAAGAAGTTTTTGATTGCCTTGATTCATGAGTTGAATGAAGAGAGGTATATCATGATTAAGAAGATACTATCTCTTTATCATATGATCTCATCCACCTCTCTTCACACCCATCACCACCATAGGAGGAACAAATGTTCCAAATTATTTTCCTTTTGATTGCATATCATGGAATGATACAAAGCACGTAGTTAGTCATTTACTTTTTCATTAGAAAAGAAAACAAATTTCATATCAAAACCATTTTAGCATTTTTGTATTGCATAATAATATTGTGTATAAACTGAATATTACATTGCATTCTACATAAGGAGTTATTTTATTATCCACTTCTATTTTATCCATGAATACAATAAGAAGAAAAAATTGTATCCCTTTACTCCTTTTCCATAAGAGAGAAATAGCCTAAGCATGAACTACTTATCTTGCTAAATAAGGGGCAGAAAAAAGGACCTCCATATTTTTGTACCCTTTTCTCTCTAAGAAAGCTAAATAAGGGGCAGAAAAGAAGGACCTCCATTTTTTTGTAACCTTTTCTCTATAAGAAACAAAAATGAAGAAAGTTGATATATTTCTTATTTACACACCTTTTCTTTATACTTATCATTAGTACGAGATGTCTGCATACATCATACTATTGAAGATAAAGAAAAATAGGCATTAAAAGTGATGCAATTTATCTATGATTTAGGTGCATCATTTTTATTTTATTTTATTTCATTTCATTTCATAAATGATGTAGATTATCTTTGAATGTTATCTCAATCCACACACTACTCTATATCATAGTCTACCAACAAATTCATTGTCCCCTCATTTTGGTATATCTAGGGAATTGCTTCCATTTAGACTCATTCTCTTTCCCAAGAGGTGTAGATAGGGAGATCATCTTGTGCACTCAACCTGTATCCAACCTTCCATGATGTTTTCTGCTTTGACCTTCTTATGATTTCATTGATCTTTGGTTGAAGTCTAATTATTTGTCTAATCTGTTGATATAAAACAACCATTTGTTTTGTGATTGGAAAAGAGTGGTTTAGGAAAAAACTGTTGAGGGTGATTAGGAAGTCAAATTATTATTTATGTTTTCTTTTTGATTTTTTTGACCAAATCCAAGTGAAGTGTTGATCGAGGATGAGCAATATTAAAGATTAAGGAATTTGATGATTGCAAGTATTTTCATTATTTCATAGACCAATTTGGGTGATTCGTTGTGGTTTCATTATCTTTTACTTGTGTTTTTTCTTATGTTATGACGATCTGGCCTAAGAAATTCTATTTCATCATTTTAGTCATTTTTCCTTTTTAAGTATGAATTATCATATTTATCATTGTTTCATTACTTTGCTATTTGAATTTCAGGTTAAATGTGCATTGGAAGTAAGAGTTAGTGCTACGAAGTGTCTACGTGATGCTAACTGACAAGTTTTTTGCAACAAATGGTTAGCAAAACTACAAGGAACTATCAAGGCAATCAAAGAAGCTTTAATTCTTTTGGGAGGGAATCTCACTACTATCAAGACCCATCTCAATGGTACCGACATTGATGATCAGAAGTGACAAGAACATTGTCACTACAACTCAGTGCTATCGAGACTTATCTTGGTGGTATCGACACATAATACATAATCAATACAAAGACATGTGAATACTATCCACAATCAACTATGTAGTACCAACCCAGTTGCAATCGTACAAGGAATTAGATGCTCAATTCTACTGACCAAAGTTGGTTCCATCGAGTCTAAAAATCTTGTAGAGTGTGCTATTATGCAAAATCCAATGATCTTAAACTTTTAGTGGGATAATTGCCCACATTATGACCTAAGGGGTTGCAATCATGAGAGAGAGAACCATGACTACTTTGCATATAAACCAAGGAGTGGAGAAAAGAAGGTGACTAGGGAAAGTGGTAATCTAGAAAGACTCAGAGGGTATTTTGATACCAAAACACTAGCCATTTGCACTGAACTTCAGATGATATCTTCATTAACAACGGCTTATGCTATTTACCAGATTATTACATGTTTTCTTCTTCTCAAAATTTCTTCTATGATAGGATGTCAACCAATGAGGGGATAATCCCCTGTTCTTTAGAACTAGGGAGTAACTCGGTATTAATTTTTCTACGTCTATCTTTGTTTAAGAATACATTTATTTGCATGAATTAATGGTGATAAAAACTACTTTGAGTTACAATTTGCATGCATGATCAACCTAAATTATGCTATAGTCTACTCATCACCTAGAAAGTGGGTTTACTTATTGGAAAAATTATCATCAACATAATTAATAACACACTACATAAGTGAGGTAACAATTATGACATTTAATATCCATAGAAGAAACTAATGTTTTATATCTACTATATGGTCACCACAAAAGCATGTTTATAATATAGATTGTATATTAACTACATCATGCAAGTGGGTAATATTGGATACATATGAATGATTCTAATATAAAACATATTTTATTTTAGGTAAATAGAAATCATGTATATAACATGGTGAGGAAATTCCATTAAACTGTTCACAACCAAATTCAATTCATTGCTCTAAAAATTTCAATTCTTAATTTAAATAATCAAACTAAATTTATCTTCAGTCTAGTTGATTGGTTTCTAGTTAGTAATAGTCTCTATATTCAAAATTCCATGTCTTACTAATTGAGGACACTTTTTCATTTATTATCATAAATATGCATTTGACATGCACTGTTTACGCATGTCAAAGGTAAACACAACTTCCTCTCCTTCATGCAATGCCACGTCCACCATGCATTCAACATTTCATCGAGGTCATCTGTGGTTGATATCATTGTATCCTCATTGGTAGTGCAAAGACTTGATTAAGATGTCTAGGACTTCAAGCATGTTGATAATGAGCTCATCGTTAAGAGGGGGGATGCCTGGGAACTTTTCCCGGTTCCTATGACGATGCCAAATATTATAGAGGATAAACCAATAATCATGCCTTTCACAATTTTACTATAGAAGATTGAAGGAATTGTTAATGCTTTACTTGGCTAAAGGGGGAATGGGAAAAAAGATTGACAAAAGAACCATATAGAGGTAAAGAAATCACATATTTGAACCAAGTTTTTGAATCACAAGTAGAGGAATCATAATGTATTTCAAAGATGATCTCATCGTCAAGTACCCTAATAGTTTGGATGAAAATGAGTTCATGTTGGGAGGTAATGATCATAAATATAAATGATGCAGTAAGTTCTACCCTTTTTCGTTCGTATTTAGCCACACTTTTTCCAAAAAAGAAAGTATTTTACTTTGTATTTCATGATTACAAATCACTATTACAATAGAGTAACAAACACTAGTCAATATTAACAAACTTAATTTATTAGAAAACACACAACCTTGGAACACACTTTAACTTTGAAAAAGAATGAAAATTGGAAATAAAAACATTACAACTAAACGAATAAATTCACAGATGTATTATCTTCGTTCCCTTTTAGAAAATGTACAAGTTCTCATTTTCAACAATAGATCTTATACCAAAGATTAAATTATCAAGTAGAAAGAATATGAAATAGCGAACTAACATATATTTCTGTAAGAAATATAATATAAGGAAATACACAAATATTTCTAAGTTTCACAAGCAAGTCTATGACCATAGATATTTTATAGGTATCTCATACAAAAACTTGAATAGATCATTATATATTTTGTCTTTCCTCATCGTGGAGGAAGGCATCATATTCAGCTCACTAATGTCATCATTTTATACAATATGGATTGCCTAGATTCTATTGGTGATCAAATTTAGCCCGTCGGGAGCAATAGTGGACCAATCAGTCTAAAAATTGAATAAAATTTACTAAATGCTTGATGAAACTCACTCTTCCTCTACATTACAACATTTCAAAATTTCAAATTATATTACTTTTTCTTTTTACAAGGCATGTTAGTTTGAGCTCTAAAATGATAGCAAGAGAAAATACATGTTTTGTCATTTTGAGACTACCAAAGATAGAGAAATTTTGGGATTTGAACTCACCACTGAAAGAATTGTTAGTCTTAAGAATTCAAAACAAAATCATAATTTGTTAATATTATGTAAAAAAATATGAATAAGTAATATTCAAGCTACTCAACATTGCCAATATTCATTGTCAATAGTTTGATGATCACTTTAAAGAATAAGACAACATCTGTAGAAAAAATATTACCCACCTTGTTTCTGGTCACAATTTAGTCAAATTGAACACTCAAAAATAAAGCAAAGATAACATCTTGAATACTAAATATACATTGGGAGATAGAGTACTGAATCCATTTCTATTAGTTCCTACAAAATCGAACATGCATATACATTGATTAAATGTCATTTTGATACTATTTCAGAAGATGCAATTATTTCACTTTTGGATAGTAGATGCCACTGAGGTTGAGGTTTATAGAACTCTACACTAGTTGATTGACTTGACAAAGAACAACACAACCACCAGTCTTGCATGAGGTCTAGTTTCCATGTTTATTGTTAGAGAAAAAAGATTACTCTTCATAAAAAAATTGCACACCTTTTGTTTGGAACAACTAATAATAAAATTAAAGCATAGTCCAAAATAAATAGGTCAATCAAGGCACACACTTTCTATATAATGAAGGACCATGGTGTTGGAGACTAGATGTTGAGTTTAATGGTAGTGATGTTTGACGAGGGTTGCAGGTAGTCATTCCATGGTTCCCATGCTAAAAGGAGTCAGTAAAGCTAGGGTATCATACACTTGGGAGACATGCTCCTTTATTACATTGGATGCCTCTCATACACCATCTTTATGATGACAACAACACTTTTTTTTGCCTTGGTGATAGGTATTTTATATACGCTACAAATGTAAGTCTAGATATCAAACAAGGGGAAACATAACTTCAGAGACTATTACTAACTGCAATATGATCAGGTAGGCCAAAGAAAACTTTGATTAATTGGTTTAATTATCTAAAGTAGAAAATAAATCTAAATTACTAGTTGTTTATCTCAGTTGGACTAAATTCCTAAGGATAATGGTTTCACCCCAGTTAACATTATAGTTTAATATCAATACTTGAATAAACATTTCTCCTAACCCTAGACTAAGAGCCTGTAGCAAGAAGTACCTGCTCTCATGACGTAATTCAATACCTATTATAATACCAACCCCACTCTCATATTGATTGTGTTATTACATATGAGCACTAATGAAGACTCTGGGTAATCTCCTCACATTTGTAAGCCGCCTTTCTCAATGGGCGATATAAAATGTGTATTTCTACGAAGTTCCGACCATTAATTTTACTTTTTCAAAGTAGTTAAAGGTCTAATTACTATCTATAGTGATCAAGCATGGATAGTTCATTCAATCTCATAGAAATAAGTCCAGAAATTATAAAAAATGATATTTAATGCATAAAGTTCAACAATAATGCATAATTAGGCTACTCTCGGGTTCTAAGGAAGGTGGACATTAGCCCTGCATGGTTTCCATAGCCAAAAACATGAGACAAAAGAGAAAAAATGTGGAGAACATTAGTAAGACTAAGAACCCCTAAAGTAGACACTGTAAAAAATTTGCTCTCACGCACGTGCCAATTTTCTATCTTCCAGTTGCAAATCGATCAGTCAGAAGGGTCTGTATCATCACAAGCATAGTCTTCTTCTCTATTTTCTTCTCTCCTTTCTCCCGACCGTCGTATGATGGAAAACAATGAGATAGATAGGACTGGACACACTTCCCCTGAGTCATAAGAGAGAGTTAGGGCAAAACAAAACCTCAACCGTAAGATTAGATGTCGTCTTCAAATCTGCCTGATCCTGACACGTCGGTACTACTGACAATGTGTCAATACTACCGACTCCTTCAGTTGTTGCGTCCACCTGACAAGTTGTCAGTACTACCAAACTAGTAGTCGATTATAGTGAGTTTCCTTGAGAAATCTATAATCTATCCCCATGATGTTGTCGTTAGTATCGAATTGTATCGATTGTATCGAGTCAGTACTACCAAGATTTGTCGAATTCTTCTCTTCATCCATGAGCTTGTATCAATACCACCGACTCCAAAGTCGGTAGTCTCGAGTTGTGTAGATTCTCATACATTCACCAAAAATGCACAAAAAATGAAGATAATCTCCCAAAATCATGGAAATCCACATGAACATTAGAAATACATCTATTTGATGCAATTGAGTAACACATGCTGAAATAATAAATTATGCACATATATGAAAATGAACAAAGAGTGCACATAAATCAATAATAAATAGCATGTGAAAAGGAGAATAATACAGTGTATCAAACTCCCCTAAGATTAAATGTTGCTCATCCTCGAGCAACACACCCTTGGATTTGTTTGAGACAAGTCAACAAAGGGACATAAAAATATGAATATCATTTCTCAACTATCCCCACTTGGTAATCCCAAACCGACCTTCATTAATCACTGAAAAATTAACTTCTCTATAGTGACCAAAAACATTCATAAAAGATCTCCATCCTTAGATCAATGGAAAACATCAAGTGAGTAGTTAATATCATAGTCAATCAGGCATTTGCTTGGTGCATCACGTGATTCCCTATTCTACATTGCTCTTTTCCTAACTACCAATATACTTGGAAATAGTTCTCTGTATAAACATTAATGAGGATAAAAATCATTTACTTAGCCAACCAAAAGAACAATGGATGGTATGAATTAGGTGGCTATGAAGAATCACAAGTATCATACGAAAAAAATAAAACATGATGAACCTACTTGGTGAAGAGAGAGAAAAATGCATGCATCCTAATGCCTATCATTATGGGTGGAAAGATGCATGCGTCAAAGATCTCAACTCTCAAATGAGAATGAATTAAAGTAAAGAATGCATCATGTGGGCATTTCATCTCTTCTGTAAGAAATTAAAGCATCCTTTCTCCCTATTTACTTCAAAATATAAAAAAATTACTTCTTTTTTACAAGCCCACCATTTTAGCATGCTGGAAAATTATGCTTGGGCTTGGTTACATATCATTCTTTTCTTTTTCTTTCTTTTTCCTTTCTGAGGGCATGGATGTATATCCTTGCACTCTATTTCAGAAGAAAATAATATATCCACATGAAAAAAAGTTAATGATGCTAAATGCATGTTATCTACATGTGATTGTTATATAACTAAATGATATGCATATAATTATATATGCATATTTATATTTATTTTTTCATTTTGTACTAATGCAGTAATAAAAAAATTGACTTATCATGTTACCTATTATTCCATGTAATGCAAGTAAGAGGAAATAATTTGAAATACTTGATCATCTTAAGGTGGTGAGTCAATAATGAATGGAGGATGGGTGGAATCACATAATTAAGAGATAATTCCTTTCATGAACTATGGTATGTCCTTTAATGACTTGTGTATAGAGTAACCCTAGGATTTGTTTCTTAAAGTTCAATTTAAGGTCATGTTATCTGTTTAGTAAATTTAGGATCAAACCCCATCTTCATTCACATTATGTGAATAATTAAGATGTTCATTCATATTAAATGTCCTTAAGATGACTAGCCCATACACATCCTCTAGGTTGTGCGACTAACTCAAGACTTTTGCAACTCAAGACTTTTGCAACTAAGCCCAAGATTTCCATTTTTATTATCCATTGAAAAACAAATGAGAGCATATGACAATGAAATAACCATGAATTAAGCTCCACATTTACACTAGACAGATTGTGGATCCTACAACTTAAAAAAATAAAAATTAAAAAGCAATAAAAGATAGAGGCTATTCAATCACTCCCCCTAAGCTTGATCTTGACTATGTCCTCATAGTAAAAAATCTAACTTAAGAGATGGAACAGTGGTACTGGATGACTATGGTGGTGGTGGTGGAGGTTGTGGCATGGTGGGATCATAGGGGTAGAACGTCCCCTGAAAACCTAGATGATAAGGTGGCATTGATGGAGGTTGTGGATAACCACCAAAGTAGTTGGCTCCAATAATGGTTGAAGAACGACTGTTGGTATCCCTCCATCTGTTGTAGGAGCATGTGCATGTTCTCTTGGTTGACCAAAAGAAAATACACATTCTCAAATATTGCCCATTGGTTGTGATAGAGATGCCCTTGGACATCGTGGATTCCCACAAAGATCTGCCTCAGCTGCTATTATCCTTGTTTGTATATCCTACAACATGTCATGCATTCCCACCATGAAATATGGATCATCCTCCTGCGATGGCGGTGGAGAAGAAGAGATATAGGTGGAATATGGTTGAGGGTGCTTGCATGGAACCTGCCTCCTCATGATGGGGATGGTAGGATCCTCCTCTTCTTACTCTTGCTCCTGTTGTTCTTCCTCAGCGTCATCGTCTTCCTCATCTTCTTCTGAAGAACTATCCACCGACCATCTCATGAGGTGGATTCCTTGCAAATCAATCACCGTGTTGGGGAGGCTCCTCCCTTGTACTCAACTCCTATTGTGCAACATGCATACAGTGCACACTGACATGTGTTGATGAGGTTGGATCTCTTGAAGTGCCTCATGTCTAGCTTTAGTACAGCCTACAAGGATCTTGAGCTGGAATGGTTGAGGTTGAAATGGATTGCTATCACCGTGATCAATACTCCAAAATGGATGGGAGTAGTCCAATGTACCAGTTTCTTCACACCCATCATATGTTGGAGGAAGAAAGCACCAAGTCAGGGTTCTTTCCTCGAAACTCCAACAACTTGTAGGGAAAATAGATTTCCATTCAGTGGGTCATCCTTGATCCTGACTAGACTTAGCGAAGATGGTATTAATAAGTAGGCAATGGAGGATGTGGGTGTAAGGGCGGTCAATGTCCATGATGGAGTTGGTGTGCCAACTGAGATGGAATCCTTCTGGCACATCCGCTAAAACCTCCCGGGTGTACATGAAGGGAAAGTTATAGGGGACACTGACTTCTACCCCCATTGGCCACCAATAGATGGCAATGAACTCACTTAGTGTCAACTGAAAGTTGGTGTTGCACATGTGAAAGTTGACACAGCCATCCCTCCATCCTTCCCCATGCCCGGGGAGAACACATGTCTTCAAAAATGCTAGGAATTCATAGACGATGTCTGCTAAGGTGAACCAGTCACTGAAGAATGGGTTGTCGCCATTGAGCCCTTAACGCTCGCAAATTAGACTGAGACTGATGGTGAAGACGATGGCATCTAGAAATGCATGGTCATTATACCGTGCTGCATGAATGTCCCTCTTCAGAAGATCATCATAACTTTTTTTCGCATCAGTGTTGACATGGATGATGCGGGTCGATTTGGGAATCATAGTAGGATTCCCCACCAATGAAGAAGCAGGTCTTCTTGACGCCATCTCTAGAGGAGGAAAGGGGTTAAGAAAAGAGAGGACTCTGAACGCTCAGTGATGCCTGCATGCACTTGCTTGGAGGAGGAGTGAAGAAGGTGTGAAGATAAATAAATCACACCCCTCCTTATATAGAACTCAGATGCGGCCCTGGAGTCATGTCGGTACTACCAAGTTGATGTCAGTAGTACATAGTTTTCATTTAAAATCCATGTGCTAGGTGGTACCGACGGTCCTAATTTACAGATTTCATTGATGCAGATTGCCTGGTGCCGGTAGCACCAACACAGAGTCAATAATACTGACTTTCCCACGGATTGGTGGTACCGACCATCAGATGTGAATAATCTCGATCACTTGGTGGCACTCCCTTGGATTGCTGACATCATGTGTCAGTAGTACTGACTTCTGGGTCGTTGATACCAGCTCATTCAAAATTGTCAGTGCTTCCGAGTGAGAACTCAGTGTTCGGAAACTAAAGTGCACATTTTTGTTGGTACTATTGACTTTTGGTCGGTAGTACTGAGTCCTTATCAGTTAGCCCAACATCATCTCTGCAAAAGTAGGTGCTACTAAAATTGAGTTCAGTAGTACTGAGTTGACTTTAACTTTTTTGCTTGGCCACTCTATGATTTCGTCAGTACTAACAACTTGGCTATCGACAATACCGAGCACTTTTGTGCAAATTGAACTTTTTCCCTATGACTCAGTCGGTAGTACTGACTCTATTTTCGATATTATTTAGTTTTACTCGGCTTGCACACCACACAAAATGGATCAAGGTACCTTTTTATAAATCAAACTCTTAAAATGAAAATTAAAATTATGAAACTACAAATTGGAATGTAAAGAATAAAAATGATAGTTGGGTTTCCTCCCAACAAGAGCCCTTGTTTTAGGTCATAGGGTCGATGGTCTTATACACATGAGATCTGTGAAGCTCAATGAGCTTCAACTCTTCCTCCTTCCTAATCACATCTCCCTCAAAGTAGTGTTTAAGTCACTAGCCATTGACAAGGAATGACTCATCCCCATTTCTAATCTCCACAGCTCCATGGGGGAAGGCTTTAATCACCTCAAAATATTCACTCCATCTAAACTTAAAATTACTAGGATGTAATTTCAACCTAGAAAAAAACAAAATCACGTTCTATCTTGGAGTGAAAACCTTGTGCAACATATGGAGATCATGGATTTTATAAGGACCCTGACCTTCGTTTAGGGCTTACCATGTTTGCTTTGCTTAACCCTGGTGCTTTGATGCCTGCTAATCACCTTTAGTGGTGATTAGGGTTTGGTTGTTCTTGGATGAGAGTTGAAGGTACTACTTGCAAATAACCCAAGTCTGGGGTTTTGTGAGCAAGTTTGCCACCTTGTGAGGTGTTCTTCTCTCTCTTTTCTTCCTCTAGGGTTGAGAGGAAAGCTTGGGCTTGTTGCTTGTGTTCTTTGGGCCTTGGTTGAGTTTGTTTGGGCCTTGAGGCACCTTGTTTGGGCTTGTTTGGGCCTTGTATCGGCCAAGTGAGGTGTGTGTCGACCTAGGGTGTTTGTGTCGGCTAACAAGGAGGTGTTTCGCCCTAGTGCAAGCTTGTTGTGTCGCCCATGGTGCTTGGTCTTGTTTGGTGGACACTTGGTGCATATCTTGGACAAGTGTCTTAAGGCTTGCTAGAGTGGTGGCTTGAACTCTAGAACAAGTGTCCCTTGGGTGGACGACACCTAGCATGGATCAACCTTGTTTTCTCCTCCCTTTCCTTCTATATAGGTGGATCTTTCCCTTGCTTTGACTTCCTTTGATCTTTTGGTCTTTCCTCCACCTTGAGTGCATGACACTCCTTCCTTCTTTGCTTGTGTCGGCCGACACACTCCCTTGAAGAAGTAGTGGTGGCCGATACACCCCCTTGGAGGAGCTTTGGTGGTCGATATCCCTGGAAGCTTGGAGCTCTTCTCCTTCCTTGGAGCTTGGAGCTTAAGGCGGGTTGCATAACTCTAACCCTAGCTACTCTACTCTCTTTTCATATATGTTGATTCCATAGTCTTGCTTATATGCATGTGAGTAGCTTGGTTCTTGTTTAAGCTTGCATGTTGGCCGATCCTTGTGATCTAGGGGTTGTAGGTGAGCAACACTCCTTTCTCCCCTTGGTCTAGAAGAGTGAGTTTGGGTCCTAGGTCCATGAGCAACACCCCTCTTTCCTAGTCGATTGAGGTGAGCTTGTGACTTAGTGGCTTGAGCAAGACTCTCTTCTCACCTTGGGCTATAAGGTGAGCTCGTTTTGTTGACCTTGTAGAGATGTATCTTGTGTGTTTGGTGCTTGTGGAGGTGCTGCCCGACAGCCCCCTTGATCTAGTTTTCCCTTGCACAGCCTGCTCACCTTGAATCGGTTGAGAGTTCTGCTCTGTGTGGGGCCCGCGAGCCAACCCTTCGTTGCACGACAGGCTGCACGCTTTGGAGCTGCTCGCCCGGTGGGCTTGCTCGCCTGACAGAGATGTCTTGCACGAATAGACCTTGATGCGCGAGCGACATACTGCCCTGCACGCTCGACAACCCTGCTCGCCCGATACCCATCCTGCTCGCCCGATACCCATCCTGCTCGCCCGATACCCATCCTGCTCGCCCGACACCTACCTGCTCGCCCGACACCTACCTGCTTGCCCGACATCTCCTTGCACGGCCGATGAACCCTGCACGCCCAAGAGTGCCTTGCACGCCTGACACACCTTGCACGCCTGTCAGGGCTGCACGCTCGACAGGGCTGCACGCCCGACATGGTTTAGATGAGAGCTAGCCCTGCCCGGGATGGTCTTTTGTGAGGGTTGGGGTATTTCTTTTGAGGGTCCTTAATGTTCTAGTGAGGGTTAACCATATCTTGGAAGTGTTGGTTGATATAAATGACGGTGGTGATGTTTGTGCACATTTGGTAAGTTTGTTCATCAAATCTCCTTATGTTTATACAATCGAAGGTGAGTACCTCGTTTGGCTTATAATACTAAGAGTAATGATAGGCATGCTTTAATTTTGGGCTGCGTGATAATGTGCATAACCATAAGTCGAGGCATAGATACCATTATTAATGTCTTTTGTGTTGCCATTATGCTTAACCCTAATTTGCCATTTTGTGTTGAATCCTAAATGCAACCTTGTGTTGGTAATATTAATCTCCTGATTATTCATATTGAGTATTGAATGATGTTAACCATGCAGGTAATGCATAGCCAAATGAAAGGCTATGAGGAATGGTTATATGTGAATAACGAGATGACAGGTGTATTATGAATGATGTTCCATAATGATGATGAAAGCCTTGAGAGGCTGTGGCACTATGTGATGAGGGATTGAGATCCCATGTTGTGTGATGATCCTTGAGGTGGATCTGGATGGTTGGCAAGAGGCCAAGTGATAACATGTGATGTGAGATCCTTGTGATGGATCAGTGTAATGTAAATTGTAGAAAAAGCATAATGTTGAGTTTATGTTGTTTACCTTCTGTTATATCTTGCATGCTATACAACTTGGTTGAATCTTGCAATCCATCTAAAAGATACTAATTAATCACAGTGAAATATATCATGTAGTTGCCCTGGCCATAGATCCATCATCGTCAGGATTTGGTGATGGTGAATCTGGTTCTCCTGCGGGTCAACCCGGAGCGCATATTTTTGAATATGCGAGGTTTCTCCTAGCCTGAAATAGAGAGGTGAAATGAGTGCAGCTACGGTTGTAGACTCGGGTATGTGATGAGCATGGTGAACATGGCCCATGGATCGGGATATGTGATATGTGATGAGCATGAATGCGTTCGAGGAGCTGACCCTATCGAGGTGGGCTAGAGGAAGGGTAGCCTGAGGAGCTGACCCTCAGTTCACGGTGATTAGGCACGTGGCTCAGTTTTACTAGCGTCGTGACCTTATCGAGGCGGGCTATAGGAAGGGTAGCCTGAGGAGCTGACCCTATGGCTAAATGCCACTTGAGCATGAGATTGCGGTCCTGCTTTGTGTTCTCGTGTACTGACCACGAGGGGTGAGGTCGTGGATTCCGGCTCTTCCATTGACCTTGTATGGCACCGGTTATGGGCTTTGCAGCCGAAGGTTGGATTTGAACGGTACGGTTCATTTCCTCAGGGCATAATAAAACGTAATCCAGCCGTTTAGTAATTACTGCTTAAGACAAACACGAAACATTGGTTGAGGCCTTGTTTGTGTAGTTGCCATATTTATATCTTGCAGTTACTCATATGTCTTTCAAATAACAGTAGAACTTGATATCTTTCCTTGTTAATTATGTTTTGATAGCTTTATTTCATAGACTGCTCATGCTATATCTTTTATTAGTTAACTGCTTATATAAATGCTCATCTGAGGTTTTGTAGTTTTAGTGGGGAGTGATGCCTCCCGCTGGGACAATGTTCAATTGTCTCACTCCGTTGGTTTACACCCTTTTTAGGTGGTCGAGCTTGTCGCGGTGGTGGTCGCGGAGTTGCGGCTGAGCAGCAAGAAGAATAGTAGAAGGCAAGCTTTGGAGATGCTACTATTTTGGATGTTTTGTTGTAGAGTCTAGAGTCATCCCTATACTCTCAGGTCCTTGGCGGTGTTTTGACGTTGTTTCACGATGTATGATCGGTGATGTTTTGTATCTCCTGCTGTTGGCCGGATGTGGGCCTCTATGTACATATAACAAGTGATGAACTCATGATTATTACAAGATAGTTGTTGCTCTAAGCTGTGGACATGTATCCAGGCTTGTATGGATATTTATATAACATGTTTTCTTGCAGGATATGGACTGGGATGTAATATGTTTCTCAGTTTATCAGTTTTCCGCAATCGGTTTTAATTAACCCGTGTTTTTGATAATCTGTGGTTATGGTGATTTCCACACGTTTTCGCATAACACCTCGTTATCTGTATGATAATGGGATGCGTTGCCACAAATTTTCTTGGTTCTGTCCTTATAGATCCATGAGCTTTCATAGGCATCAAACATGAGACCATCCAACTCATTAAATACTAGAAATCTCTTTCTCCTTACATTGTACAAATTGTAGTTCTTCTCAGGGCCCACTTAGCCTTATGCTCTAGCTCTATAGATAGGTGGAAAGCCCTCCCATAAACCAACCTAAAAGGAGTGGTCCCTATAGGCATTTTGTAGGCGGTCCTATACACGCTCAAAGAGCATCATTGAGCAACATCCTCCAATTAGTCCTTTTGGTTGAAACTATCTTTTCTAAGATTGCTTTTATATCCCTATTCGACATTTCAACCTGCCCTTGGATTTGGGGATGATATGGAGTACCTACCATATGTTTCACTCCATATTTGCACAAAAGTGCCCCAAAATTTCTATTGATGAAATGAGAACCACCATCATAATTATCAACTTGGGCACCCCAAACCTACAAAATATATGTTCCTTCACAAATCTACATACAATTTGGGTGTTATTGGTGTGGGTTGGAATTGCTTCCACCCACTTAGACACATAATCCACAACAAGTAATATATAAAGATTAGAATTTGAAGGCAATAAAGGTCCCATGAAGTCTATGCCCCAAAAATCAAACACCTAAATTTCCTAAAAAACATTTAGAGGAATTTCATGTCTTTTTGAAATATTACTTGCACGTTTACAAGTATCACAATGACGAACATAATTGTATGTGCCCTTAAAAAGCACAGGCCAATAGAAACAACATTCTAAACCCTTGACCGCAATCCCGCAACTAGCGTGATGACCCCCTGTAGGTAGCGAATGACAATGCCCCAATATACTCTCAAATTGACAATCTGGAACACATTTCCTTAGAATATCATCCCTACGTTGCCTAATCAAGATGGGGTCATCCCAAATACAATACCTCGTGGAGAGGAAGAATATTTTCTTTTCTTGGTATTCCCAATCTCATGGCAGCTCCTACATGCAAAATAGTTCACAATATTTTCATACCATGGATCATTACTTTACATAGCGAAGAGATACTCATCAGTGAAATATTCCACTATAGGTATATCTAATTCCATCTACTCTTTCAAGCCTAGAGAGATGTTCATCCACCACATTCTCAGTGCCTTTTTCCTTGAGTTCAATATCAAGTTCCTGCTATCACAAGATCCACCTAATCGACCTAGGTTTTGCATCCTTCTTCTTTAGCAATATTTAATGACGACATGATCTATCCAAACTATAACATTAGCCCCTATCAAATATTGATGGAATTTTTCAAAAGCAAATAAACCCACCAACAACTACTTTTTAGTTTTTGTATTATTTAATTTGGCATCATTTAAAGTCATAGACACATAATAGATGACGACATGGACTTCATCTTGACGTCGGCCTAGAACAGCCTCTACTGCATAATTTGTTGTGTTACACTTCAGCTCAAAAGGTTCACTCCAATTTGGATCCTCGACAATGAGTGTGGAGACCATCTTCTCCTTCAACACCTCTAAAGATTTCAAACATCTCTCATCAAATTTAAATTCAACATTTTTCCCAATAATTCAGAGAGAAGTTTGGCAATCTTAGAAAAATCTTTGATAAAACATTGGTAAAATCCAACATGTCCTAAAAAGCTCCTCACTCCCTTCACTAATGATGGTGGAGGTATCATGGGATGAATTCTATTTTTATTGGGTCTACATCCACTCCCTTATTGGACACCTTGTGTCCCAAGACAATTCCTTCACTCACCATCATATGATATTTTTCCCAGTTCAAAACAAGGTGAGTGCCCTCTTATCTTTGCAAATCCTTATCTAGACTATCAAGGCAATCATCAAAGGACTCCCCATACACTGAGAAATCATCGACAAACAATTCCAACCATCACTCTACCATATCAGAAAAATGGTGAGAATGCATAGCTGAAAAGTGGCTGGTGCATTGCAAAGACGAAACGACATCCGACGATATGAAAATATGCCATAAGGACAAGTGAAGGTTATATTCTCTTGATCTTGTGGATCAATAAAAATCTGGTTATATCCAGAATAACCGTCAAGAAAATAAAAGTGAGAGCCACCGACGAGCCGCTCTAAGATCTGATCAATAAAAGGGAGTAGAAAATGGTCTTTAAAAGTGGTGGCGTTCAAACATCTATAGTCAATGCATACACACCACCCAATCACCAACCTAGTGGAAATCAACTCATCATTGGATTTTGTAGTGATCATTATACCCCCCCCCATTTACTTGGTTGGACTAACCTAGTTTGAATCAGAGATAACATATGTAATACATGCAGACAAAAGTTTTACTACCTCCTTCTTTACTACCTTAGACATGATGGGGTTTAGTCGATGCTGAGATTTCACTATATCTTTGTCTCCTTCTTCCAATCTGATATTGTGCTAAAAGAAACTAGGGAAATCCCCTTTATGTCTTCCACAGACCATTTGAAGGTTGTACGATGGTTTTTCAAAAACACAAGTAGCTTATCCTCTTCCTGAATGCTTAGTGAAGCCGAGATGATGACTGGAAGCTTCTCCTCTACTGTCAAGAAAATGTACCATAAGTGAGGTGACAATGGATTCAGCTCCATATCTGGTGAACTCATCAAAGATGGGACCAAAGGTGGTGGAGGTGGTTCTAACTCCTCAAAATGTCTAGTGTAATAGCACGATAGTGCCAAACAAAACACATTCCTCCAAAGAACCTAGTTGGGAGTAGTCATCTAACAAGTTCATGAGACATGCCTCTAAAGGCAACTGTGAATAAACATGCACAAGAGCGGAAGAGGTTGCCTCTTTAATTGTTATTGGGAAATGTTCCTCCTCTTCATCATTTGGATGATATTTTTCCTTGATCAATGAAACTTCTTTAGTGTTCTCTAGGATATCCACTGCCAGTGTGCCTCTTTGCACCTGTGTCATTACATGAGCCATGTCAAGGAATGACCTTCCTAGGAACAAATACATATTTCTCTAGACCTACTGTAGCATGTGACATTGTGTTGTCTCCTTAGTGTGCTTTGAGGACTTGGGCATATTGATTTTAAAATGATCATCATTTATCCTAAGTGTCAATCTTTGTCTGTCCATCTCAAGTATCATACCATTTTTCTCTTGGAACAAACTTCCTAATAGTATTCATTGTCGTGATCATCATGCATCCCCATTACCACAAAGTCTGCTGGAGACACAAATTTGTCCACTTTAACAAGAACATCTTCACATACATCAAATGGCCTAACCACCGAGTTATCTACCAGATGAATAGTCATGTTGCACTTCCTAGACTCCTTAATACCAAGCTTATTGAATGTGGTCAAGGGCATAATATTGGTAATTCCCCTAAATCACATAAAGCCTCTTCAAATTTGGTCTTCCCAATGTAGCATGAAATGTTGAAGCAGCCCGAATCTTGCCTTTTTGGTGGCAATTTCCCCAAGATAAAAGCACTGACCTTCTCCTTTGATACTACTAACTCTGAATCATCTATCCTCCTCTTCTTGTTGATTAAATCATTTAAAAATTTTCCTTATGAAGGAATCTGCTCAATTGCATCAATCAGGGGGATATTGACATGCAACTTTTGGTAGCTATCCAGGAACATTTTAAATTGTTTCTCAACTTTGGTTTCCTTAAAGACATTAGGAAAAGGTAAAGACTTCACCACTTTCCTTTGGTGAGGGGAATGTAATCTGTCATCTTTGTCCCATCTTGTACATCAACCTCTTCATCAGTTATTTTTACTCTACTACACTATCTGGGTTAATTGTATCAACAATCATTGTCGGCCCTATTGCACCTGTGGCTTCTCCTGCATCTGAACCAGTTGGTTCATCATTATGCAATTCCTGATCACTATGGAAGAATACTGCCTAATCCTATTGGTTTCCATATGGCATGTTAGTGTTTCCTGGAAACCCCTACTGCCCTGGCTTCTTCAAGGAAGCCTCTTCCGCTACAGTCTTAGAAATATGAGTTTCTATACTATGGATTTGTGCTCCTTGATTTTGTAGTTCTCTCTGATTCTTGCCAATTAGAACTTCATTAGGGTTGACTACCTTTCCAAGCATCTCCTAAATGTGGTCAATTTTACTGGGACTCCTATCTTGCTAATATTGTTGTTGTCCACCAACCTATTGTGGCTTAGCTTGTTGTGCTTGGGACAGACCTTGTTGGAAATTGTTAGGATCCTTGCACGAGAACTTGGGATCCTTTCTCCATGATTAGTCAATATTCTGTTATTGATGTTGTTGTCCAAACATGCACTCGTCTTTGTCCCAACCGAAAGAATTGTCCTCCTTTTGACACAATTTCTTAGCAATCAGGTCTTACTTCTCGTTGAATGTAGATATCACGTTACACTCCTCAACACTTTTAAGGGTTGCTGGGTGATCTCTCTCTTCTCCCCAGGTCTGGTTCTTAGACATGTTCTTTAAGATTTCATGACACCGAGTTGGATTATTTTTGAGGAAGAAGCATGCTCCTGCATTGTCAAGCATGGTCCTTTCTCTCTTGTGCATACAATAGTAGAAAATATTCACCTAACCTAACAAGTCAATGCCATGGTGAGGGACCTTCCTCAACATGTTATAGAACCTCTTCCATGCCTCAGAATATGACTCCTCAACTTGTTGTTTGATGTTGTGGATTTTCTTGACCAGGTTGTTTGTCTTTTGGGGTGGAAAGTATTGCCCAAAGAAGGCATCAATCATTTGTTCCCAAGTTTCAATGCATTCATATTCAGGTTATGGAGCCAAGACTTGGCGTTGTCCTCCAATGATGATGGAAAGAGCTTTAGGTATATGACAGTCACTGACACCCTATCTATCTTGACCATATCACAACTTTCTACAAAATTACGAATATGCTTCATCAGGTCTACAAAATTGTGGCTGTGAAAAGCCTATGACTTAGACTAATGACACCAATCTTGGATCAATCTGGTAGATTCCAACATTTATGGCTTGTCTCTCGATTGGTCCTTTTTTATCTGTTGAAAAAGATGCATTAATCCTTTACTAGACCGTCAGTTCTTCTACTGCATCACCCATCTCTAATGGTTCAGGTTCCTCAGGTGGAGGTGTAAGTAGTGGAGTTTGAAGTAGTTTTCCTATTGATAAACCGTACTCCCGTTCTTGGCGTAAAAGTTTTGCTTGACCAAAGCCTTATGGAGACGACTCTCTATGGTCGTGGGCTCTGGTATGCACCGTGCACCAATACCTAGAAATGAAAAGAATCATTGTAAGATCACAGAAGTAATGGTGGAAAATAGATATTTGAAATTCTACCCGAAATGGTTAAAAAGAAACATAAAGGGTTCGCCTACAATGGTCGATTACAACACTTGTAGTGTTGAAGTTCCCGATTCCCCAACAACTGCACCAAAAGCTTGATAGGTATTTTCAATACACTAAAAATGCAAGTGTACGCTATCAGAGTAATATAGGCCAATGAGGCCTGGATATTGAACACAGGAAGCGTAACTTCAAAGACTTTAGTTACTGCAATATGATTAGCTAGGCCAAAGAAAACATTGATTGATTGGTTTAATTATATAAAGTAGAAAATAAATAGAAATTACTAGTTGTTTATCTCAATTGGAGTGAATTCCTTAGGATGATGTTTTCACCATGGTTAACATTGCAATTTAATATCAATACATTAATAAACATTTCTTCTAACCCTGGACTAAGAGTCTATAACAAGAACTACCCACTCTCACAGCGTAATTCGATATCTATTCTAACACCAAACCCAATCTCGTATAAATTGTGTTATTAGATAGATGCTTTAACAAAAGCTCTAGGTAATCTCCTCACGTTTGTAAGCCACCTTTATCAAAGGGCAATATAAAAGGTATATTTCTATGAAGTTTTTATCATTAACTTTCCTTTTTCAAAGCAATAAAAGGTCTAATTACTACCTATGGTGATCAAGCATGGATAGTTCATTCAATCTCATAGAAATAAGTCCAGAAAATTAGAAGAAATTGATATATTTTAAATTACAATGAATAACTGGGCTACTCCTGGGTCCTAAGGAATGTGGGGATTAGCCCCACATGGTTTTCATAGTAAAAAAACATTAGAGAAAAGAGGAAAATGTGGAGAACATTAGTAAGACTAAAGAACCCCTGAAGTAGATGGTCGAAATGATCCACTCTCAGACACATGGTCATTTGCTACCTTCCAGCTACAAATTTGTCTGCTGGAAGTGCATGGATCATCACAAACATAATCTTCTTCACTGTTTTCTCCTCTCCTTGATCCCTAACCTTGTACGATAGAAAAGCATGGGATAGATAGGTCTGGATACACTTCCCCTATGTCATAAGAGTGACTTAGGACAAAATAAAACCTCAACCGTTAAATTAAATGTTGTCTTCATATCTTCCCAATCCCGATATGTTGGTACACCGATAGGGCGTCACTACTACCAACTCCTTCATTTGTGGCGGCCAACTAGCAAGTTGTCAGTACTATCGAACTAGTAGTTGATAGTATCACGTTTCACGAGCAATCTTGAATCCGTCCCTGTGATTTTGTTGGCAGTATCGACTTCCTGATTTTGTACTACCAAGATTTCTTGAATTCTTCTCTTCATCCTTGAGCATGTGTCTCCACCACTGACTTCAAAGTCGGTAGTACTGAGCTATGCAGATTCTTGTACATTCACCTGAAATGCACAAAAAATGAACAATAGTTCCCAAAATCATAGAAAATCCACATGAACATTAAAAATACATCTATTTGACACAATTGCGTAACATTGGCTAAAATAATAAATTATGCACAATTGAATATGCAAATGAACAAATAGTGCATATAAATCAATAACAAATAGCCTTTGAAAATGACAATAATACATTGCATCACTTGGTCATCCACCCGACCAAGTAGATACCCAAATACTACTTTGGGTCAGTTTCAAACGGTGGGGGAGGACGTGTGAAAGTGAGATAGAGGGAATTAGGGGTAGAGCAGTAGGGGGCATAGAATTCAAGAGCAAGGAGGGAAATAAGAGGATCATGATTTTCCAAATGAGAGAGGGGTGAGAGAGGGTGGATAAAGGGTGAGATAGTGAAGAGAAAGAGGTCTAGAGGTTAGGAATATCTGAGCTCTATTCAAACACCTAATGACATGATAGTGGGTAGAGAGGGACAGTTGAGTGATTTAATTGGGAATGACTTTGAAAAATTGTTTGCTAACTTTTTATTTTACCATACTTATTATTGTGTTTCAGAGGGCAAGTAGGACCAATAGTTGAGAAATGATTTTCATACAAAACTATTACCTTGAATTGAAAAAAAACTAAACCAAAGAGCATATTTGATTAAATGCCAAACTATAATTACTAGGGTACACCTTTATCTCTCTTCTCCATAGATCAAGTTTTACAAATACAAGTTCATTGAACTCTCATTACTTATATAATATTTCTTTTCCAACAATCATGCTCTCGATTTGCATATTCTTTTTTCAAATCATCAAAAAATTCATTCGCTAATAAATTATAGTAATGACTTAGTTGATTAGCTAAACATACTCTCACAATATTTGTTTTCGCCAAAATCTAAATAAGCAAAACAAAATAAAAGTTCATTTTTTGGATGAATGTAGTATCTAGTCTTATTTATCCCTGCTACTCATGTGGTTGTCAATTGAATAAAGAGTACACTATTATTGCTTACATTATATCTATTGCACGAGAGTGATGTTGAGGAAAGTTTTCTCATTTGTCAAGTGGAAAAAGATCAAAAATAGCTAAAGGAAGAGTTGCGAAATCCATATAGGGTAGGTGGTTTTTGACTTGTAGCTTGGGTAATGCATCAAAAACCTTGTTACACAACCTTCTTCTATCTTGAGTTCTAAAATGGCGAAACTTTGACTTCATGGAAGCAATTTCTTGTCCCCAAGGAGAGGGTAGGAGGATAATTGAATAGGGAGTGAAAAAAATTAACAACAATCATAGAATCATATTTGAAGATACAATGTTGGAAGTTCATGTCTACCGTGAGCTTCATACCTTCAAGGATTCCCCATACTTCAGTACGAGATATGCCATGGATGGCATTGCTTCAAATTCTAGCAACAAGACAATCCCCCTTGTGGTTTTGGGAATAAAGAAATAGCGGATAAATTTATTTTCCCAATAGCTACATTCAAGTTAATCTTGAGAAAGTTAGGTTGGGGAGCTCCACACTTCTATAAGTTTGGTTGTATCTTGGTTTTAACTATTGATTCATTCATAGATCCCTCATTGAAGTACTTCACCATAGCAATAATGGCTACTGCATTAGTATTGGTACTTTTATAATTGTCCTAAAAAACCAGATAAGACCTTGGTTATAGAGAAATTAGCTTGTCGTGCTAACGAGAAAAAATATCTTGGAGCATGATTACCATTCCTAAGGCTCCACTCATTTCAGGTTAGAATGTCACCAACAAAGAATATTTTTATGGAAGTAAGTTTGATGATCAAATTATGAACTTGAGCATTAAAATGACGGTCACAAATGGCATGGTTAATAGATTCCTCTATCAAGTTACATCTCAAACATAATTCCATGTATGAGATATATCTTCACTTTATCTCAACATTAGTAAAGAAAACACCATGTTTCATGTGACAAATATGGGTATGTAGCTTTGGACATATTGCATCTATTGATTCCAACCCAACCCCTAGACAATAGGAGTTGAGGTTATTGTGGAGATAGGAATAGGATGATTTCACTGAGAAATTACTATCAATGGT
Source organism: Alisma plantago-aquatica (assembly GCA_963693085.1). Lineage (NCBI taxonomy): Eukaryota > Viridiplantae > Streptophyta > Magnoliopsida > Alismatales > Alismataceae > Alisma > Alisma plantago-aquatica. The sequence continues at coordinate 375,634,459 of OY856413.1, read as the reverse complement.
GTAGATCCATCACCAATCATCATGTCTAAGGGTCATGTTAGGATGTTCCATGGACAATATCTGATTTATAGTAGGGTTATCTAGATAATCATTGAGGAAGTTGAGGTCCCATCTATAGTTTTTATTGAGAAACTCAACTTTTAGATCCAAAAGATCATGCAAAATGTTTGTCTAAGCTTTGTTAATGAAGGGACCATCTACCACTAACCAGTTGTCACTTAAGAATTGGGTATATTTTCCCTATTCTTATCATTTTCTCCACTCTTTAATTTCTCTTTTACATGTAATCAAAATCCTATCACCATCTTCCACAAACCCAATTGCTTCATATCCCTATATATAATTAAATAAAGCTAATTATAGTTTCCTAGTAGATAATTAGATCATAACCCTTTCAAATTATTTGGATCCACTAACTATAAGATCAATGTACATTTATCCAAGTTCGAGTTGCATTTTCATCTTAGTTATACATTCATATCCCTCATTTTACTTTAGAACTAGCTTGCATTTAGGTTTTCTTAATTTTCCAAGGTTTCAATCCAATTTTTTGATTTCAATGGTAGGTTTGAGTTTCATATCCTTGCACCAGTGTAGGATATGGTGCTCCTTGACCATACACCAATATCCCCCTCCCACCTTACCTGATGGTGGGTTTTCATCTTTCTAATGTCTCTTCAATTCACTCATTTTTCCATTCCATTGGTTGACCATTGATCAGAAGTACAACACATCAATTTAAGAGTGTCTTCTTTCATGCACTAATAAAAGTCTGCACAACTCTACTAATGAAGTTTATGCAGACCTCTTCCACTGATGGTTATGAAAACCCTATCAATTAATGATTTTACAAGAATTAATCTCTAATGAATATATATTATTGTTCCCATCATTAAGAGTTTTGCATTGATGATCTACCTACATACTCCACCTACCGACAAAAATCATGCCCTTTTATCTACCCATGGAAAGCTTGGGAGTTGAGAGACTTTGTTTTCCTCCATATATTCTGCTCTCACATCCATTGTGGCTGACACTTAATTGCAAGGCAGTTAGGGAGGGTTCCAAACATTGATCTTGTGCCTACAAATACATGCCCATGAACTTCATATAATTGATTTTCCTGCATCTATCCTCAACTTCCATCATTGGTTTCCATTGGTTTATGATCCATCAATTGAAAAGGTTCTGCCTCCACCAACACTCTAAGGTCCTAACTTTGTAGGAAGTTGGACCTAAGACATCTTCTGCCCATCAATCAACTATCACCCTTTGCTTACTTTGAGATCAGATTCAACCCACAAGGAAAGGATATTGATGCATTCATTCTAAGTCTAAAGAAAGGTTGCTGCAAACAAATGGATTTTTTTACGTCTTCAACTATTATGATTATTTCATCTCTCTTTCCCTTTGTTATACTTGTTACTACTTCAATGAGAAATTAGTCCTCTCACTAGAGTGTGGGGAGTTCCCCATAGACCATTTTTTTCTCTTTTCTACTTGTGTTATGCTAATATAAACATTACTTGTTATAGATTAGATGTTTTATTGCTTGCAAATCTGATTTGACCAACTATTTTGCATGTTTATCAAATATTTGATATAGAGAACTTTAAACCTAATATCTATGATTTTATTTGATTTATGCTAAACCCTTATGAGAACCTAGGGTAGGTTCTTCTTGTGGCAATATGTAAATGATCTTTAGGTATCATGACAAAGAGCTTAGAGTAATTTATGTCTGATTTTGATTGTAACACTAAAAGAAGGATTTAAACAGTGTCAACATAGATTTGTTCAATCTTAGTGTGATGCAGTGATAGAGTGAATGAAAGGTATAGGTGGTCAGAAACATTCCACCCTAGTTTTTCCATCCATTTGATATATACAACCTCAATCCATCCTTTTTTGTAATTGTAATCTTACTTTAATCCTTTTTTGAGTTTAAAACTAATTCTTTTTTAGATTATGTTAATCATATTACTTCTTAAATACTTTTTCATTTTGGTTCGATCGTGAACTATATAATCTTAAGATCTGTCACCTTGTAGGTGGTGAATATTGTATGTAATATAGGTAAATATCTGGGGACTTCTGCAAAGGTCAATTTTCTTGTGCAATAGATCACACATCACTATATCGATTATCATGTATTTGCCCTTTGCCCACATTTTTATATCATTTACATTTATATGTCTTATCCCTTAGCCATGTTTCATTCACGTAATGTGTATAAACCCTCTCTAATTGTAGTTTGACGTGCTTACTAAACACAATCAACAAATTTTCACTATTAATATAATAAATATCTATTGTTAATGAGGGAGGTCAATATTTTGAATAAATGATAATGGAAGTATTTTGAAAAAAAATACCTATGAAGGATATATGGTGTGACTCTATATCTAGTCATGGTAAGATCGTTTAGTTAGGGGAACATGATGGAGAGAGAAATATTTTTTCAATCAATGTGGTGGTCTTTGATGTGATAAAACCAATAAAAAAATGAAAATTAGTGAAAAAGATATGCAACTAGTATATAGCAATTTGAATGCTACTGTCTGATTGGATGAGTTTTTTATGAAAATCAAATTGGCATGTATGTGATTTGTGTAATAAACATGTTTTTTTGTAATCATATTAATTATAAGTATTAATAGATATCATAAGAAGGACAAGAAACTTCAAAGGGTTTCTATTAATCCCACATGGTTTACAAATTTTAGTGGATCTGCCTTTCCCCTGATGCTACATCTCCCAATGCCAACCAATGCAAGAATATAATTGCTTCTCTTATCAACATTTGTGTTGTGTTACGTCATTTTATGTTTGTGATATTCCTTCATACCACTAGGTTATCATTTGTTTGATCCTTTCTAAAAGGAAATGACATTGGCCTATAATGTCCTATGTTTGTCCACTTCCTCTCATTATCATCTACAACTACAATAACATTAAGAACCTTTGATATTGGTGGGCTAATTTGTTGTTTTAATGAAGTCAACCAACACATGTGTCCATGTTCTATGTCCCTTCAGGAATCTGCACACATTTTTTGGCAAACCCTTTCCACAAGGTAGTTTTCCCAATCACCTTTGAGTTGTGCATCCGTCTTTGCCAACAAGAGTTAGTGATATATTGCTTTCATGTTTGGGAAATCTTTGTCACTGTACTTATTTCTTCCAAACATTGGCTTTGTTGCTTCCAGTTTCCACCCATTCTTGGTTCAAGGCATTCCCCCTCCTGGATATAGATAGCTATGATGCTAATACCTCTCTACCTCGCCATTCTGGCATGGACCTCATTGATGTGATCATTGGCATGTACCAATCCATTAGATATAGATTTCCAATTTCTAGTTCCTTACACAATAATGGATCGTCAACATAATGATATTCCTCCTCGTCCAGTGAACAACTTCTATCCCAGTGCAAAACTTTTTGTCTTTTTCTTTATTGCTAAAGTGTTCCTACATTAAAGAGTATCACACTTCTTTATTGTTTGTCATTTTTTGCAACCTACATGCTTCTTTGCATCAGTTGACCTCTTAGACACCATCCATTGATTTTTGGTTAAATATTTTCCTACTCGTAGCATGTGTCCTCTATTACTTCTCTCCCTAGTTTTCTTACAAAATATCTTCTTGAAAGAATGTCTTTCTCATACAACTTATGATTCTTAAGACCCTAGACATTTGGAATTTAGGTCGAGATAATATTCAACAAATCCTCGTTTGGGTCTTAGCACACTAGCATCCTTCTAACTAGGAACAATAGTTGAAGCCATAGTTTCTAGTCCCAAGTCTAAGGTTAAGGATGGCCAATTTGTTTTTGTCATCCGACTTCTTTATTATAGAAAGGTTGCCCTATCGAAACCCACTACTCTTTCAAATCTTGAAGCAAAGCATCCACAACTCTCTCATCCTATGGTTCTATCTTTAACAAATATATTTTTTTCTTCCTCCTTTCTTGGATTATGGTTTAAGAGACAATTTTGTCATTTATAAAGGGAAAAATTATGCATGTGATGACCTCTACACATAACACCTTCTTGTTGCTGTATATGGGGAAGAAGTAATGGATAATTATGAGTTTTAGAATGTAGTTTCCTTAGTGGTCAACCTTTGTTTTGATGGTCATTGCCCTGCCTCCTTGGCATGCTATGTTTGCAGTTCTCCTTTGAAACCTCTGTTAAAACTAGACAACAAAATCTGACCTACTTTTCTGGTTACATTTTGGCATCGTCTTGTCTCTAAGGCTGGGAAAAAGGATGTCATATCATATGTTGTCATTTTTCCTAAGGACCATCCATTTGCAGTTTCTATCTCTAGGGGTGTTGAGTCCTTTCTACATGATTCCTTGTACATGACCAACAATATTATACCACACTTATGATGGCCCCTGTTGATGTTACTGATGTATTAAACATGGTTGATAGATCCACCCTATTTTAAAAAGTTCACCTTTACTACCTAGATATTCTATGTTGTGTTGAGTTTCTCCTACATCTCTCAAGACCCCATATACAGAGATTAAAGTTATTCAATTCTATCCAAAGCTGGTGTCAAATGTTGTAACACACTAGATCCTCTCACTTTTTCAATGGATCTTCATTCGCTTAATTTTTCACTTGAAGTATGAATGCCACATTTACCTTCTTAATTTCTATTGTGATGATCTTATTGGTGATGCTACATAAGTTTGTAAGGTATTGTATCATCAGAGAACTACAAATATAATGGGTGTAATCTCAATTGCCCACTAAACAACTTATAATAATGGAGACAAACGAAAACATAGTTAGATTATTGAATTAGTTGTTAAGATCACACTTACTCAATTCTTTAGTGACTACAAGTGAAGGACATGTAGATTTAGTGGATACCACCTCTCATGGGGCTTAATGTCCATTCCTATGTGAATGGGATGACAACAAAAATATTCAATGTAGTCCTCCTCTTTTAGGGTCCACACAAGTCTTCTAATCAATCTAGAGGTCACTGCTAGACTAAAGCCACCTACTTGTCTAAAGAGACATCCAACATAGAAATAAAGTAGGAGGGAGAAAGTAAGAAAATATATGTTAAAATGAAATATATAATCAAATAGAAATAATGATCGTGAAATAGTGTTTGTGATCTAGAGATAGAAACTAGCCACTCTATCCTGAATTGGCTTATTGTTCTCTATATGTAGATGAGTTCTTGCCAATAAATGTAGGTTGTTAGGGAGATCATAGTTCTAGGTTGTCAAAGGTGAAATTGGTGACAACATGTACAATCTAGCAACACTATGGTGTGACCAAATGTCTAACAAGTAGCTTATATTTGATAGGGTGCATGGAAATGCTAGAATGATGCGGTAGGATAGTCTATCATGGACTACACATAAGTTTTTTGTGTAAATGCCATGTTCCCATGGGTGCGTGGTATACGAGTACACAGGGTGGAGTAGAATTGGATGGAAATTGTTTAACACCAAGAACATTGGAGGATGGGTTCTATTTATATGTGTGTAGTGAAAATGGAAGGTATAAGAGTCCTTTTGTCGATACTTGAGAGTGAAATTGTTTTGGGGGATGTAGTGTTTGAGACTGAGGCCCTATGGTATTATAGTGATCCACTACATAAAGGGGTCAGTCTGAGACCAATGGATTATGTATCTAAATGCTTTGTAAAGTGTTGGCTGACTCTAAGACTAGTGGTTTCTATATATGAGTGCTTGGAAGAGACTTAGGTCAAGTTTGCGACTAGCATTTTTTTGACTTAGGTACTTGGAAGTCTCCCTAGTCAGATTCTTGATGGATTTGGTACTACTTGCATTTGATTAAGTGGACTAGGAGCAGTCAAATCAACTTCCAATACCTTGGAGCAAGTACCTTGTCCTAAGTTACTCAAGTTTTTTATTCCGTGATGCATTCAAGTATAATATTTATCTTACTGATAATGGAAGAACCTAGTTATCATGGATTAGTGGTGGAGGTCCCTTCAACAGAGGTTGGGCCTTGTTCATTGGACTCATGTGATTTTCACAAGATGAAGCAAGCTCAAGAAGAGAATTTGATTGAGTGCTCAAGTGATAGCTCTGTTGAGGTCAAATGTAAGGGAAAATGTACTTCTAGGATAAATATACAAGAATATAGACAGTATCAATCTTCAACTAGAACTTGTGGATATTTCTCTTTATTCTAATTCAGAATGGGACTCTTCAAACCCATGAGAATAGTTATAAATGGGTGTGATCAGAGGTAAATAGAGGCCACAAGAAGGAGCTAGTGGGATCATGGGATGATTTTGAAGCTAACAAAAGGTTTTATAGTAAGGGGAGGTGAGGTATTTGGGTTTTGGGGCCCCAGATTTTTTGGGTTGAGAAAAGAAACACCAATGTTGGTCGATCTTGGGGGTCAAGGAAACAAACTTGGTAAATAAACTAGAAGTGGGTACGATGAGAGAAAAGTAGTCGAAGAAATGGGAGTAAAAGAAGGAGAGGGTTCCATGAGGGTTGGGTGAACATGGGGAAGCGACAACTAATTTTTACTCGTTACAGTAATGAGATAAAGGTAGATAATGACCCTAGGGTCATTGGATTGCAATGCATTATGTGATGACCTGATTTCCAATATTTCTAACACCAATATAGTATTTAAGGTCCAAGGATATTCCTGGTTGGTTAATTCTAGGGTAGGGTGACTCTTATTCAAAAATGGTTTCGTTTGACCCACAAGTATGACCCAGATTCCATTAGAGGTTCAATAGTATCTATCGAAGGCCTTTCATGTACACGAAGATGATTAATACTAATTATTAGTTGATTTGAGTACATTTGGAGTTAAGTACCAAATTAAGCATACATGGATTCAAATGACTGAATAATGAATTTTGAGATGCATCATAATCATACTAAGTGATTTGAATTTTAATTTTCGATATTAGAGGTAAATTGATTTAAAGTATAAGATCATTATATTTATATTTGTACCCCTTTGGAGTATGTTATTTGAAGGGTAAACTAATGGATCTTAGGTACCAAATTTATATGTAAGGTGAATTACACTATCGAGAAATTTGGCTTGAAATCTTAGGTTCAAATTTGTTTTGTACATATTCTTTTGAGGTTTGGAATAAATAAGATAATCATATGTATGGTGACTCTAAACCTAGGTCGCCATAATGTTTGATGTATGACGAGATATGGGTGACACAATGTCACGGAACCGTTCTTACCCCAATCTTAATCCTACTGTCGAAACAGTAGAAAAAGGATTGAAGTGCCCGTCCCTGAGTGGCCCCATAGGGTCTAACACACTGGCATATACAATAACAAATAAAACTCAAAAACTGGATATTTAAATAAACAAACTAACCCAATATGAAGATATACCCGATTTATCTTTGTCATCAGAGTGTATGAGTGCGGAAGCAATCTTATTCAATATTCCATTTATATTGCCTAAAATAAAAAAAAATCAAGACACAATCATGCAATTGCACGGTACGCTATCAAAATCAAGAAAAACAGTTTATAAGAAAATATGTATACTTGGCAGGACTTATATTTCAAAGTATAACAAACGATTTCCAAACATTCAATATCATTCCACAAAAAGGTTTTTATTCAACGATTCAATTTTTATTACGAGTTCCCATTATGTTGTAATTCGAGAAGCATGCTTATATTTTTATGTGACTTTATCGCCCCAACGCGATGGGGTAAGTCACTGGGCTCCTTCTCACCATAGGAACATAGGAGGCCAATGTACGAGTCCCACATCCAATGAGGGGGTTGTTGTACTCAATATCAACATTATCAACATTATCAATATCAGCATCATCATCAATATACGGGCAGTCACAATGGGCATGCAATTTATGTTTTCATGTTTTTCAAAATATAGTATAGAAAAACAGAAGACTAATTATAGGGAACAATAGCTCATCCAATTATATAGCCAAGTATACAATCAAGAGATACATAAAGTATTTTCAATACAATCAAGGAGGAGTCATATAATAGCGTACCTTTCACCGAGATTTCGAGTATAATCAATATCCGATCAATAGGTCAACCCTTCGAGTCAGATCCTAAATCATCAAGATTGGATCAAGGGTCAAGATCATTATGTTCACAATATCAGTTTTTCAATATTCGAGATTAGGGTTACACTTTTCCTATGTCAACCTTAGGGTTGGGTCATTCACTTATAATCAACCAATATTTCAATTTTTCCATCATTATTTCAAATATCTGATATATATTCGAGTGTGAATGACTTACATAGGTTTTCTAGGATTATATGTGCTAACCCTAATTTATGATCATTATCCAAGTCATCATCAAATCTTTAGATCATCATGTTGTTCTAACATCATTTGTATTCAAGATCAGATTGATGGGTCAAAACTATATCAAGGGTTTTGCAAGCTTAAGATCAATATCAAGATTTACTCATTATTCATAAAGATTCTAATCAAGTTTGAATTGAACAATTAGATCTAGATCACTAATGATTCATTTTCAAGATTCAACTAAATCAGATCTAGATTTGTATATCAGGATAATCATTAGAGTCATATATAGGGTTTCAAAAGATTAGACATCATTATTGTTCCATTTGATAAACTAAATAAGAAAGATATCAAATAAAAGGATATAAGTGAGCATAATTTAGATTCAGGCTTCACCAGTATTTTTAATCGATTCATTAGATTTTTGTGATCAAGATTGACTATTTGTTTGTATTATTTGGAGCTAGGATGCAATTTCTATGATTAAATCGAGATCTCAGCATTTTACTAATTTTCTGAATAGAGAGGAGCAAAATACCTTAAATCGGAAATAGTCGATCGTTGGATGCGATTGGATGGTCGAGATGGAACCACATAGGTTCGAGGCTCTCTTGCTTGGCAACTCAGTTTAGAGGCTAAGTGGCTAGTTCAAGTTCTTGAATGGCCGGTCCACGGGCGGTTTGACCAAGTCTTGGACTTGCTTGGTTTCCTTCTCTGGACCCGGTGGTTCACAGGGTCTGCCCCCGTCTACGCAGGCCTTGCGTGAGCCGTGAAGGCAGGGCTCGCCGGAGTGGAGGAGGTCCGGGAGCATGAATGGGTAGGAGGGAGTGTGGGATGGCCGTTGGAGCTCGCCTCAGCCCCGTGAACCTGATGGGAGCCAAAGGAAGAGGAGAAGGGGCGAGGATGAAGGACGCCCAACCGGGCTTGGTGGCGGCGCTGCTTGAAGCAGCAGGAGGTCGGGGATGTAAAACTAGGCCATCCAAGGTCAAAAGAGATAGAGAGGATGGGGTTCGTGGATTCATGTGTTGTTGGCGAGCATGAGGGATCCTTTTTATAGGGTTGGGGCTAGGTTTAGGGCTAGATAGGTCCCTAGTGGCAGCCATAACCGCCGGAGTGAGAGAGGAGAGACAAGAACTTGTTTTGGCAGCGCAACAATGCGAGGAACCCAGTAAAAATAGGGTTGGGCGAGTTCGAAAACATGAGGTGCACATTCCCTCTCATTTAGAATTTTGAATCAGGGTTACGAGTGATAGATCTGCCGTTCTGGTTGCATTGACACCTCCCCGCTGATTGTGGGAGGTTGAAGATGACACGTTGGCCATTAGATCCGGCCTGAATCTGCGGGAGACAGATCCAAGGGACAAAACGCACCCCCGGTGGCTTACCCTGGATAGCTGATGTGGAAAAACCAATTTTTTTTTGAAGTTAATGTGGAAAAAACCAATTAAAATGGCAAACAAAGGGATTTTTAGCACATAACTTCAAAAATTCATAGAAAATCATAGGAATTTCCAAATGATCTCAAATTTGGATCAAAGCTTTAAAATAATGTGTAGGATATCTAGAAAATGTTTGAGAATCAAAAACAAAGTTTGATTGACCAATTTGATTCTTTGGACAAAGTGTTGAATGAATCCAATTTGAGGTGTTATAATGTGTATAAAATCCACTTTGATCACCATATCTTGGATTTGAGTCTCAAAATTTGTTATTAAGGCGAGGAAAATATTGAGGATCATGAGTGAGTATAATGAGGGCAAAAGTGTAATTATTTCATTATAATGCAAAAATCCACTTCATCACATCCTTCCCTCCTTAAAAGGAATTTTGTCCTCAAAATTCAAAAACATCCTCAAAACTGAGACTATTCAAAAACTAGATCATATCCTCAAATATTGGCTTATCCTCAACTATACAATTAAAATCATGTCCTCAAAGTTCAAGTAGTGCAAACATCATAATTGGGATTCCATGTTCCATATCATAATCAACTTGGTACTAAAACCATTTTCATCATCAAGCAATTGAGTATCAAGTATATCATATATTGTCCAAAGTCATCATATGAGTCGCAAATATGGAAATGATCCTATTGATCACAAATTTTGGAGAGATCATATCTTAAGTCAAACAAATAGAGTTTCTTGAATTAAGTGTACAAGGTGGCTTTCAATCCCAATATCTCAGGGTCTTAGCCTCTACATTGGCCTAGGTGGGGTTATATATCCATGATTTGAGATTTCAAATTTCAAATTTTAACATTTTGAGACAACATCATGCTTTCAGTATCATTATTTCGAGCTCAAAATCAATGGGAAGGTCCCACACTAGTCCTAATGAGAGCTAAACCCTAAGTCATAAATCGAGCGAGTCAATATAGTCGTCATTTCAAAATTTCCAAGATTTGGGATTTGGAAGTCATTAATCATATATATCAATGTCCAAATAGTGTGATTATAGGATTTGTATCATTATTGTGATTTGATAATCGTGAGTCACAATTCTATAATCAATATCAAGAGTTGAGATTTTAGGCACCAAAAGTCATAGATCCAGAATTTTGAAACTAGGGTTTAGATTCCTATTTAGACCTTAGGGGAGATCACTCATCTATATTCAATTTCAATATTCAAGCAATATTTGATCAACATGTCAAAATATTATCATATTTTCCAAGGTTGATGAATGATCTAGACCTAGGTCTATCTAGGAAGTCAACCTCAAGCTATAGTCAATATTGCCATATGTCAAGGTCATTATCAAATCAATATTCAAGATCGAGTACCAACCATGGGTTTAACCTATTGGTCTTAGGTCAATGTAACATACTGAAACTCAGGGTCTTACCTACAATTTACCCACTTTTGATCTTTTCATGGCCATTTAGTCCATTTGGACCTTTTTCATAAATTTCCCATCCTTTATAATCATTTTTGGACTCCTTCTGCATTTTGAGCACAATCTGAAGTTGAAATCACTATTTACCCTCATGGAGGGGTGTTTGCACAAATAACCCACATTAGGAGATAAGTTAGGGTTAATGTTGTAATTTGGTCATTAATGAGAATATATAGTAGATAATTTTTAATTGGAGCTTTTTGGATAAATATATTAATAATAATATGTAATGTAATTAATTATGAGTGTAATTAACCTTTATTGTTTCTCTCTCCTCAAAATATGATTTTAATTCAAATTAATATGTTATTTTGTTGAGAAATGATTATTTGTACCCTAATGTGTTTTATATGTCGAATTTACTCACATGTTTCTCATTAAGTAGCCTTGTCATATAATTTCTTCATTTTAATATATTATTATACTCCTTTATGAGCTATATATTTATTAATGGACATATTATGTATTAAACGAGAATCTAATTATATAGCATTGTAATATTCGTCATTATGAGCCTATGGTTCAATTTTGGTGTCATTTGGAGTTGATTTGACCCCTCAAATGGATTTTATTAGCTTTTAATATAGTGTAGTGCATTAATCGATATAATTTATTTGATTTCATGTGAAACACTATAGTTTCCGGTTCATTTCGCTCTGTCACGCGCCCCTTGGGTCTCCGCGCCATCCGACGGCCCGGACTTGTTGGACCCTCGATCCAACGGTGGGGGAATCATTCCCTTCCTCCAGCCGCTCGCGGGTCAGGGAACAGTCCTAACCCCTTGCTTCCTCAGTTCCGTTCTCCCGCTCCTCTCCACCTTTTATTGCGATTCTTCGCCCTTTGGGTTCGTCTCATCACGACGATTTGTTTGAGCACCTACTCGAGTTCTTTCGTACGCTGTGCGAGAAACGCCCAATCGAGGTCCCCTCCTCTTCCCCGTCGTGAGTTCGCAAAAGGTGCTAGACACCTCCTCACGCCTATATAAGGCTATGGGAATGACTGTCGGGCCGCCGCCTTTCTTCCTCCTCCTCTAATTCCTTCACACCCTGCCCCGACGGACCTGACCTACTCGCTCTTCTTCTCCAGCGACCTCGAACCGTTGCTCGCACCTCCGACCTCCTCAGCATAATTGGAAGCCCAGTAACAATTCTAGACCCCTGTTCTTCCTTTTCGTAACCTCACCTCACCTCGCGATGCCTCCGAGCGTCAGGTCTTGTAAGTCGCCGTTGAGCTCCGCCGATGCCTACCTATAACCTGCTTTGGTGCGCCTCCGCCTGCAGAAGGAGGTTCCTTGACTTTGCCTTGACTCCGTGAAGGTTTCCCTGACCTCAGGTTTTGACCTCTTTACCTTTTTGACGATTCCTGGTCTTGGCTTTGTCGTGCCCTGTTTCTCTGGTTCATCGTGGTGGTTTGGGTGGTCTCTTCATTGATCACCTCCCTATTTTTCCCCATCACCTCCGCCTGGTAACGACGAAGTCCCTCGACATGATCCCCTGATCAGATCACGAGTAACTGACCAGGTTTGACATGGAGCCTGGCTCCTGGAGCTGGTGCTCGTGACCATGGCTGCGAGGGAGACAATCCAGGTCGTCAAATGACCTTGGTGTCCCCACGCCACTGATTTCACGAATTGCTCTGCGGGGGCATTTTGGACCTTGCACCCTTGTTCTTCCTCGCTTGCGCAAGCAATCGAAAGATTTAGATGACCGTTCTACCTTCGGTTCTTTAATCCAAAGTATTTGTCGACTAAGGGCAATTTAGTCATTTACCTTTTCTGCAATCGCCTTTGACCTGAGCCATGCAAAGTGGACCAGCTGATGCGGCCAATTGTGATTGGTCCGCATCTGCGTGGGCCCGGCCTCAGTGGCCCAATCACTTTTTATTTTGCCTATGTGGCATTTCCCTGATTTTTGATTGGCTTGACTTACTTAATTCATAGTAATTCACCCATTGGTCAGAAAAATACGAATAAATAGTCGATGGAAAGGATTTTTAATGTAAAATCTGATTTTATGATTTTGGAGACCTGATTCTCAAGGGTTTTCTGAAGTTTTCTTTGATTGGCATTTTTAGTATGTAAATGTTTTAAAATACATAATTAATTCATTTTAACTCTGTTTTTGTAAAATAAAATATGTTTTCTTATTCATGAGAATATGACCAATCGTTTGGGCTTGGTTTTGAACCGTAAATCGTAGTTTTGTAAAATTAGGGTTTTTCCTATGATTTATGTTTTTACATATATTAATACATGTGTAATGATGTAACTAGGATATATGGATGGATTGTAATCAGTTTGATGGATATGATGGTAATGTATTTAATCTAAGGTATGTGAGACCTATTTCAGTATGGGATGCCTATTTTTGGTATGTGGAATCTATGTGGTTGATTATTGTGCAAACAATCCTAATCTCTCAGTTGGGTCTTTTCCAACCCCACAATATCTATTGTGCTAGCCTGATTATCCCTCTAATTGCATTTATTGGCTCTTTACTTATTTTATGCTTCTAATGCCATTATGGTTCATTCAGTTGAATTATGTGAATCTTATTGTTTCCTATGTTGGCTCATCTTTTGAAATACTTGGAAATGTTATATATTGTGGTTGTCTTTGTGGCTCATTTAATTGTAACTCTTGAATCTTGTTGTTTCCTATGTTGGCTCATCTCTTGAAGTACTTGTATAATGATGTTGCCTACGATGGCCTGTAGATTGAGATTATTTATTTGGGTTTTATTCCCAATGCTATGTTGCATCTTGTTATACTTTTCACTATGCTGCCAAGTGAATGTTTATGCATGATATAGTTATTGGCCAATTGACAATGTAGTGTACATGAGTACAAACCACCCACAGGGCACTGGGGTTTTAGTCCCCCTGCCGGGCACTGGGGTTTTAATCCCCCTGCCATTTTATATATTAGGCACTGGGGTTTTCGTCCCCCTGCCACTTTTTAGGCACTGGGGTTTTAGTCCCCCTGCCATTAGTGAGGTCCGATAGGTGCCTCACCCTACATTGAGAGGATGTTGAGTCATAATTTATATTCATGCAAATGTGATAATTGTTGATATTTAAATGTGGCAGTTTCTCTCTCTCATATTCATATATTTGCCTCATTTCTTTTGAAATCTCTTATTGTAGAGAATCTTTTATATTGCAAAGCTTTTTATTATTATTTGTCCTATTCCTTTTTATTAACACATACCTTGTTTATCTTTCTCTTGTTGGATGACCCCAACCATCCAGGTTAGGATCAGAGTGCGCATGGAAGCTTGGTGAACCTAAGGCTATGGATAAGGACAAGAAAGAAAGAACATATAGTATATGATCATAGTTGCTTTTATGTTTTAAGTAGTTTGTTTGGAGACAATGTTGTATTAGTTAAGTCTTCCTCTACCTAGATCCTAGTTGTGTGTATAAAGTTGTACTCCCAATTGGGAAAATTTTATAATTAACTCTTTATACATTTTGAATGAAGTCAAGATTTAATTCTTCCGCTACCACACCATTGGTGTTTTTGTTTGCCACGATTTTTAGTAGAGACCATGGTCTTTACAGTCAACCAGTCCAAATAGGGTGGAAGGGAAAACTTTTCCAAACTCTAAATAATCAATAGGATGAAAACTTAGAGGTAGTCAAAATAGGGATGTGACCTAGGTTAGGGAGTGATGAGTCAACTACCACCCTAATCTAGCACATTACCAACATTAGTCATTGTCCATTGAGCTTATTCAAATATTAAGAGTATCAATTATCAAAGCATGTTTTACAAGGTCATAACATCAAAATTCAAGATAATAGGGCAATAATGTCAAGATTTGTATTCCTTTCCTTTTGTGATCAAGGTAGTGGTATAATTGGGAATTTAGTGCATGATTTAGTTCCATGCTCATCAAGTTTAAAAAGGCATCAATGGTCAATAGGGAAACAACCTTTTGCAACATGGTATTACATCATGATTTTGTCAGTCTTAATCTTAGTCACTTGATGGCTTAGTCATGATATGTATCAAATAGGGTACAAGTTTGCTTATCCATGTATGAGGTCTAATCAATAATAGGACAACATGGACATTAATCAAACAGAGACCTCATCAACAATGAGGTATAAGGTATAAGTCCTTCTTATTTCACCATATCATAATTTGTATCATTTACCTCAAACATAGAAAGCATCTAGTCAAATTTTAGCTGAATTGGGTGTTCATGATATTAGGAGTCATATATGAATACTTTATTTCAAGATTCATAGATCAAAATCGAGTTTTCAAACTAAAGTCAGATCATGGTATCAACTTTCAAGATTTAGCAATATTTACTTTTCCCATTCATAAGCTACCCATAATCGAGACATCATGTGGTGAAAGGTCATGAAAAGGACCACATGATGAGATGAGAAAACTACCTAATCTTCATCTACATGGGTGGCTTAGGATTGTCCTTAAAGAAGAGATGAGATGCTAGAAGACTCTCTAAGGTTTCTCAAGAGAACCTTTAGGTCCAGTTCTGGATCAATTGAGGCCAGGTAGAGCGGGGCATCTCAACCACCGTGAAGACGGATAGGAGAAATTATGTCAGGACCCCGAGCCTAGACACCTCAATTTTCACCATTATGGACTTTAGGGTTTCTTGGGTGTAAGAGACTTGAGAAATTATTTACTTAAGGTATATGAGAGTGTGTAAGCTCTGATACCAACTGTCACGGAACCGTTCTTACCCCAATCTCAATCCTACTGTCGAAACAGTAGAAAAAAGATTGATGAGCCCGTCCCTGAGTGGCCCCGTAGGGTCTAACACACTGGCATATACAATAACAAATAAAACTCAAAAACTGGATATTTAAATAAACAAACTAACCCAATATGAAGATATACCTGATTTATCTTTGTCATCAGAGTGTATGAGTGCGGAAGCGATCTTATTCAATATTCCATTTGTATTGCCTAAAATAAAAAAAAATCAAGACACAATCATGCAATTGCACGGTACGCTATCAAAATCAAGAAAAATAGTTTATAAGAAAATATGTATACTTGGCAAGACTTATATTTCAAAGTATAACAAACGATTTCCAAACATTCAATATCATTCGACAAAAAGGTT
Organism: Alisma plantago-aquatica; assembly: GCA_963693085.1. Taxonomy (NCBI): domain Eukaryota; kingdom Viridiplantae; phylum Streptophyta; class Magnoliopsida; order Alismatales; family Alismataceae; genus Alisma; species Alisma plantago-aquatica. Next base: position 375,618,172 of record OY856413.1, on the reverse strand, counting down.
GTTATTCAACGATTCAATTTTTATTACGAGTTCCTATTATGCTGTAATTCGAGAAGCATGCTTATATTTTTATGTGACTTTATCGCCCCAACGCGATGGGGTAAGTCACTGGGCTCCTTCTCACCATAGGAACATAGGAGGCCAATGTACGAGTCCCACCTCCAATGAGGGGTTGTTGTACTCAATATCAACATTATCAACATTATCAATATCATCATCATCATCAATATACGGGCAATCACAATGGGCATGCAATTTATGTTTTCATGTTTTTCAAAATATAGTACAAAAAAACGGAAGACTAAACATAGGGAACAGTAGCTCATCCAATTATATAGCCAAGTTTACAATCAAGAGATACATAAAAGTATTTTCAATACAATCAAGGAGGAGTCATATAATAGCGTACCTTTCATCGAGATTTCGAGTATAATCAATATCCGATCAATAGGTCAACCCTTCGAGTCAGATCCTAAATCATTAAGATTGGATCAAGGGTCAAGATCATGATGTTCAGAATATCAATTTTTCAATATTTGAGATTAGGGTTACACTTTTCCTATGTCAACCTTAGGGTTGGGTCATTCACTTATAATCAACCAATATTTCAATTTGTCCATCATTATTTCAAATATCTGATATATATTCGAGTGTGAATGACTTACCTAGGTTTTCTAGGATTATATGTGCTAACCCTAATTTATGATCATTATCCAAGTCATCATCAAATCTTTAGATCATCATGTTGTTCTAACATCATTTGTATTCAAGATCATATTGATGGGTCAAAACTATATCAAGGGTTTTGCAATCTTAAGATCAATATCAAGATTTACTCATTATTCATAAAGATTCTAATCATGTTTGAATTGAACAATTAGATCTAGATCACTAATGATTCATTTTCAAGATTCAACTAAATCAGATCTAGATTTGTATATCAGGATAATCATTAGAGTCATATATAGGGTTTCAAAAGATTAGACATCATTATTGTTCCATTTGATAAACTAAATAAGAAAGATATCAAATAAAAGGATATAAGTGAGCATAATTTAGATTCAGGCTTCACAAGTATTTTTAATCGATTCATTAGATTTTTCTGATCAAGATTGACTATTTGTTGTATTATTTGGAGCTAGGATGCAATTTCTATGATTAAATCAAGATCTCAGCATTTTACTAATTTTCTGAATAGAGAGGAGCAAAATACCTTAAATCGGAAATAGTCGATCGTTGGATGTCAATTGGATGGTCGAGATGGAACCACATAGGTTCGAGGCTCTCTTGATTGGCAACTTGGTTCAGAGGCTAAGTGGCCGGTTCAAGTTCTTGAATGGCCGGTCCACGGGTAGTTTGACCAAGTCTTGGACTTGCTTGGTTTCCTTCTCTGCACCCGGTGGTTCACAGGGTCTGCCCCCATCTACGCAGGCCTTGCGCGAGCCGTGAAGGCAGGGCGGCAGAGCTCGCCGGAGTGGAGGAGGTCCGGGAGCATGAACGGGTAGGAGGGAGTGTGGGATGGCCGTTGGAGCTCGCCTCATCCCCATGAACCTTATGGGAGCCAAAGGAAGAGGAGAAGGGGCGAGGATGAAGGACGCCCAACCGGGCTTGGCGGCGGTGCTGCTTGAAGCAGCAGGAGGTCGGGGATGTAAAACTAGGCCATCCAAGGCCAAAAGAGATAGCGAGGATGGGGTTCGTGGATTCATGTGTTGTTGGCGAGCATGAGGGACCCTTTTTATAGGGTTGGGGCTAGGTTTAGGGCTAGATAGGTCCCTGGTGGCAGCCATAGCCGCCAGAGTGAGAGAGGAGAGACAAGAACTTTTTTTGGAAGCGCAACAATGCGAGGAACCCAGTAAAAATAGGGTTGGGTGAGTTTGAAAACATGAGGTGCACATTCCCTCTCATTTAGAATTTTGAATCAGGGTCACGAGTGATAGATCTGCCATTCTGGTTGCATTAACACCTCCCCGCTGATTGCGGGAGGTTGAAGATGACACGTTGGCCATTAGATCCGGCCTGAATCTACGAGAGACAGATCCAAGGGCCAAAACGCTCCCCCGGTGCCTTTCCCTGGATAGCTGATGTGGAAAAACCAATTAAAATGGCAAACAAAGGGATTTTTAGCACATAACTTCAAAAATTCATAGAAAATCATAGGAATGTCCAAATGATCTCAAATTTGGACCAAAGCTTTGAAATAATGTGTAGGATATCTAGAAAATGTTTGAGAATCAAAAGACAAAGTTTGATTAACCAATTTGATTCTTTGGATAAAGTGTTGAATGAATCCAATTTGAGGTGTTATAATGTGTATAAAATCCACTTTGATCACCATATCTTGTATTTGAGTCTCAAAATTTGTTATTAAGCTGAGGAAAATATTGAGGATCATGAGCGAGTATAATGAGGGAAAAAGTGTAATTATTTCATTATAATGTAAAAATCCACTTTATCACACACAACCAATGATTTTGTCTTACCGCATGGTCGTTTTTGTCAAGGTAGACTTATTAATTCACATACGTGAAGCCTTAAGGCCTAGGATTGATCTAGTGATCGATTTGTTATCCCCTACCCCTGTTTCTCACAGAGATGGTAGTTCACTTGAAGATCAAGTTCCCAGTTCCATGCCTTGAAATAAAGGGATCGTAACCAAGAACTACAGGTAGCCATCATCCATCCTCCAAGTTCAGATCTATCCAACAACTTCTAGCCTACTCATTGCCCTTCAATACCCCAGATCGTACCCACCTAAACCTTCTCCATGGAGGCACTGAAGCAATGGCTTTCTTCTTCCTCGGCCTTGCTGTAGGTGCAGAGGAAGCTGGAGAGGATCTCAGTGCCTTCTCTGCTGGTAAGAGTGGTTCCAGCTTCTTGGAGACCTCACAGATCCAAAGGCGATGTGATTTACTGGGGAAGATGAACCCGGGAGCAAGAAGATTCACACATGACTTCCCGCATCTTTGACTTCTGGATCGACCTCCTTCAAGGTTGGGCAACAGATCTTTTGGCATCTCAGAACTGAGCCGATGGATTTGACCTGTGTGTTCCTCTACAAGGACATCTTTAGAACTCCGAGCCCCATGGCAAGCAGGTCTCCTACTACCAGGAAACCTCTTCACACTACTTCTTCCATCCACCACCATGGTGTCAAGCAGCAAGCAGACTTGGTGTTTGGGAACGGGTGACTGACTTCCTTTTGGCGGAGAGCTTTCAGCCATCATCATGACTTCTTCAAGGTGAAGGGATGCACAAGGAGAACCCCCCACATCTGACCACCTGCATAGCCGTGAACACCAACCAGAGTACAACAATGAACCAGAAACACCTCCACACCATGGGAGCCAAAGCTCACGCATCCCTCCACTCGGTATCAATCACCCTGTGGCGGTGAGGTATGTAAAGAAGAAGATCTCGCGTAGCAGACTAGGATGAAGATACTTTGACCAGAAGAACTAGGTGTTGCCTTGGGTAGCTGAGAGACTGGAGCCTGTGGATGATCAACCTGAGCCCATTGACAGGTGCAAACACTTCCAAGGGGGAACCCGCCTTCATGGTATCCTCCCTGAAGAGAAGTTGTTGCGGAGGAACTCAACGGAGGTGTTAGGTGTCTTTGTGGTAGAGATGAACCTGAGGAACGAGAGCCCTGAGCTGGACAAATCCCAAACAACCGGGTTTAGGCCCCAGAACCGGCTGGACAAAGGAACTAGTTGGAGACACGTGGCACCATCCAGTTGGCTAAAAGGTAATAATTCACTCGAAAATCCAGTATATGTACAAATCTTAGAAAATGCATTATAAATAGCTCCACTATCCTATAAATCCCCTAAAAATTCCTCTGGACTCAGGAAAACATTACCTTTATTACTACACCCTTAGATCAGACCTTTGATGAACAAATAATGATGATATTTAATGTATATGATAATACTTCTTTTTGAGATCATATTATTGGTATAATTAGCATATCATGGAAATTAAATATGATAAAAATAAGTTTGAACCGTGATATCATCTAGAAACTAAATGTGGACTCCTATGTTATTATTTTTGAGAAATTTTAGGCCTTTTCTCATTATTGCCTAATTACATGTTTAATCCTCATATTAATTTTAGAAAATAGGAAAAGCCTCAGAAAAATATGATATATGTACCAAACCTTAATAATGACATCCGCATCAGTATTAAAATACTGGAGATGCATTTTAGATCAGTAACACCTAGATTTGACCTAAATCCTCAATTGGACCAAATTACCATTAATAATGGTGAACCTTGTATTACTGATGAATATTATCTATTAATCAGGTCATGGACAAAGATCTAGACGATCATGGATATGATAGGAATCTCTAAACTCAGGTATGTGGTCTTATAAGTATAAGACTAGATTTCTTGGTTGCTTATGATATGTAATATCATGAATGCTATTATTTGGATATTCATTGCTTGGTTGAACTAGTTTGAGTTATGCTTTGCCAAATCTAATAGAACATAAATGATTATGATGGGTTGTAGCTACTAGAGCATATAGCCTGGTGTGGATGTATGTTTTCTAACATGGATATATGATTCCTTGGCCCATGTTAGATGTATGATGATATTATATTGCCCACACTAGATGTAAGTCAAGTGCAATATGGGTAGTACAACCACATCAAAATGAATGTAATATAAAGGATGTTTACCCGATTTTTGTCTTAAGAAATGGTTTTATCTCTCTTTATTCTTTCTTCAAGTATTTTCCTTTTTGCAACCTTATTAGTGTAACTCTTACCACTTACCAACTTTTGTTGATGATTTTGTTTCTCGTATTTTCTAGGTCCAGAGCTAGAATGGGATAAAAGAATAGGATGTGAGAAAGTTGTATAGGTTGTACCTATTGTCTAAGATCTTGCTAGCATACATGTTTAGACTTGTGTAAAAATTATCTTTCAATATATAGTTGTAATTCATGTTGTAATAATGTACATGTTTAATGCTGAGAAATGTTATGGTTGTATGTTCATGTATGCATATTATGCTTCCGCATCGCTCTCTGAAACAATTGCCTAATGTGTTCGGATTTTGTCTTCTCATCTCCATGGGGTTTTGAGAAGGTGAAAATCCGGGGACGTTACAGTTGGTATCAGAGCATGAACAATAGCTACACCTGACAATTGCTCATCTTGAAACACAAATGAATTTCACCTTTCACTTGATGCCCTAGAATTTTGTAAGTTGTTCTATAGGAATTAGGTTTGACCTAGACTCTAAGTTAGAACCTAGATGTTTGAGAACTAGGTTTAGACAAGTGTCTAGAACCCTTTGCATATAGAGCTCATATGTATTGGGTAGCTACACTAGTCTACACCATGTTCTCACCATTTCATTAGATTACATGGCACCAGACTATCTACTGTGTGTTGGATACTCAAGTTTGTTGGTTTGGTTTTGTTCCCAATCGGCTCGCACCTCGACAGCTTTATCTGACACCTTCTTTCTCGGAGAAAAACTATATAATATTTTATTAGATATATGTAAATATAAAATGTGTCCCTCACACAGGAGAGTAGTGGGTGTTCATGCAATCTAAGTGAAAGGGAGTGACTTCAGTCTAGAAGAGAGAATAGATCTAGATTAGAAGTCTAGAGCCTCATAAGGTTATGTGATAGATAGATAGACAAAAGAAAGATGAAGGAATTAAGCATATAGAATCTTATCTAACTTTGATCGGTATAAGTTTCCTTATTAATATTTGAGTTTTATATGAGCTGAATCCACTCTTAGAGGATCTATGCTAAGTCGTAATGAAGAAAGTACATTCCCTTTTCCTACTTAAGATAAGCTAAGTTAAGATAGAGGTGAATGTGCATGAGCCTCAAGCTCTTATACAAGGAGGATGTATAGTGGTAGGATGAGATATGTGGTGAACTCTAGAGAGAGTAAGACCACAGGGAGAAGGTCATAGGACCTAGCCTCCAATATATGAGATATGTGTTAAAAAAAGTGTCCTACACTAGATTACTCTTGAGTGTTGAGTTGAGTCCTTATGCATGATTCAAATCTATATGTGAGAAATGGGTAAAAGAAAAGGATGGGTATATGAACCATATGATAAAGTCATTCCTTTGGCTGAGTTAGGTCCTAGATGGAGTGACATATTTTGTGAATCTCATCATTAGTTGCAAGTGAGGTAATGTATGAACTCTAGTTATGAGAGTATGATTCTTTGTGTAAAAGATACTCAAAATACATGTTCTCCCTTCTTCTTATCTTTCTTAATATATGTTGATAGAAACCTCACTTGAGCTATATAGATGATTTATATATGAGAAGTCACTCGTATAAGCTTGACCTATTATATATTCACCACCCTATATCATACATGTATCACCAAGATTGAAATTATGATAAGTTTGACTTTAAAATATTCTCTTCCCCTTCATATGAAACATGAAAGATATGATGCTGAGATCATGGCATAAACTTAGTATATTCTCTTTTACCCTTCACATAATACATGCAAGACATAAAAAGTTGAACTCATGAACTTGATATAAAGATATTTTTGGATCATAAGATATATGACCAGAAATATAGTTCATAACTTTGATCCTTCTCAATGTATGCTTCTAAGTTGAGCATGAATATCACACCATAGGGTGAAACCCTAATGGTCAAGCATGTTACGTAAGCCCTTCTTATGTAGAAAAATCCTAATATCAAGGATGAAGATAAATCACCTCTAATGCTGAAATCATTGTAAGATATTGATCATAAAACATATTAATGATGTTAGATTTGAACGATTTGAATATCAAGGCATATAAACGAACTCCTCCTAGACTTTAAAAGTATGAACAAAACATGTACCCTTAGGGGTGATGTAATCCTAAGATATCATAATGTCATGTTATGGCTAAGACTTTAAGTGATGCTTCCACATATATAAGGTGGGCTGGACACACCCAAGAATTTCTAGACCCTAAGCTAACAACTTAGAGTGCATGCAACTATGATGGTCTTAGAATCTAAGCAATGATGAAGTATATGAAGTTGAACTGCTAAATAGCCTTTTAAGGATGAGATTAGTTGAATTTTGAGGAAGAAATTCCAAATAAGGTGGGGTGAATGTGATGACTTGATTTTCAAGATTTCTAAAACCAATATAGTATTTAAGGTCCAAGGATATTCCTGGTTGGTTAATTCTAGGGGCAGGGTGACTCTTATTCAAAAATGGTTTTGTTTGACCCACAAGTATGACCCAGATTCCATTAGAGGTTCAATAGTAGCTATCGAAGGCCTTTCATGTACACGGAGATGATTAATAATAATTATTAGTCAATTTGAGGACATTTGGAGTTAAGTACCAAATTAAGCATACATGGATTCAATGACTGAATAATGAATTTTGAGATGCATCATGGTCATACTAAGTAATTTGAACTTTAATTTTCGATATTAGTGGTAAATTGATTTAAAGTATAAGATCATTATATTTATATTTGTACCCCTTTAGAGTATGTTATTTGAAGGGTCAAATAATGGATCTTAGGTACCAAATTTATATGTAAGGTGAATTACACTATGAAGAATTTTGGCTCGAAATCTTAGGTTCAAAGTTGTTTCATACATATTCTTTTGAGGTTTGAAATAAATAAGATAATGATATGTATGGTGACTCTAAACCTAGGTTGCCATAATGTTTGATGTATGACAAGATATGGGTGACACAACCAATGATTTTGTCTTACCGCATGGTCATTTTTGTCAAGGTAGACTTATTAATTCACATACGTGAAGCCTTAAGGCCTAAGATTGATCTAGCGATCGATTTGTTATCCCCTACCCCCATTTCTCATGGAGATGGTAGTTCACTTGAAGACCAAGTTCCCAGTTCCATGCCTTGAAATAAAGGGATCGTAACCAAGAACTACAGGTAGCCATCATCCGTCCTCCAAGTTCGGATCTATCCAACAACTTCTAGCCTACTCATTGCCCTTCAATACCCCAGATCTTACCCACCTAAACCTTCTCCATGGAGGCACTGAAGCAATGGCATTCTTCTTTCTCGGCCTTGATGTAGGTGCATATGAAGCTGGAGAGGATCTCAGTGCCTTCTTTGCTGGTAAGAGTGGTTCCATCTTCTTGGAGACCTCACAGATCAAAAGGCGATGTCATTTACTGGGAAAGATGAACCCGGGAGCAAGAAGATTCACACGTGACTTCCCGCATCTTCGACTTCTGGTTCAACCTCCTTCAAGGTTGGGCAACGAGTCTTTTGGCATCTCAAAACCGAGCCGATGGATTTGCCCTGTGTCTGCCTATGCGAGGTCATCTTCAGAACTCCAAGCCCCATGGCAAGCAGGTATCCTACTACCAGGAAACCTCTTCGCACTACTTCTTCCATCCACCACCGTGGTGTTCAAGCAACAACCAGACTTGGAGTTTGGGAACGGGTGACTGACTTCCTTTTGGCGGAGAGCTTTCGTCCATCATCATGACTTCTTCAAGGTGAAGGGATGCACAAGGAGAACCCCCCACATCTGACCACCTACACAGCTGTGAACACCAACCAGAGTACATCAATGAACCAAAAACACCTCCACACCATAGGAACCAAAGCTCACGCATCCCTCCACTCGGTATCAATCACCCTGTGGCGGTGAGGTATGTAAAGAAGAAGATCTCGCGTCGCAGACTAGGCTGAAGCTACTTTGACCAAAAGAACTAGGTGTTGCCTTGGGTAGCTGAGAGACTGGAGCCCGTGGATGATCAACCGGAGCCCATTGACAGGAGTAGACGCTTCCAAGGGGGAACCCGCCTTCATGGTATCCTCTCCGAAGAGAAGCTGTTGCGGAGGAACTCAACGCAGGCATTGGGCGTCTTTGTGGCAAAGACGAACTTGAGGAACGAGAGCCCTAAGTCAGAAAAATCCAAAACAACCGGGTTTAGGCCCCAGAACTGGATGAACAAAGGAACTAGTTGGAGACACGTGGCACCATCCAATTGGCCAAAAGGTAATAATTCACTCGAAAATCCAGTATATGTACAGATCATAGAAAATGCATTATAAATAGCTCCAGTGTCCTACAAATCCCCTAAAAATTCCCCTGGACTCAAGAAACATTACCTTTATTACTGCACCCTTAGATCAGACCTTTGATGAACAAATAATGATGATATTTAATGTAGATGATAATACTTCTTTTGAGATCATATTATTGGTATAATTAGCATATCATGGAAATTAAATATGATAAAAATAAGTTTGAACCATGATATCATCTAGAAACTAAATGTGTACTCCTATGTTGATATTTTTGAGAAATTTTAGGCCTTTTCTCATTATTGCCTAATTACATGTTTAATACTCATATTAATTATAGAAAATAGGAAAAGCCTCAGAAAAATATGATATTTGTACTAAACCTTAATAATGACATCCACATCAGTATTAAAATATCGGAGATGCATTTTAGATCAGTAACACCTAGATTTGACCTAAATCCTAAACTAGACCAAATTACCATTAATAATGGTGAACCTTGTATTAATGATGAATATTTGCTATTAATCAGGTCATGGACAAAGATCTAGACGATCATGGATATGTTAGGAATCTCTAAACTCATTTACGTGGTCTTATAAGTATACAACTAGATTTCTTAGTTGCTTATGATATGTAATATCATGAATGCTATTATCTGGATATTCATTTCTTGGTTGAACTAGTATGAGTTATGCTTTGCCAAATCTAATAGAACATAAATGATTATGATGGGTTGTAGCTACTAGAGCACATAGCCTGGTGTGGATGTATGTTGCCTAACATGGATGTATGATTCCTTGGCCCATGTTAGATGTATGATGATATTATATTGCCCATACTAGATGTAAGTCAAGTGCAATATGGGTAGTACAACCACATCAAAATGAATGTAATATAAAGGATGTTAACCTGATTTTTGCCTTAAGAAATGGTTTTATCTCTCTTTATTCTTTCGTCAAGTATTTTCCTTTATGCAACTTTTTAGTGTAACTTTTACCACGTACCAACTTTTGTTGATGATTTTGTTTCTCATATTTTCTAGGTCCAGAGCTAGAACGGAATAAAAGAATAGGATGTGAGCAAGTTGTATAGGTTGTACCTATTGTCTAAGATCATGCTAGCATACATGTTTAGACTTGTCTAAAAATTATCTTTCAATATACAATTGTAATTCATGTTGTAATAATGTACATGTTGAATGCTGAGAAATGTTATGGTTGTATGTTCATGTATGCATATTATGCTTCCGCATCGCTCTCTGAAATAATTGCCTAACATGTTCGGATTTTGTCTTCTCATCTCCATGGGGTTTTGAGAAGGTGAAAATCCGGGGACGTTACACATTGCTTATCAAGATAGGAGTTCACCACATTCCTTGAACCACGCCACTATGAACCTAGGTGTAGGGAAAGACAAAATCTTATCAATCTAATGGCTGGGAAAAATGTCGAGAAAAGGGAGGGAAAAGATGGGGAAGATGGAATCATGTACTTTGGAAAATCATAAAAATTATAGGAGCATCCAAGTTAGGTGTCATTTTAAAAGTAGTAAGCTAGAGGGGTATGGTTACATGTTAAAAGATTGGAATCACTTTTAGCATGTTAGATCAGTAATTAGCAAAGTCGGTCAGGACTTAAAATTAGGTTTGGGATTTCACAAATATTGGTTTATATCAATGTTTCAAACTATCATTTTTTCATTTAGAGAGTCCCATGAGATCTTTGAATATGGAAACAATTATCTATATGGAAAAATGATTTGAGGGTTAAGTAGTAACTATTTCAACTATATGCAAAAGTTCACTCCATCAAATACACATATTTGTGAAAAATCTACACATTTCTATTTAACACTTAAATCATGCTAAATATCAAACAAGTTCTGCATAAGAGATAAATTTTATAGTAAAATTTTGGATCTACGCATTCTAGTTAGTTTGTTCAAAAATTCAGATTTGCGCTTGTAGAGAACAAAACCTAATATTATCTATGTTTATATTCGTTCTTAGTTGGGAAGTATTTGACGATTGACATAGAAGTCACCTGAAGGATCGGTGACTTGCATGTGTATAACTTAAAGCTTGGGTGATTGACATGTTTGTCACCTAAAAGATGAATGATTGGCATGACTATTGATTATAAAATATACCCCCTTGTAGAGAACATATGACTCAAATATATGACACCTAAGTGTTAGATGCACTTTGGAAAATAGGCAACTCAAATGCCCATCATGTATGGGGTGTAAACCTTTTCAAATTCAAAATAATTGTCATTTGCTTTATATGTATTTCTACAAATTATAGACAATTTATGCATCTCACCTATTGTGTGAAAAAAAATTATATGACTATCAGCTATATGTTGTCTTTTATTAGTGTAATAACATTAAAATTATTTTCTTTCATGATATAGTGGTTATTTAAATAATAGTTTGAGTGAAAGACTCATGCATACATCAAATGAAGTAGTATATTTGACCTAACATGAAGAAAAGGAGTAAATATAAACGTCTAAACATGGGGATGGGTTTTTAGTGTTCCCAAATATGGTTTCTGAAAGTCCCCTAATGTGAAATGATTTTCATTTATACCATTTGGCTCCCAACATCGAGATTTACAATTATGTTTGGTTTTTGAGTTGAGTTATTTTTTCTTTGAGTTTTTTATTACGTGACATATACATCTATATGTATTGTGAAACTTGGACTATATACCAAGTTTAAATTGAAGATATGTAAAAATCATGTCGTTCAAATAATATAGGAGAAGAACACAAACATTATAAAATCAATGTCTCATGTGTGGAATTGCTAATATGTGAACGATGGAAACTTCAAACTATATCTAAGACAAAGGAAATTCATTGGAAGGTGGTGAAATATTTTATTTTCATTATAATAATTTAATAACAACCACTATTATATGTGGGTTTTGAATTGTGTATATATATTAATAATTCGTTCAGCATTTTAGGCATTTGATAACTAAGTTCATCAATACTCAGTATGGTTTACATGTATTTTCATTGATTTAATGGTCAAATTAGTATGTAGGCATAAAGAAAACAACTCAACCCAATTTTCCCCCAATATCCAATCAAAATTATACTCATATCACAACATATAAACCCCTAGTAATGTATATCCAATGTGTTATTTAGAATATATAAGATCAAGGTGTAGAAATATGAGGTCCTAAAAGATAAATTAAATTGGAAAAGATAAAGAAATTGTAATGCAATATTGTGGAAGGACCATCCAAAGTTACTACAAAAAAATTATATTGATAAATATATGTAATATTCCTTATTTTCTCCTTTTTTGAAACATGTGAATGTTCAATTTGTAGTTTCAAAATATATGTGTTGTCTCACTCCTTTAATGAGAATAACTTCTATATTTAATAATTGGTTTGGATGATATGATTTTCCAAATGAGTTATTAGTTTTTGTTAATATGAAGGGAATAATCTTTTCTTTTGATTATTTTATCATAAACTTCATTCAAAATATCCTGGATAAAAAATTTACATAGTTTAGGGCATCTATTGTGCATTAGACAACTGAATCTTCTTATGGAATTACTTAAATGGAATATAACATATACATATATCATGAAAGCATTATATACCCCTATGTAACCATGCATGCAATGATGATATTGTAAAATCCTAGAAAAAATAACCATTTTACATAAAAGTGATACACTAACTTGTAGTATGCATGCCAAATAAGGACTATGCATAATCTGGTGCACATATTATTCCATAGTACAAGTACTTCCTAATGACCTACATTTACTTTCAAAAAAGAAAATAACAATGATAAACGATCAAAATGTTTATGTTGATAATTGTATATTCACTCACACATGCAATTGAAAGAGAACTCATAATGATATGGATTACGATATATATTTTTATATCTTTTAAATTTATGGTTTTTGCACATCTCAAACACTATACATAGCTAAATGGACCATATATCAACATAAAAATTTAAAGATATTTTTTCAACAAGGTTGTTACTAAGGTCATGTTGGTGGAGGTATTTCCCTTAGTTGATTTTTAGTTTTGGATGTTGTGATCATTCATAAAATTGAGGAAGAGGAGAAAAGTTTGGTTCATGTGTGAATCATGATGGTGATCCTTACACCCACATTGGAAACCAAAACCTTTTCTCATGGATTATGAGATTTGATGATGAATGGACAACCCACGAGATCATGGGAACATGCATGTCTCACTTTTTTTTATAAGCCATGGATATACTCATATCAGACAATCTACTCTTCTCCACATTATGTCACTACTACTCAACGAAGGCATTTTTGGTAGGATCATAGACAACACTTCAAGAGTAGGTAAAAACAAAAAATCCTTTGTATTTGGAATCCTCATTAACTTAGAACCATTTTACCGTATCCCATTGAAAGTATTTAGGAAATATTTCCATTCTCCAACATAAAACCACCCAACCTCCACCACCAACTTCATATTTATTTCCAATCTTCATATGCCTCCTTCGTCAATGTCAAGGATGACATATAGCATCCTTAGGGTATTATGTGAGTGACTTACATCCACCCAATTTCATCATCCTTCATTATTAAGGGAAGGGAAGGAAGTGGCATTTGTAACATCAAAAGGATGGGGTGAAGGAACAACATCAGCTTGCTAGGTTTTCTTGAGAGAGAATTAAATAAATCTTTATAAGGTTGCACTAGGCCTACTAGTGACCCCATCCTATTCATATGAAGTGTCTTTTTGGAATGACATATAATTTTTTAGGACAAAGATTGTTTTTGTCATTCCCCCAATCTACCCTCATAACAATGAGCAACAACTTCTCTTTTATCCCTTGATAGGTGAATTAGTGTGTTAAACTCTACCAGATTTCTCTCCATCTACATCACATCCTAGAGAATCTTGTATTTCCTTAATAGTGGAGTGACTCTCTAGACCAATATCAGGATTCAAAGAGTTTAAGATGTGATACTTATCCACTACAACCATCTAAGTTGTGAAAATGTGATACTTGAGAAACAACTATTTTCAAAACAAATATGAGGGGTGATTCCCATACACTACCACCATGAAGGTCAAATCCATGAACCAAAACCCTCACAAATATACTACCTATCACTTAGCAAGGTGGAAGTATGTCTACATAACCACCACAACTCACTCCACTAGAGATAAGCTAGGGTTGAACCACTAGGAAATTCTTCAACTAAGAGCCTAGTTTTTAGGATGAATACCACCTAGGGAAAGAAACCTCAATCGTGATTCAGGTCTCTTCAGAAGCCCTATAATGTTATATAAGATAGGATTATTTATTATAGATGTAACAAATTTTAGCATTTCATTGTAAATTATGATTTGGTATAATTTCATGTGGTCCTCAATGCAATAGTGGAAGTTTCATTGCACTCGACATTGACAGAGAGGTTGCAAGTTAGAAACTTAGCGTCTATGTGATAAACATTATATATGTGTGGTAAGAAATATTTGTAGAATAATACAAGGATTAGGATATTTTTTTTATTTAAATGGATGGACGACAGTACCCATAAAATGTAATTGGCATATACAGAGATTGATTTGGTTTCCAAATAATGTAGTAATGTATGGTGTCAAGCGGTTAAGGTGCATTTTATTGTTGACATAAACATCAACGTGGAAGTAGAGTATAAGGAATCCTATATAATGAAGTTTGAAAATTAGAAGAACTAAACTACTATAATCCTCCACAAACTCTATGCTAAATTTGGTCTCGTTACTCATTTTAACTATGAACTTTCACATTTCATAAGAGTTTGAATGAACTTTACATGTTGATATACTAACAACATGACCACAACTGTTTAGTTGTGTAATAACATATTATTATTTTGGATCTAAATTACTTGGTTTCATAATCCTATGTTTTATGATATCCTTCTTGGTTGATAACAATACCTCATATTCATGTTGTTGTGTACCACCATAAATTTATACGTTTATAGTTATTAACTACAACAACACCTTATATAACCATTGATGGCAAGTGTGACATGAAGAAATAGGATAAGCGGAAAGATTAAAAAGATTTGAGGTAAATATGATCTATCATGACCATTTCAATGACAATCATATATATACCATATAACATCATACGAGATCTTTTTGTATAGCAATTATTGTTTAGTAGGAAAAGTTGCATTGGTCACTTAAACTTGAAGTTCTACCCATATGAAGAAATTCTATAGGTCTTGTGCTATGGTTGTCATAGAGGAGTAGCAAGATCTCTCCACGTGAGACACTATTTGGCTTAAATTGACCCTAAACTAGTGTTGATGACATGTATTAGGTAGTTATTTTGTAGTGATGCAATCAATGATTTATGATGCATGATATACTACCAAGGTGAAAAACTTTGAGGGCCTAAAATAAAAAACAATTTGGAAGGAGATAAAAAAAATAGTGGAGAAATGTTGTGGAAGTTCCAACAAACAATAATAAAGTATAATCCTATTGATAGAATATGTTGTCTTATTTATTTTGTCATTATACGAAACATGTGCTTGTTCAATTTTTAGTTTCAAATTTATGAATCGTCTCTCTCCTTTAATGGGTATAGATTTTCCCTCTAAGACTGGGTTGGGAACATATGCTTTTCTAGTTGCACTATTAGTTTTTCTTAATATAAGGGATCCATATTTGATTTTGATTGATTGAACTTCATAAACTTCATTCCAAACTATTTTTATCTAGTTTAGGGCATTTCTTATCCAATAGTTAATTAAATTTGATTAGTAAACAACTTAAATTATATACAATCTATAGACATTAAGATATCACTATGTACTCCTATGTTACCATGCATGCAATGAAGGTGTGCATCAAAAAATACTAGACAAAATGATCGGTTTACATAACAGTGATAAACTCATGTGTGATTATGCATGCATGTTACAAAAAGACACATACTTGGTGCATATATAATTTCAAAGTATAGGTACTTCCCCAATATGTTGAATGTACATTCCAAAAACAACATAACTATATTAAACAATCAACAAAAAACTCACAATAATATAATTTGAGCATATATGTTCTAGTTTGAGAATTTTTGGTTTTTGCACATATAAAATACTAGACATAGGGAAAAAATCTACTAGATTTCATCTAGTAGTTTGTAATACCCCTTTTTCAAAAAATACAAAAATATAAAGATGAGTTTTTACTGACAACAAAAATACTAGACATAGATGAAATGACCATATATCAACTTAGAATTGTAAAGACAATTTTTCAAAAAGGGTGTTACTAGGGTCCCGTTGAGGAGTTATTTCCCTTAATTAGTATGTCTTCATGAAGGTTGTGGTCATTCATAAATAATAGGGAAAAGGGAATATTTTGGGACGTACATGAATTGTGATTGTTATTCTTATTACTACATTATTAGCCTAAATATTTTGTTAGGTATTTGTGATACATATATAAATGGGACAACCGAAATGATCTTCAGAACATGCATCCATTACTTTATATTTTGATATGTGGATTTACACAACTTGGATCCATCTTTTCTAATCGGTAGTGGGATGATACCCCTCAAACAAGGAGGCATCTCCTTCATGATTTTAGAGACCACTTTAAGAGTAGGAAAGAATTCCAATGCCTTTCTATATACTACCCGCATGAGCTCATAAGCCTCCAAACATATCCCATTCAAAGTATCTAAGAAAGCCTCCCATTTTGTATTCCTATGCCACCCAATATCCCCACTATAATAATGTTCTATAATAACTTTTCATATGTCTTCATCATCAATATCAAGGATGACACATAGCCCTCTCATGGTATAATGTATGTCATTTGTCTATCCAATGTCACTATCCTATCCCACTTAGGAGAGAATAGAAATGAGATATATAACATGAGAAGGACATAGGTGGTGGAAAGAGGGAGAAGGGGATTACATTGGCATTCTTGGTGTTCTACAAAGTGAAATTTGCAACAAACATTTGAAAAGTTTCATTAGGCCTACCACTGACGCACCCCATACACGTGTATGTTATAATTGCATATAAATTCCAAGGAACAAAAGAGTGTCTCATACATTCTCTGAGTCTACCCTCTTAACACTGAGCATTAACTTCCCCTTTGTCCCCTCCCAAGTCATTTAGCATGTTAACTCCTTCTGGTATTCTCTCCATCTGCATCATATCCTATAGAATAATTCTTTCCCAAACAGTGTGGCAACACAATGGAATGAGATATTTGGGTTCATTTAATTTGAGGTTGGATGCCTCTTCACCACAACCTATGAGTTGTGAAAAGGTTCAAGTTGTCCCTCATGATACTAGATAAATCACCATTGTCGTGAAAATATCGAGGCAACCCCAAGCACTACTACCACGGAGGTAGAAGACATGAACCAATAATCCTCACAAACACACTACATTTTATGTAGGAAGGTGGAAGTTGGTCTCCCTATCCACCAAGATCCACCCCTCTATAGAGAATCTAGGTCTAAACTAGTAAGAAATTATCCAACTAATATCATCGCCTCTAGGGTGAGACCACCTAAGGACAGAAACACAAAACATGTTGCAGGCTGCTTCCTGAACCCTAGGGCATTATCTATGTTAGGATTTTTATTATTATACAAGCAATAAAATTTATCCTTTCCTTGAAAACAAGCATTCATTATGATTTCTCATGGTCATTATTGTAGTTTTTAATGTTTTACCACACACATGATTAACATAGAGGAAACCAATAGTTACAAATTTATTTATGGATGAGCATCCCAGTGATGTGTATCATATTTGTGCAATAAAGATATATTAATAAATTAAGATAGGAAATAGGAGATGTTGTTAGTTTGATTGGGTAACCAAAAATACAAATACAATAGAAATGGTGCGAAAATGAATTACATTGTTTTCTAAAAAATGTGTAATGTACGGTGTCAACCTAGTTAACTTGCATGATGTTTCTGACATAAACATCATCATAGTGTTTGAAAGTAGAATTAATAAACGTCTATATCCATGATATATAGATATTATTACTCATTATAACTAAGAACTTTCACATTATATAGTTTTTGAATGTACTTTACATGTTAATGTATCAATAATACTATCACAATTATTTAGTTGTCTAATAACATTTTTCTATTCAGGCTTTTGATTATGTGGTTACTTAATTTTATATTTGATGATATCCTTCATGGTTGATGACGGTACCTCATAACAATGTTGTTATGTGCCACCAAATATTCATGTTATTATTATTATTAAAAGTACATTTCCTTAAGTGATTATATATGGAATGTATCACATGAATAAAAAGGATGACCAGAGAACTCAATCAAGAAGAGTAGGCCAAAATGGTGAAGGTACATATGATACATCATGACCTTTTCAATGAAGAATGGATATATATCACACAACATCTTGTAATATCTTTATGTATAACAATAATTGTTTAGGTGGGAAAGTTCTACTGGTCACTTAAATCCTAAGTTCTACCAGTATGAAAAAAATTTAGAGGTTGGCAGTTGGATCTGTGTGATGGATATTGTAGACCAATATTTGAATCTCTTCAAATGAGAGACCATTTAGTTAAAATTGACCATGAACAAGAGTTTATGATGTATTTTTTGGCAGCTGTATTTTGTAGTGATGCACTTAATTATTTATGACTCTTGATAAGTTACTATGAAATAACATGGTTGTGACTGAATAAACCTACACATCATTTTATGTCATCTATGTCAATCTTGTTTTTTATAAAGGTTCTTTCCTTTATATGTAAAATGTTATTATGCCTCAGAAACTCGAGCACATTAGTTGTTCAAACTCAAGCACATCAACTAATATTTCAAAAAGTTTGAGTAACTCAAGCACATTAACCAGCATTCTCAATCATAAGAAAATTAAACACCCACCACTAAGTCTACAAGTTGAAGATTTATTACGCCTACAAATACTGCTATGGTTTCGGAACGTTGAAAACCAAGGTGGTGGCAGTAACATGACACATCATGATGGAACCTTCTTTTGAGTCAGTTCAAATTGAAATGATAAAAAGTAGACTCACAACCATGTTTATGAGGGAAAATGAGTAAAAAAAGTACATGGAGAGACTAAAAAGGTGGGTGGATAAGGCATTAAGGTCAAGCAAAAAAATGTGTAAGGAACCATGTTACATGTAAGGAAGTTGTTAGGCACCCCCATGATGCTCAAATGCAATATTTCCATTCTTGACAAGGTCAATTAGGATCTTTTGTGAAAATAGGATTCCATGGAAACAACATTAAAAGTAAAGGAAAATAAGCATGATTGCATGATAATTGAATAAAATATAAAAGTTTAGCAAGGTGTTAAGCTATATATGATTATCAATCCCAAATGTGCATATCATCATAACACTTTGCGGTTGGAAATGAGAGGGGAAAAGATCTACAATGATGATACACTGAATTGACCTTTCTTGGGTGTGGTAGGGAGTAGGAGAGAGTCATTTTACTCCTTTTTCTACCAAGTTGTGTGGATGTAATCTACAATGTTGCTCATTTTATGAAGATTTAAAGGTTAGAGATGGGGATGTTGGCGTTCTCAGGGATGATTGTGTCTCAACATGAGGGACAAAGATGCATATTTTTGTTCTTGGGGTATCCTTTTGAATATGTTGTACACCAAATAGATAGCCTATAACCACATTTCAAGTGGGAGGTAGGCCTTGTAAATGGCAGCCAAGAGGCTATTTATATAGGGATTGTGGGGTTTCCTAGGTTTAGGGTTTAACTTAACTCACAATCAAGTCAAGAAGAGTCTGGATACCCTAAGGGTGAATTTCTTACCTTCTATTGGATTCCAAGTGTGTTTAAATGATATTACATTGACTTGGTCGGTGACTGGTAAGAGGAGTGTGCATATGGTTCATGCCCTACCTCCAAGTCCTTTATGAGTGCTTGAAATGTCACTTTGTTGACTACTCAAAGTTGGAGATATTCAAGGCACTTTGTAGGTATGTGCCCTTCATCATTGGGTGTCTAGGTTAGTAATGTATGAGTCATTGACTTGTTATGTAGTGGAGTTTGACTCTGCAAAGTGTTGTGCGCCTAGTAGGCATCCCATCATGTCTCATTCTATGTGAAAGTCTATTCAAATTGAAACTGAATGCAAGTATGTTTCAAGGATCAAGAAGGGTTGCCAGGGTGTACACCACAATGGTTTGAGAAAGGCATCTCATTATAGTTGTGTGGGTCCAAGTCGTGGGTTGGGCTTTTTGGAGACAACATCTAAACAAGGTAGTATGTATTGGAACACCCATTGAGTAGTTGTTCTTTTTAATCAATTTGTGTCTTAATTTTATGACTATGCCTCTAATTATGAGATATTAGGATCATTTTCAACTAATTCATTTAATAACTATCAATCATAGTAAAATTGAATCATTCCTTGATAATTCATCATATATATAGTTAAATCATCATGGTTAGTTGAATTTGTTGAGTATCACATTAAATAATATTTACAGAACCTAATGTCTCTTGAGACATTACTCGAGGGACTAAGATGTTATTACTCCTTTCTATCATGTTACGATGACTTTAGTGCATCTCATTCATATTTTGATGACTAAAGTTATCTTTATAGTTCATTGCTAAATATAATGCACTTTTCATGTTTACTTTTATGTCACAATTTAATTATTCAACCATTTTCATTAATACTTAATTTGTTTGGAAACCAAATCGAGAAAACACATAAATGAAGTGTCAATGGTTTGCCTTATTTTTCCTCAATAAAGATGAGATTTGAAGCATGGTAGTGAGTTCGTCCATGATGAGGAGCAAAGTCTTGAGAGGGGTAGAGAGTAGTGTTTTGCCAATGAGTGTCCATTTATGAAACTTAATGTAGGCTAATGTTGTGGTACAATCATACTCATGACAAGAGTACAATTGATCCATGCATTCATCTAACTCTTACATGAGTAAGGCTTTGAAAAATGTTCTTATTGTAATAACGTGTGATTTTTTATTCTTTTTGTAGCAAGGATTTGACAAATTGACGGTATTTCTTCCTGAGCAAGTATTGATGTGTATTTATTATCGTGTAAGACTTTAATTCATGTTTTGCATCTCAGTGAGGATATATCCAAGGTCAAAATTGTGACCAAGTAACTAAATCCAGAGCTTTTAGATCATTTCCTAAATATTTGGGGCTAATCAAACACAAAATGGCTTAGAAAGGGTTTAAAATGTTGAAATCACTATTTTGGGCTTGTGAATTTGGTCAAACTAGTTAGGATATGTGGGTCTTACGTGCCTGGTATGTTGAACTGTATATATAGTTGAATTGAGGTGGGGCGTGTATTTGATCAATGCTCTAAGTTAATAAGTGCATGGATACGAGGCTGGGGATAGCAAACATTATCTCTTTATCGAATATCGTAGTTAAGGAGATAGGTGGTAGACATGATTTGTACCATGTTGGTCCTCTACAAAAAGTCTCCCATGGTAGAATGCTCATGTTGCACCTTGGTAAAATATCCTACACTTTATTCCTTGTGGTTCCAATCATGGAGATGGGTTTTCTCCCACCAAGGGTCTTTATGTAGACGTTATGGAAAATATTTAGTATCTCATAGAAATTGGTTATCTCATAATTGTCTATTTGAGGATGTGTTGTAGTTGCACTAGAGATAGGATATGACTCATTAATATAAAGATCATTTGTATGACCTCCATGAGTAGGGGTTGTTTGATTTGTCAAAATTTTTTTATGGATATTGAGTTCTTGATCCTAGTTCTGTCATTTGGAAATTGAAGGTCAATATGTTCATATTTTCTTAGGCATATTGATGAACATAGTTTATACTACTTATTGTGCCCTAGTTTAATGCATTTAATCATCCAAATTTCACGATTTGGCTACATTTTAAGCTTACAATTACATGATAAGGTTAACTAGTGTTTTGTTATAATTTAGACTATTCAAAAGTATTTTTTGTAAATATTATGAATTTGGTTTCATCTAGAACCAATGCAACCTTCTCCATTGACAAGGGGACACACAAAATTAATATTAAGTCTTTTTACATAGAGGCATGACGTGCACACCGTCATGCACGGTGTGCACCCATTCAAAAGCTCACTTCATTTCCCCAAGTGTCATATATGAAGTGGAACATCATGTGCACAATCCTATCTTCTTGATAAAATTTGTTTCAACGTGCATTGCATGTGACATTAGAGCATGTCATGTGCCACATCAGTAGCAAAAAATTTGGCAACAATCCACATGCACAATGTGTGTAGTCAACAACATGTCATGCAATCTCATGAATAACATTCTGCCATAACCATTTAGATGCTACCTCCATTTTTCCAAATTTCCTACATGACGTGGATCATCATGTGCACATCGTGCATGATCCCAATGTTGTTGGTAAACTCAACTTCATCATGCATGGAATGCAACATTAGAGTATGCCATGTGCCTCATCAGTAGAAGAAGCTTTACAACCATCACCATGGATGGTGTGTGGCCAACAACATGTTCTGCAATCTCATCAGCAACCACTCTGCCATGTCCTATGACACTATGTTCACCTTCACATTCACAATGTGTTTATTGGTTTCAAGCTAGACCTTTAGAAACCGCTGAGGTGTGAATCATGCATCGTCTGGTCCATGACATGCGCACACCATAAGTATAAAAATATAAAGAGAAGAGTGATTGATTTGATGTGATATCTTTCATCTTGTTCATTTCAACTCAAGGAAAAGGAGGAGATGTGACTCAGAAGGCAACTCAACTCTAAAAGAGGCTGGAAGAAAGAAGATGAAGATTATGTAGGAAGATTTCTCTCTCTCCTAGATTGGGAGATGTTAAGTGGATCTCCATTGTTGAACATAACTCATCTTCAAGTGTTGTATCTCATTTCTCTACTCATACTATAAATTCTTCTCTTTCATCCATGGAACTTGTTGATTCATTATGTGCATCCTTGTTTGTGTATCACCTCCTAGGATGGAGTACTTTTATGAAAACCCACCACACTATACAAGATTACTCAAAACCAAAACACCAATCAAATGCCAGTTAATCACATTACCAAAAAGCTACATAATTATAACCGAATTGAAATGTTCAAACATGTTGAAGGAAGTGTTTGCACATAGGTTCAACTTCAAATATATATGGATATCACGTACCATTACATAAGTTCCATGGCCTCAGCCAAAAACCCATTAGAAAATATGTTGTCTCCATAATTGCATCATTTACACACCTGGAGCATACAATAAAAAACTTGAGTCGATTTACATGATATACAGAACTCCCTGCTAGGACCTTAGAGGACATGATATGACTGTAGGACTCTATACTATTCGCATGAACACTCTATGTCTTTCGGTGTTTCCAATCACCTAAACAAATGTGGTGACCCACAAGGTGAGACCATGTCCTAGTGAGATATACAAATCCAAAAAATATATTGCTTATCAGAGTTATGTATTTAAGTAGTTAAAATAGATCATATTATATAGTAATAAAATTGAATGAATTGCATCACAAACATATATAGCTAGATGCATTTGTATCGTTCATTTATCTTATCTCAATAATAAACCATCTGTGATTTAAAGGAAACATTTCACAAGTTATAATCCAATGTGATTCATCAAGTAACCTTAACAATTATGTTACACAAATGAGTTACATTTTATTAAGCACTAGGTAGTTTGAGATGTACAAGTCAAACTACTAGTTGACTACTGCTAAGTCAAAATCATCCCTGTATAAGATCTATTATGACTGGAATCCAAATATCTCTTCCCCTCAGTCAATATGAGTAAAAACCATAGTGGCACATTGGACCAAATACTAAAATAGTCTAGTCCGCCCTGGGTACATAGGTATATATATATATATATATATATATATATCTATATATATATATATATATATATATATATATATATATATATATATATATATATATATATATATATATATATATATATATATATATATATTGTGTATGTGTGTGTCCTCGAGCGCTCTACAAAACCTTCAGATCAAGAACACAAGGGTATACCCTCCATGAATGAGCATATACTCAACAGTATACGACTGAGCTCCTTTCAAATTATTCATTCACTCTCCAACAAGTTGTGACACTAGAATAGTTGTGCAAACTCAGGGCACTAAACGATTAAGGTTTTACATGGTTAATTAAGGCACTTGAGTGTTTTTGAACTGCATCAATAAATTTATATATAAATACTAACACGATTCTTGGAAAAGTCATTGGGACTTGCAACCTCAGAAGATATAAAACGTATTAGAACAGTCCATAACACTCCTACATTGAGAATGTAATCACTCTTGGTCATGAAGTAATTGACCACCAACTAGAGTACATGCATTCATACGCATCACTACATTTGAAACAAAATTTATTCATGAATTTACATTATTAACATTCAACATTTACCATGAAAAAGTTACCTACTGCATTAGGGTTACATCCAGCCACTATTACAACACTATAACAATAGTTCAAGCACTTATATTCTCAGACCATTTATACATAAAGTTCAGTTTGATGTTCAATAAATGATGTTCATAAAATATGAACCATAAAAATGCATGGATCATCACTTTCTTGTATAAAAGAACACTTTAAATGACCATTTTTAACATGATTGTGAGTTTCAACATCAATATTTTGGCCATGCAAGTAGATAGTATGCAAGAAATACTTCAAAGTTATTTACTCACCTACTTAGAGAGAGAAACTAAATATAAAGAAGAAGAACTTTGAAATAAGCAACAAAGCTAGAAACTTGGTCCACCAAGATGCACAAAAACGTCTTCTTCTTCCACGAGAAGGGTTAAACTTGAGCAAGAAAGAAGCAAACATGAAAGATCAACCTGCATTCATAAGGATCTAGCAAGGAAACACTAAGGGAACTCGATAAACACTAAGGAGCATGGCCATTAGAGAGAAGAGGGAAGAATAATGAGAAAATGAGTAAAATAATAAGAATCTTACTCGAAGGAAATACGAAACACAATCAACAACTTGAGATCAATCCAAGGAACCTTGATACAAGCACAAGCATCCAAAAAAACTCTGAGATGGCCACACTCGATGAACCTTCATCAATCACTAATAACTAGAAAATGTTTTTGGGAGGTGACTAGAAGAGGGGCTATATATAGGGCTGACGCAAAAATCTCATTAGGAAGAGCATCCGTCGGCCTAGGTCGCATCGGGCATTGAGACTTTAGCGGCCTGAAAAAACCATCAACCACTGAAACCTCATATTCACTAGAAAATTGTCAACCACACATCATCATAGACAAAAACTCGCTGGTCATCCTCACTCATATACTCATATATCAATCTCATCGTCCACCTTATTTTTTTCGTTAAAAACTTTGTCGGTCAGCACACTATGGATTCCGTCAATCAAATCCTATGGCCAATCAGCTCAAGATTTACATCGTTCACTGACATCCCATGGGTCACCAAAGAACCATCAAACATCGGAAGCCCATTGCGCACAGGGAAAACAAAAGGTCACTGAGAAAACTCACCAAACAATGAAAAAACTAGGGTCACACAGAAACCATGGGTCGATGAAACATTGCACTATCATTTCCCTTATTTATGTATCTTCATAAAATAAGATTCAAAATCATCCAAAGTGTAGTAGTAGAAACTATGATAAAAACCTTATGTACATCATGAAGAAACTCAAGAAAGTGTCACATCCTTGTCTATACTATCATAAAAGCCCACAAGTTACATAAATTGGTAACCTGATTAAACATGATCTAATTAGATTTAAATTTTAAAAATAGTTGTAGCATCTAGTGTTACATTACAACCAGAGTTAATTTTCAATATTAAGAATCTAATTAATATAATTATGCCAAACAAATTATGTTTGTGAATTATTAAATTTTAGGGGCATTACAAGTTTTCCTTGTGTTTAGTAACTTAATGGAATCTATAAGTCAATTGATAAACAACAAAAAAATTGCATCATGATTTGTCTCATGTTTCTCCTATTTTAGTTAACTATTCATGAAAATCAAAGGATGAGGTTCTCTAAGTCATAAAATTTGGATCTTTAGAGAAGTATATGTAGAGTGGAGGGAAATTAGAACTCTAATTTGTATTACATGATGTTCTATAAGTCATAAAATTTATATTTTTAGAGAGGTATATGTATAGTGGAGTGCAATTAGAACTCTAATTTCCATTACAAGAGTGAATATAATTTCATGCATGCTATATAGTCTCCTTGTTGTGCAACAAAGGGTGGTTTATGAATCTCTTGGGATTGATTCAAGAGTGCATAATATCTCATAACATAATTACGAGTTTATAGCCTACTAATCTAGCCACCTATGTAGTTAATAGGTCAAAATAATTAATCATAATGTAGTGTGAGATCCAAACAACAAAAAGGATCATATATTCTTTGTGTAGTTGTCCATCATATGATTTATAGGTGTGTGGTTACCAAATGCATTTATTTGAGTTTATCATTTCAAACATAACTCATGATAACTTAGATTTATTTTGGACATAACTAACCAAATGTTTTTCTTTTCTAAATTGCAAGATTAGTTTAGAATTGGTCTCACCATGGAGATGACCTTAAGGTACACTACATGTTAGCCCATCCTATTATGGGATACCTATGTGCGGTTTAGGTTTTTTTATTAATAGTGTTCCACACTCTCATGAGGCAACATCAGCTTTTTGAACCATTGTGGGGTAGCCAATTTATTTTTCTAATTCAGCCTTGATATATTGTAATTGATTGTATAAATCTATAGGAATATCATCCTACAACTATTTAGTTCTTGCGATGCATACCATAATAATGATAACTAAAGACTTTTATTTTTGTTCAACAAAAACTATTCATGAATCATACCTAGTCTATTTCAAACTCCTTCATAGAGATCCTTGTTAACCTTGAGTATGTGTTAATCAGTAGGAAACTTTGATCAAGAAGGAAAAAGTTGAACAAATAAAAAGTAGTTTCCATATCTCCATCAACCATGAAAGCTAAGAATTCATTCTTGACAAGGCCTCATGTCATGCTAATGATGTGTCTTGTTTGGAAATAGTGAGACCATTCATGTATGTAGATTTGTTCAAGTTAGACATGATTTTGAGAGGAATCATGTAGTGGAGTTAGTTTTCAATCTTCGCTAATAAAGATTTAAATATTCATGTGGAGAACTTATTTGAGCTATCTGACATAATGAATACCAATGAGTGATGGGTGATGGTATAATTCTCTTCCTCTTTCTTTTTGTGCTACATTCTTGAGACAAACAATGGATTCTAGGCATGGTGAAAGGGTGTACTTGGACCTAGAATGTGTTACTAACTACTTTCTTACATAAACTCTTTCCTGTTATCTAAACTAGTGATAACCAAATACAATCTCTAACATTGTGTAACAACCCAATGAGACAATGGTTTATGCATGGGAGATATACAAAGAGGTTCTTTGACAGTGACCACACAACCATCTACTGCAATGGACCAAGTAGAGCACTTTTTATTGAGGTTTATCCCATGATATGACAGCAATTGTTGATCAATCTATCAAAGAAGGAAAAAATTTTAATGTGATTATGTCCATGAAATAGTCTTCTAGGGACATGAACCATTGAAGTGAGTATGTCATAAAGGAAGTTTCATATTTATATATAAAGTTTGAAAATCTCCTTTAAGAAGCTCAATGCCATTAGAGTCAACTATGTACAACAAATGAAGGTGTATTTGTTATGTAATGGTCCACATTGTAGTGTCAATTTTAACAGTCCTACACCTAGATGTAGTGAGGATCATGTTAATGCCCTTGGGCAGAACCCAAGGAATAAACATTTTTCAAACTCATACAATATGGGGTGGAGAAACCACTAGAATTTTATATAGAAGGACCATGACCAACGACAACAACAATAGAAAAACCACTAGCAACAACCCAAAATAATGTCTTAGTTGAAGATATTCTTTATAAGTTCACGGACAAGGCATCTAGACTTATTCAAAGTCAAGCAGTCTCAATCAAAGAGCTTGAGCATCAAATGGGGAAGTTAGGTTCAACCATTTGTGGACCCAAGATCAATGAAGAAGAAATTCTAGGAAATTTAGAGATGAGACATAGGAAGTTGTACATAAAGTCAAAGTCAACTACAAGAACCAATTTGACAAGGTGGTGAACCCAAGAAACATATGTGAAATTGATATCGTGAGAAGTGTTTTTCAAGATATTTTCTAAGCACATTGAACCTTCATTGAGAAATGAGAGTAAATCCACTAATGTTCAGCTAAGAGAAAAATTTGTTGACATGTGCAACCAACTAGAAAGCTTGTCGTCACCCATGAAGAGTATATGTAATACAAGATTACTCCATTATTTTTACTCAAGGGAGTCCCTCTAATGAAGGAGGGATAGATGAACTTCTAGACATGGTTCTTGTGCCCATTATAAGTCTTAAAGAATTGGCCAATATTCCTCCCAAGAAATAGGTTATGAGAACTTTCTACATTTTGAGTGATATTAGAGAAATTCATTTCATTAACATGTTATGTCATCAGGGTGACATCTTAAATGTTGTGCATTGTGACATTAGCCATATCTACCCAACTGAGTTTAATTGCATTAAGCAAGTCAAAATTATTTTCCAAATGAAAAAGATCTGTAGCAATGGTGGAAAATGTGTTCATGAAGGTTTAACATATATATGTGATGGTGGACTTTGTAATCATTAGAGAAAAAAGGTGGAACCCAAGGGGACTTTATCTTAGTATGTCTTGTCTTGGATGGTGTCAAGGCAAAGATTGATGCAGATAGAGGTGCATTGAGCATGATGGTATGTGAGAAGAATATAAGTTTCTCTTTAAATCCTCATGACCCAGTTGAACCAACACTCTGGATGAAGTGGTAAGAGATCTTCTGAAGACCTTGTTGAGCATAAAATTATGTTTGAACAATGTTGCAGAAAATAAATTTATCTGATGGAGGGACAATAAACAAAATCTCTTGTGAGAGGAAACCCACATTTTACATTTCATATATATATTTATAACTTGTTTTTAGTTAAATTCATTACATTTTGTGATTATAAATATATGTGTATGAAAACATTTTTATGGTTTGTGAATGATGCACGTCGCTCCAGATTTGATGTTAAACATTTGATGTAGGTAAACTAATAGAAATTAGAACAAATTCATCAATGCAAGAAGTGCACATGTCAAGAAGGATAGAGACAAAATTAGCAATCACCTTTGATGACATGCAAGTTGTATGGAACAACATGCCATTTCATCATCAACAAATCATCATGTACTGAGAAGACACACATATTTCAAGGATAGTTGCATACCATGTTGATCGTTGGAACAAAAATCACCTCAAACTGAAGTCATGCACAGTGATGCTAAGTTATGGCATTACATGTCACAATGTTTGAAAACTTGGGAATCGTATGAACCAATTTATGTTGTGCACCTAAACCAACATGTCATTCACCATAATGAGATTTCAAAATGGTATAAGGGGTGAGTGCCAACCTAGGGCACATCGTGCCCTAGGCCAAGCAATCATTCCTCTAAGAAGCAACCACTATCATTGGTGAACCAAAGCACCTAGGAATAAGCAATATCCATGATTTCGTGCATTGCAACTCTTGCTAGCATCAATAATTTCCCATAAGCTTCAATTGAGAGAGGTAGGGAAGGATCAATCCATCTAGTCATCTCCACTTCATTTTTCTATGGAGAAGAAGTCCTTTATTGGTACCCTTTGTAGATTTATCTCCACTATCACACCAGGCATGCAAACCCCACCCTGACCTTCTTTGATGTAACTACATCTCTCCATTGTATTTCCTCTGTCAATCAAGCTCTAGAAGTCATATTTTATTACCTCAACTCCAATACACAACATGCTCCCTACCAGTGCATGACATGCACACCACCAAGAAAATGACATTCCATTGGTTTGTGCACAACGTGCAACACTAAGTACATATGGTCAACAATCTAGGACACTCCACATATTCTCCATTTTAAGCACCCATGTCTTTCAATATCTATGACCACAATGGTGAGATGTAGATGAGTAGGTAAGAGGTCATGGGTAGAATCATCTCACACCTAGGAGCCTAATCCCAATCATCAGGTCGGGAGGAGTAAAGGAGTGAAGAGGAAGAGGAGAAAGAACCTTATGAAACTTTCCACTTTACCATTTTATTTGAGGAGGAACTTGAGAAGTTCCAAAATCTAGTTTCCTATCTCATGCATGAAACTCAATTATAGTGCAAGGAGCCATTGGAAGAATTCAACTTTACCAACAAGGTCATATCCTATCTACAACAAATCTCCACTCTTCACATTGTCTCCAAGGATACCACTCACATTTACCCTGCTTAGACTCTTGAGTTCTTGATGACTTTACAAGAGCATGATAATTGAGGGTGTTACTTTCAAGACAAATGATAAGCCAATTTTAATGGTGGAGAATATATTTTCTCAAATGCTAGGGTTTGATGAGGATATCAGTTCTCAACTCAAACCCAATTTTGATTATCAAAATATTTGGTCACATATCATTGATGATGAGGCCTATGGGCCCATGATATCTATGAAAACCCACATCCATAGTGTAGTTGTAACGACTCCACCTCCCGGTAACCCCCAAATAAGGGAGACCCGAAGGTTAGAGCCGTTACTCAAATAATAGGATCAAAGGTTCGACAAATAATCAATAACAATTATGAAATTATACTAACTAACTGGAATTGGTATAAAATTAAAACTTTATTTACCTTTGAAAACCTTGTAAATCTATCTATCTTGGTCTTGAATTATCCTATCTAATCCTCCTTGCACTTTATTTTTTTTTCCACGATGTGTCACTTTACTATTTGTTCTTTCAATTGTTGTTCCTAAAACGCTGACAAACAAAACGTCGGTCAGTATATCAAAATATACGGGTATGTGGGAACAACCAAAATCTTGCAAATATGGCTAACAATTTAATAATCACAGTCAAATTAATTAACAAGCCAATTTACACTTTTCAGTATGACATTCTCCACCGCTTCTGCCCTAACCCTGGCATACCCACCTTAGGGTGCCCTTTGCCAATGACTTAAGGCCACCTTCTCAATCCCGAGCTTGGTGCCTGGGGGTCACCACTCATGGTGCCCACTAGTCATGCAATATCATAGGCCACCTTCTTGGTGCCTGGGGTTACCACTCAAAGTGTCCATTGGTCTACCCATCTGGGCCTAACCTTTGGCATCATCCATCAGGGTGGCATGTAGGTGGGAGAATCCATACTTTTATTTTTTTTAATGTGATAATCATAGTGACTTTACGATTTGCAAGTATGAACATCCAACAGATAATTTGCATTCAATGTGATTAACCATCCGGAAAATCATCGGGAAACTAAGGTGGTTATCCATAATTAACCACATACCTGATCCAGAGCAACTTGATTGTCCAAGCAATAAGGATAAAGAATCAATCAACAAGCAATCAACAATATCCTGAAATTAATGCATACGTTCCAAGTGTTATAGTTTATCTAGAACATTCTAAAGCTAGACTTGGATTCCACCTTAGTCTTTCTAGACCACATTAGGGTTTTATTAGGGTTTTTGCCTCCATAACGCTTTTATCATATTAAATGCTCCCTTAGTTCATAAACCCTAATTTCAACATCATAAGCCCAATTAAAGTCGATTATTTCTCTTTGATACCAAAACAACCTTCTTTATCCTTTTAAGTTATTTCAAGGTCATTATACGCATTTATCATCAATTCATAGTCCATTATGATCCAAAACACATAAGAACTTGATTTGCCATTAATTCCACCTTTTATTCATGAGAAAACCCTAATTTCTATATTAAGGTTATTTATCAACAAATTAGGGATTTTAAAGCTCGAAATAACATATTCCAACTTTAATCATGAAATTAATCAATTAAAGCCATTAATAGTCGAATTAATCAACATTAGGGTTTCAAGGCCCATTAAAGTATATTCATTTATATAAAACTCCAAATTAACTAATTATATGCAAAGTTCATCCTTTTTCTTCCTAATGTTCCTTTTTATAATTAACAGGCTAATATCCACTTTAATCAGCTATTAAACCCTACTAATCACTTTAATCATATCAAAATAGGGTTTCTTTAATCATCATTACATTAAAGTTTATAACTTCCATTATTTTTCGAATTGCAAACGGAATCAGGCTTCAATTTTACTTTTAATGGATTCTTCACATTTTTCTGATCAACTTTCATGTAGAACATGTCCTTATTTGACCTACCGATTAATTACTATGAATTTATCAAAACTCACTTACTTTCAGCCAACGAGAGGTTGCCACGTCGCTTCCTCATGCAATCGTGGGGCGGCTTGCTTTGGGAAACATAAATAAATGACCAAACTGCCCCTCGCGTAAGTGGGTTGCACTTCATCCCGCAGAGGGCAGAGTCGTCAAATGAGCCAGATCATCTTCAACCTCGCGAGGCTCTGTTGGGCGTCGACCTGCTGCACGTCGAGGTCTGTCCCCCTCCCTCTCTAAGGTCTGAAACATGCCACCACCCTCCGCCCTTGCTCCGACGGCCTCCGCAACATCTGGGAGCCTCCCAGCTCACAATCTAGACGTTTGGTTTGGGCAGGGCAGGTGTGCCACCTGCAGCCATGGCTCCTGCCTTCTGCAGGCTCGGCACGACGTTTATGGTCGTGGAGACGATGGTAG
This sequence comes from Alisma plantago-aquatica, assembly GCA_963693085.1. Taxonomy (NCBI): domain Eukaryota; kingdom Viridiplantae; phylum Streptophyta; class Magnoliopsida; order Alismatales; family Alismataceae; genus Alisma; species Alisma plantago-aquatica. The sequence continues at coordinate 375,585,295 of OY856413.1, read as the reverse complement.
AGCCCGCCTTGGCATCGTATCACCTCACTCGTCCACCTAGGTGACTCCACAGATCTCTGTTGCTCCAGGGGAAAGCACTACTCATGGATTAGGGTTTTGCCCAAGAAGATGAAGAAAAAGAAGGAAGAAAGGATATGTGCAACTCCTCAGAAACTCATCCCTAACCTCTACCCCTTTTATAGGGGAGGGTTTTCGCACCTCAAGATGTGCATCCTCCAAGATGCAAGATCTTGTCTCAATAGGAAACTAATTCCTTCATTAGAAAGAAATCTTTCTCTCTCTCCTTTATCCTTTTGCTATTCCTCTCTCTTTAAATATTAGGATTTTCGAAAATTATTTCCTCTTTATTCCTTGTACTTGCCTTTTATTTAATTGGCACGAAATTATGTTTTTTTCTTTTAATAGAAAATACTTCCTTGTATCAATATTACAAAATTCATCAATAATATATCACATTATGCTCTTATTTTGCAATCTTGGTATTTTATCTTTCTTTCCTCTTTATTGGGGCTCCTTGGACCGCAAGAAACTCAAAGAATTCGAAATAACTTTTTGAGGAATACTCATTATCCTTAAATGCATCAATATGCATTATTTCACATTGTCTTGTTTATTTCTCATTATTAGGTTGATTTCTTATTAATATATCCCTTTTTTTAGGATTTCTCTTTATTTCTCTTTTATTTTCCTCATTGGTATTCCTTTTATCATAAGGAATCCTTGGGATACGAAATTCCACCAAGGATCACTTAATTATACCTCTTTTTACTTATTTTCCACATTTCATCAGTATTTTCAATTTCTTTCTTAATAAAGAAATACTTAATTGATCTTTTTCTTTTCTTTTCTTTTTGCATTATCATGCAACTTTTGACTCCTTGGAACTCAAGGAACTCATGTGGCATGAAACCCCTCTTCGGATTTGCCTTCTAGAGGTTTCCACACCTTTCTTTTCTCAAAAACTCAATTATTCGTTTATTAATTGGATTTCCTTGTTATTGGGCCCAATAGCCAATAAAGCCCACAACACAATCATCAAGGCTATTGTAAACGAAATCCCTTTATTCGAAACAAATTATATCTTTATTTGTTCAAATATCTTTTATGTGAGAAATTACATTTCTCACCCAAATGAATCCAAAATTTGGGGTTGTAACATCCTTCCCCTCTTATACGAATTTTGCCCTCAAAATTCCATCAAGCAAGCAAACAAACAGGATAAGTCTTCTTATGTCCATCAGGGCTCCCATGTGGCTTCACCCTTTCCATGGTGTTTCCCAAGAACCTTCATTATCTCATTTTCTTCCATATGAGTTCTTTCTTACCTCGGTATATCGTACCCTCATAGGTGACTCAGTACTTTTCAGCCTTTCAAAAGATGAATAGGTTCAGGGCACATCACCTGGCTTGGGTACCTCACATAGTGCTCTAGATCGGACTCATGCAACACATCATTTTATCCTGAGGGGTAAGGTTAAACACAACCATCTCCACCAATCCATCTCAAATGGACCCATATATCGGGGATTCAGCTTTCTCAGTTGTAGCTTAGAGGGGTCGGATTTTCACATTATATTCCCCCACAGTGAACTGCATGTCAGTCTTCTTTGCATCCGCTCATGACGTATGTCACCACTGGGCTCTCTCTCAGCCATTGCACGATCAAAGCAACTTCATCTACACACTGAGGTTCTTTTCTGGCCTTCGTGAGGCCTCCTTCACCAACATCATCTTAATGAAGTGGTGACCGACACAACCTCTCTATAGGACTTCTTGCATCCCGACAAAGGCTATGGTGGTTAACATCACATCTTAAGAACTGTCTCTTTATATCACCTTGAACAAACACACTTGCTCTCATCAGACCCTCTAGTCTGGGTCACACTAACCATTAGTTAGGGGTGATAAGCTGTAATATCATCGAGTTCTTCACGTACCCACTCCACTTTTTGGAAGAGAACCTTTAGATCAAACTCAAAGACCTTCAAACTCGCATCATGGTGCAGTTGAACCATCTCTTTTCATATGTAGTTCAACCAATTCTGTCCCTTGACAGATTTCTTTCTTTCTCATGTTATCTAGGTAAGGCGATCTATCATAACCCATATATTGCATCTCGACCTTCCTTGGTCTACGGGAGACTCACAACATCCACAGTGAAGAACTCCCATCCTCTCTTGGGAACTCTTTATACTTTATATCCATGTACTGGGTTACTGGTGTTTGTCCTTTGCCTCCTAGCTTGCATGGCCACATGCTACATGCAACTTTGTTTTAAGCATCCAAAGTACCACTATCACTTACCATCTTTGTAGTTTCACGGTGTATGGTGATCTTAAAATCATGATTTCCTATATATCATGATTCCTCAAGATTGATTCCTCAGAAACCCTAAACCACTCTCATCAGGGTTTTCTTACCTTCCTATCCAAAGAAGTGTCTCTGAGGTTCTATCACCATCCTTTCACTACATCAAGGACTAAACGGGCTAACCAAACAACCATTTATCTTGTTCAACATATCTTGTTACATCTCTGTGTTAGCCAAAACACATCTTCTTTCCAAACATAGGGTTAGCCAAACAACCTCAACTTCTTCTAGCCTCTAATTAGGCAGCTAGAACTCAACCGGTGCATCATTACTACCTCTCATCCTTAAGTGTTAGGTAACATACACCTCCATGTATTATACTTATCATCTCATCTCAAACTCTAAGTCTATCTTCATCAAGAAGCTCTGAGCTCATCCTCACTGTGATCGAACTCGACCTTGGTTAACTTGCAAATTCCACATAGTTCCTGATAAAACATCCTCATAAGCTGACTACACTACCTCTCTTAGTGTTTGCGAACCATCCATGTATCATTCACTTCACCAGGGTATGTTATCATCTCTATCATCATACCTTGTAGCTACGTTCCAACTTACATCATCTTTATCCTTGGTGTAAGGCATGCGTACTGTCCTATCTCTCACTCCCATAACAAGAAGAAATAAGCATTTGGCGGCCGTCCAAATACAGAGTTCTTCCCATTCCAGGAGTAGAGATGGTACATTCCACTTTGCCAGTACACCTTCAAATCTAAGTTGAAACGTGCAACTCCTGTCTAAACATCATGATATGAAAAATTACTTCCATGGAAAACTAATCTGAAATCTACTTGGGTCACCACACAATCCTTGGTCATCTCCTCTAGGTCTATAGGGTGCCGACACTTTTGGGGTCATCCCTTGTGACGACCCCAATTTCTACATACTTTCCTTAGTGACATATACAGATATGCGTGCACTCATATCTATAAATATCAAAAGGGAAAATAATAGAAATCAATATAGCCAACTAAAATCAGAGATAAGCCAAGATCAAGTTCACATCATAGCAAATAGCCACACAACATTTCATTCAACAATGTAAGATAAAGTCATACATATTGATACTGGAGAATGAAGAAGAATAAGTCTATGATTATAACATTGGATCTCAATCATCCTCAACATAATCTAGGGAAAGAAATAAACTAACATCCAACAAGAAAGAGATAAGAGGACTAGGTCTATCTAATAAATCCTCCATGCTTATTATTTGTGCCTTCAGGTACTTTGAATATGCATTGCACTTTAATCATCATTTGTTCCTTGCACCTAGAAAATACGAGAAACAAATACATCAACAAAGTTGGTACGTGGAGTAAAAGCTATACTATGCTGGTATATAAAATACTCAAAATTTGAGAAGGAAAATGAAAACGTTATTTAAAGGCAGAAAATCAGGTAATCCCAAATTATTAGCCTCATTTATGTTGAACATGCATTACTATGGTGGACTTAGCACATAATTGCATAAATAGTGGGGCCTTCCCCGTGTACCTTGTACTCTAGGGATCTCCCCGTATACCATGTACTCTAGGGAGGTGCTAGTCAACATTAAAGATTTCCCTCTCTAATAGGGAGTTTAATGAACACCACTAGTAACTACATTTCACTTATATTCAGTTATGTTCTTTTATGTTCAAGGCGGTAAATCATCAATTAATCATATATTCACATCCATCAATGTATATCAATTTCATGCAAACAATTACATATATTTAATATCTAGCAAAAACTAGTCATATAATTATATCTACGTACCTTTAATTCTCAGATCTGAATTCCAAAAGTCCTAAGTTAGGAGAAAGATAGTAGATCACCCTGAAAAGTAAACAAAACCCTAAGTTACTATGGATTCTCATTATTCCACTTTAGGGTTTCTTATTAGGGTTTAGGTCATTTGGGGTGTCACTTAGGATACATAGGATTCCGAGTTGGGGTTTGAGATTAGGGTCATCCAGGTTATTAAAGGATATTTCAGTTATTAGGGTTTTTCATAAATTGTACATAATATTCATGATAAGGTGAGAAAAACTAGAAATTAGGGTTCTTCTCAATTATTGAATCAACTATCTTCCTTAGGTAGAATTTCGAGTAACATGATGACCAAGATCATAATTAGTGTTTAATATGTCCCCAAGGCAGAAATAACATCATTTATAACTATTATTACACAAAATATGCATTAAAAGGTCATTAGTGATGGTAGGCCATATTTTCCAAAAAGGGTTCAGATCCAGGTCATGATTATATTTTATTTAGATACCTTGGATTTTTCTGATGAAAATGGTATATAGGTTCGATATTTTTTGATATTCCTATCATTTTCTAGGGTTTCTACAAATCTGACCAGTCAGGGAAATTTTAAAGAAATTAAACAAAAATAAAAAAAAGACTTGCGAGCTCTGCCTCGCAGATCATGCGAGGGATCCGACCAACCGGACCCTCTCACTGACCCACGAGCAAGTGCTCGTTTGGGATGGTCGCGTCAACAAGTGAAAGGTCAAAAGTACCCCTGGGGGGTCACCTATGCATCGTGATCGGGCAAGGGTAGAAGGGGAAGGTCACCCCTTTGATTGTTGCTCGTGCCATGGTTGCAGCGAGGCAACAGGGGATAGATCGATCAAATTGGGATGTTGTTCCAGGGAGTGAGTTGGGCTACACCGTCCATCAGGCTGAGTTCGTAGACTCATGGTGGTTGTGGGGAGGTCAGGCTCGTCGGAAAAGATGGTCTAGGCATTGATTTCCATCCAAAACAGGCTAGCACAGGTCGAAGAGGAAAGTTGCGAGTTACCTGCCCTCGGGTTGGATTGAGGGAGTCAACAGGTTTGCGACAGTCTACTGATGCTGTGGCGATCTTTCCGTGGCTCCGAGATGGTCCCAACCTCACCGGCGGTGGAGCTTTGGAGCTCGGCTGCGGCGTCTAGTCGACCCGAGGTCCTAGGCCTTCGAGGCTCCAACATGGGGTGGTATTCGACTCGTCGGGATCCTGAGATGGCGTGGTCACGTTCAATTGAGCGGAGAGGACCACTGGAGGGAGGCTGAGGTCGAAGTCTGGTGAGCTGGAGGAGCTAGAGGTCAGGGAAAAGGGGGCAAGTCCCGGTGGAATTGATGGTGCGGAAAGATGAAAGGGAGGTCAGGGAAGCTTTTGGGGGTCTTTTACAGACCCGGGGTGGAGTAGGGGGCTAAGCCCTAAACCCTGCGTCGCCACCAGTGAGAGGCGCGAGAGCTTGGGGGGTCGTTCTCCCTGATCCAAGGGAGTTGGGTGACGTGGTGAGGGTTGTTGAGTTCGGTTTGAGGAGGGGGTTAGTCCTCCAAGTATCTCGTGAGGAGAAAGTGGGGTTCGGGCGCGAGGGTCGTTGGAGGGATCGCAGGTTCAGCTGCCTGGCGAGGACCGAGTCAATCGGAGGTTGGAGATGACTTGGCAGTCGTCGGATCTTGCGGGTTCTGTGATCGGCTGATACGAGGGTGGAGATTACTCCCCCCTTTTAAATGAGTCGCGCCCAAGCCAACAACAAGGCTGCGTGACACATAAATGTCTAATTAAATCATAGACCTTAGTCCTAGGCTAGATTAGGTGACCTAATATACCAAATTTCAAATGTAATTAACTCTAAATTGGTAATTCCAATTGTAATGAGATTTTAGGCATAGTTTTATAATGCTATTAGTTGGCTATGGTGCAAGATTAGAGTCCCAATTCGATTATTGACTATGTCAATTGACTAAATGTCATAATACTTGTATTATTGACTTTATATATATCATTATGGATGGTCTAAGGTGATATTGATGATCCATTTAATCAAATTAGTGAGAGAGAAGATTGAGGGCATAATTGGAACAATTAAATTTGTAAGAGAGAGGAACTAAATAATATATATGTAAAAACTCACTCTGTCACATTCTTCCCTCCTTTTTAGAATTTTGTCCCCAAAATTCAAGCAGCCTGGAAAAGATATGGTTATTTCTTCTCGACCTCGATCTTTAGCTCCCAGGTGGCATCTGTTTCATCATGGTGGCTCCAGAGAACTTTCACCATTTCAATATGACAATTACTGCGAAGCTCCTTTGACTTGAAGTCGAGAATTCTGACTGGGGACTCAGCATATGACAGATCATCTTTCAACTCGAGAGGCTCATGATTCAAGATATGACTGGAGTCCTTGACATAGGGCTTCTAATTAGATACATGAAACACATTATGCATGGCACTATACTGAGGTGGCAAAGCAAGACGATAGGCACATTCACCAACCCTTTCAAGAATCTCGAAGGGTCCAACATAACGAGGACTGAGCTTTCCTTTGTTCTTGGAAAAAGCTCGAATAGGTCGGATCTTCAGAAATACATGGTCACCTTCCTTGAACTGACGTTCTCGATGGTGAGCATATGCATAAGACTTCTGTCTATCCTGTGCTTGCTTCATTCTCTGCCTAATCCATGCAACCTTATCAGAATACAACTGCATCTCCTCGGATTTCATCAGGGTACGCTCTCTGACATCGTCCCAGTGTAAAGGTGATCTGCATGGTCGGCCATAAAGAGCTTCATAGGGAGGCATCCCAATGCTTGCCTGATAGCTATTATTATAGGAAAACTCAACTAAAGGAAAGTAATAATCCCACGAGCCTTCCCAATCGAGAACACAAGCTCGCAGAAGATCCTCTGGAATCTGTACTGTACGCTCTGACTGCCCGTCTGTTTGCGGATGATAGGTTGTACTGAAGTTCAACTTGGTGTCCGATTCCTCTTGAACCTACTTCCACAGCTTTGATGTGAACTTCGGGTCCCTGTCTGAGACAATAGACGCTGGAACTCCATGCAGACGTACAATCTCCCGTATGTAGAGGTCTGCCAACTCAGAAACCTTTGCAGTAGTCTTCATAGGAAGAAAATGAGCTGACTTGGTGAGACAATCCACTATGACCCATGCAGCGTCGTATCCCTTCCTGGTCCTGGGTAATCCCACCACGAAATCCATGGTGATGTGTTCCCATTTCCATTCTGGAATTTCAAGGGGTTGTAGTAGACCGCCTGGTCTCTGATGTTCGGCCTTGATCCTTTGACATGTCAAACATCTGGACACGAAATCGGCAATATCGCGCTTCATGCCCCTCCACTAAAACTGACGTTGTAGGTCTTTGTACATTTTTGTCGTGCCTGGATGAACTGTGTACTTGGACCCATGTGCCTCATTTAGGATTGATGTCTTTACAGTTGACTGCTCAGGAACCCACATACGATTCTTGTAACGGAGACCACCATTAAGACCCACAGACAGATGCATTTGTGGCTTTCACAGAAGAGAAGATAGCTCTGTAAGATCGGGACTAGCCTTTTGTGCCTCAAGAAGTTCGAAATGTAGGTTGGATGTGATGGAAATGTTATTAACATGCACATGATCATACAGAAACTACGGTTTCCAGCCCACTAGATCCTCCATGTTTCTCCATTCAGGGACAGAAAGAGATGCACACACTGCCCTTTTTCTGTTAAGGGCATCAGCGACTACATTTGCCTTACCCGGATGATAAGAAATAGTCAAATCGTAGTCCTTTAGGTATAGTTTTATAATGCTATTAGTTGTCTATGGTGCAAGATTAGAGTCCCAATTCGATTATTGACTATGTCAATTGACTAAATGTCATAATACTTGTATTATTGACTTTATATATATCATTATGGATGGTCTAAGGTGATATTGATGATCCATTTAATCAAATTAGTGAGAGATAAATTTGAGGGCATAATTAGAACAATTAAATTTGTAAGAGAGAGGAACTAAATAATATATATGTAAAAACTCACTGCATCCAGAGAGTGCCCTACTCATCTGCCTTTGGGTCCCATGAGTTCATGAAGGTGATCAATCTCCTAACCCATGGCCCTCATACAATGATAGTTGTTACCTCCCGACCCTATGGTCACATGCAACTAGGGAATTAGGCAACTCTTTCTTTCATCGGTCTTATCCCTACCTGACCCTTGGATAGACTTAGGATTCCTTTATAGTACATGTCCAACTTAGAACCTTACCCAAGCCTTCATCATCTCTCTCTACATTCATGGGTTGTCATTCATCCTTTCATAAGGGTCATGGCGACCAGCCTACCTTGGTCAGGCCCCATACCAGTTACCTCCACGGTAACACATCCACATGCACATAGAGATGGTTATCTATGGGTCTATAGGTTCATTCTCATGCCATGTACTCTTCACTTAGCTTCTCAAGATCCTAAGAGACCTCTTTAGGTTAACTGAAACCAACAAAACTAGTATACACTCTACCAAAGGGTCCCTCTCCCAGGACAGGAGGAAAGCTTCACCTTGATAACTAAGGTCAAAAACGTCCTTAGGGTTTACATTCACTTGAGCATGCCTAACCCAGCAGCTACTAAGGCACAAGCAGACCATCATTTAAACCATGCTAGGTCATACTTGTTCTCTTTCCTCAACATTAGACCAACTTAGTTGTGAGGAGTTCATCAAAGATACCCTTAACTTAAGGGATTTCCTTTACCTCTACACATGAGGAGTTCCATGCTCGAAACTATAGAGACTCAAATCTCATCATGAGCATTGGATACACCGCTTCCCCTCTTAGGCCTAGGAGCCCTAGGTTCACCTAAGGGTGTCTGAATGCTTGCTCAATCTCTTAACCAAAAATCAAGCACGTCCAAGGTATGTCATGTACTTCCATGATCCTTCTACTCGAGCAACACTTCGGAGTTGAGTCCTCTTCTAGGACAACCAACTAGGTATAAAGCCTCACAACTGGTTACTTAAACCTCCTCAGGGTCTAAAGCACTCTTTATCTCATTCAACAGGTAATCACTAATACCATAGGTACTACAAGCATCGTCCTCCCTCTAAGGTTTGGTTCCTCTAAATTCAACCAAGATATCATCAGCCTCTAGGAATCAAGCATAAGGCAACCACTGGCATCTACTTAGGTCGCATCATTCTTGACTCCCCACTGTTCCTCATATCTCGGGGTTTTAGGCTTCCAACCTCCTTGTTGGGTTCTTTCTTTCTCTCTTTAAAGCTAAAACCACCTCCAATCATACCTACTAGAGGTCCCTTATCCATGAAGGCTCATGTCCTCAAGCAAACCCCTATGTGGTTGAAGCCTATGCTCAACTCATCTCTTTATGCTTATCTCATAAGCCATCCATCATGCCCTTCTGGCCAGGGTTTCAACCTACTACCGTACCACTGACGTACTCTGGGGGCATGCTATTACCTAATTGCATAATCCATAAGGTTTCTATAGGTACTTCACTAACTTCATCCATGAAGGAGCTACCCTTTGCTTAACACGCACGACCCTTTCCCGAGTTGCCAAAGGTGCTTGGTCACCCAATCTCACATGGCTCGTATGGCAATCCCAACATCTGGTCAACCATGACATCTAACTCATCATGTCATCTCTCTCTCTCTCTCTTTCATCTTCACTTAGGGTTAGGGTTAACATCATACTCAAAGGATGTGCTAGGTCTCTACTTTTAATGGAGGTCTCTACCTCCAACACTAATTCTCTCTACTCATCCTCCAGACAAGGAGGTCTATCCTCAGGTCTCTCTTGAGGGCAAAGACAACTCGTGTCATACGACCTAAGCATGTATCTATTCTTTAATTTGTGCTTAATCTATTAAGCTTATGTCCATGACATCTTATTTACATGCTTTTTATTAATTTGGTGGAGGATTCCTTAGACCTTATTAATTTTTCCCCATACCTCAAGAGGGTGAGGAGAAGAGAGAAAACCCTAATCCTTAAGGTCCTTAAGAGAATTTGAGTTGAGAAGGGATGAACAAGATGAGAGAGTCCTAAAGGTATCTTATTTCGAATCATACCCTAAGACTTTGGCCAGGCAGTCACACGGATCTGGGAGTCCTCGTATTCCGACTAGCGGCGCGAAGGAAAATATTGCCAGCCCCCGGTCGTGATCCTTTTCTAGACACCTCTGTCTTTCGGATAATCCTCTAATAACTCCCTTGGGTTCTACAAAATTTGTAAAATTTAATAATTAGTAAAGATTAATTGAGGAACCTATGCTCTCATACCAATTGTAACGACCCCACCTCCCAGTAACCCCCAATTAAGGGAGACCCAAAGGTCAGAACCGTTACTCAAATAACAGGATCAAAGGTTCGACAAATAATCAATAACAATTATGAAATTCTACTAACTAACTGGAATTGGTATAAAATTAAAACTTTACTTACCTTTGAAAACCTTGGAAATCTATCTATCCTGGTCTTGAATTATCCTATCTAATCCTCCTTGCACTTTATTTCTTTTTCCACGATGTGTCACTTTACTGTTTGTTCTTTCAGTTGTTGTTCCTAAAACACCGACAAACAAAACGTCGGTCAGTATATCGAAATATACTGGTATGTGGGAACAGCCAAAATCTTGCAAATATGGCTAACAATTTAATAATCACAATCAAATTAATTAACAAGCCAATTTACACTTTTAAGTATGACATTCTCCACCGCTTTTGCCCTAACCCTGGCATACCCACCTTAGGGTGCCCTTTGCCAATGACTTAAGGCCACCTTCTCAATCCCGAGCTTGGTGCCTAGGGGTCACCACTCGTGGTGCCCACTAGTCATGCAATATCATAGGCCACCTTCTTGGTGCCTAGGGTCACCACTCAAAGTGTCCATTGGTCTACCCATCTGGGCCTGACCTTTGGCATCATTCATCAGGGTGGCATGTAGGTGCGAGAATCCAAACTTCTATTTTTTTAATGTGATAATCATAGTGACTTTACGATTTGCATGTATGAACATACAACAGATAATTTGCATTCAATGCGATTAACCATCCGGAAAATCATCGAGAAACTAAGGCAGTTATCCATAATTAACCACATACCTGATCCAGAGCAACTTGATTGTCCAAGCAATAAGGTTAAAGAATCAATCAACAAGCAATCAACAATATCCTGAAATTAATGCATACGTTCTAAGTGTTATAGTTTATCTAGAACATTCTAAATCTAGACTTGGATTCCACCTTAGGCTTTCTAGACCACATTAGGGTTTTATTAGGGTTTTTGCCTCCATAACGCTTTTATCATATTAAATGCTCCCTTAGTTCATAAACCCTAATTTCAACATCATAAGCCCAATTAAAGTCGATTATTTCTCTTTGATACCGAAACTACCTTCTTTATCCGTTTAAGATATTTCAAGATCATTATACACATTTATCATCAATTCATAGTCCATTATGATCCAAAACACATAAGAACTTGATTTGCCATTAATTCCACCTTTTATTCATGAGAAAACCCTAATTTCTATATTAATGTTATTTATCCACAAATTAGGAATTTAAAGCTCAAAATAACATATTCCAACTTTAATCATGAAATTAATCAATTAAAGCCATTAATAGTCGAATTAATCAACATTAGGGTTTCAAGGCCCATTAAAGTATATTCATTTATATAAAACTCCAAATTAACTAATTATATGCAAAGTTCGTCCTTTTTCTTCCTAATGTTCCTTTTTATCATTAACAGGCTAATATCCACTTTAATCAGCTATTAAACCCTACTAATCACTTTAAATATATCAAAATAGGGTTTCTTTAATCATCATTACATTAAAGTTAATAACTTCCATTATTTTTCGAATTGCAAACGGTATCAGGCTTCAACTTTACTTTTATTGGATTCTTCACGTTTTTCTGATCAACTTTCATGATAACATGTCCTTATTCGACCTACCGATTAATTACTATGAATTTATCAAAACTCACTTACTTTCAGACAACGGGAGGTTGCCACGTCGCTTCCTCATGCAATCGTGGGGCAGCTTGCTTTGGGAAACATAATTAAATGACCGAACTGCCCCTCGCGTAAGTGGGTTGCACTTCATCCTGCAGAGGGCAGATTCGTCAAATGAGCCGGATCATCTTCAACCTCGTGAGGCTCCACTGGGAGTCGACCTGCTGCACGTCGAGGTCTGTCCCCCTCCCTCTCTAAGGTCTGAAACATGCCGCCACCCTCCGCCCTTGCTCCTACGGCCTCCACAACATCTGGGCGCCTCCCAGCTCGCAATCTAGGTGTTCGGTTTGGGCAGGCTAGGTGTGCGACCTGCAGCCATGGCTCCGGCCTTCTACAGGCTCGGCATGGTGTTTATGGTCATGGAGACGATGGCAGAGCCCGCCTTGGCATCGTATCACCTCACTCATCCACCTAGGTGACTCCACGGATCTCTGTTGCTCCAGGGGAAAGCACTACTCGTGGATTATGGTTTTTCCCAAGAAGATGAAGAAAAATAAGGAAGAAAGGATATGTGCAGCTCCTCAGAACTCACCCCTGACCTCTAGCCCTTTTATAGGGGAGGGTTTTCGCACCTCAAGATGTGCATCCTCCAAGATGCAAGATCTTGTCTCAATAGGAAACTAATTCCTTCATTAGAAAGAAAACTTTCTCTCTCCTTTTTCCTTTTGCTATTCCTCTCTCTTTAAATATTAGGATTTTCGAAAATTATTTCCTCTTTATTCCTTGTACTTGCCTTTTAATTAATTGGCACGGAATTATGGTTTTTTCTTTTAATAGAAAATACTTCCTTGTATCAATATTACAAAATTCATCAATAATATATCACATTATGCTCTTATTTTGCAATCTTGGTATTTTCTCTTTCTTTCCTCTTTATTGGGGCTCCTTGGAACCCAAGAAACTCAAAGAATTCGAAATTACTTTTTAAGGAATACTCATTATCCTTAAATGCATCAATATGCATTATTTCACATTATCTTATTTATTTCTCATTATTAGGTTGATTTCTTATTAAAATATCCCTCTTTTTGAGGATTTCTCTTTATTTCTCTTTTATTTTCCTCATTGGTATTCCTTTTATCATAAGGAATCCTTGGGATATGAAATTCGACCAAGGATCACTTAATTATACCTCTTTTTACTTATTTTCCACATTTCATCAATATTTTCAATTTCTTTCTTAATAAAGAAATACTTAATTGATCTTTTTCTTTTCTTTTTGCATTATCATGCAAAATTTGACTCCTTGGAACTCAAGGAACTCATGTGGCATGAAACCCCTCTTCGGATTTGCCTTCTAGAGGTTTCCACACCTTTCTTTTCTCAAAAACTCAATTATTCTTTATTAATTGGATTTCCTTGTTATTGGGCCCAATAGCCAATAAAGCCCACAACACAATCATCAAGGCTATTGTAAACGAAATCCCTTTATTCAAAACAAATTATATCTTTATTTGTTCAAATATCTTTTATGTGAGAAATTACATTTCTCACCCAAATGAATCCAAAATTTGGGGTTGTAACTGTAGTTCTTTTCATCCTACACTGTGTAATATTAGACACCAAATTTGGATGAAGGAGACATAGGGTTTGGTATCTCATGATGAGCTTTATTTTTGTTGTATATGGTGCACAAGATAAATGTTTATGTGGGACATTTTCTAATAGACGTGTTTTCTAGTGTTTCTCCTTATAAGAAGTCATTAGAGACGTCCTCATTTAAGGTTTGATCTACAAGATGGCTAGAGGCTCAAGCTTCTATCTAACCCATCTACCCTTGAGGGAAATGACATGATTGATACCCCTATTCTTGTGACATCCAATATTATGAGGTTCAATGTAGGGAACTACAAGTCCTACATTGATATACATGAGCATCCTTAGGCCTCCTAGTGCCTACCTTGTCCATACCAAGTCATCTTTTCTAGCCTGAAGAAACTCAGCTGGAAGCCACAAAAATAGTTTTAGAGAACATGTGATGTCGTACCTTATTTATCACCTCTAACTCTACCAACACCACCTTCTACTAGGAACTAGATAGATATCCCTAGCCCACACCTAAGTAGAACAAAACGTACTCTTTCATGTCATCCTCCTTCTAGTTTAAGTGAAAAATGTTACACCACCAATACATGGAGATCAAGCCTTGCACATCCAATACCAGGATATGTCCTTCATCCATACTCATATGGATGTCTGGGACATCATCTAGAAGCACTACATGAAGTTTTCTAGTGATAGGCCTCAATGACTAAACTCATATAATTGGCCCATGCGGCCAACAACAATAGGTTCCTTTGAACATGAACCCCCTATGAGCATCTACTTGTGCCTTACATAAACTTATTCTTATAGTGTTGACACTATTTTGAATTAGCTTGCGGTGGTGTGGAAACTGGACTCTCTTTTAAGTTGCCATTTGTATCTCTATTCTTTTCACATTCTTATTTCCATGCATGCCTTTTGTAGGGAAATATGACTACGAGATAGGCAACAATTTTTTTTATCTACCATATACCCCTTATCCAACGTACATGACAATTACTATAAGACAGGAAGGATGGTCTATGAGGATAAACCTGGTCCTAGAGCAACTCCAACGACAATCCTCATCATTCTAGATGTACAACTCAAAATCCCTGTTACACTGGGACTCGTATGACTGCTCCTCCTAGGATACCAAACTCGCACAACTCCTCTTGTCACAAACTGTTGGTTTATGATGTCCTCCTTAGAAAAAGACAATGACCACCTGCCTCTAGAGAAGTCCACAAGGACTGCCAAGAACTCCTTGTATTTTGATGGACCAGACAGGAAGAAGTCATCCCTCCCACTGGTGTACTAGTCACCAGCCTACTCTCCCCCAACAATGAACTCAATTATTTCTCTCCCTTTGGTTATCCCTCCCTAGTGAGGGTAGGACTTGCCTGGGCTCTTGTGGTTACCACAACCAGAGGGGACAACTTTGGTTAGAGAAACTAATTCACATTTGTCTATGTTGTGCTTTGGGAAGCCCCCGGTATCCCTCTATATATAGTAGAGGTCTGGGTCAGGGTTCCTAGTTGCTATATGGTACGGGATTAATATGCGGGAGTGGAAAGGACCAGAATATCTCAATTTTCATAACAATTCTAGAAATTTTGCAACCTACAACAGACCAAATGGCCATTTGGAAAATCCAAACAGTCATCTCGCATGTGAGACGGTTGTCTCTCACTGTAAGATAGTCATTTTGTAATTTCCCAATTTTACACGAATTTGGAAAATCAACTCCCATAAATTTTAGACATTTATTTTCTTGTGCGACAAGTATTGCTGAAATGAAATAAATAGGGAAACATCTAGAACCTTCCTTGAATAAACTGAACCATCTCACCCAAGAGAGACGGCTGTCTTGGTCACCCCAACGGTCGTCTGGTGACTCGAGTTGGCCCACTTAGGTTGGGTCGATTTGTTCCCTATTCAAATTCAACTCGCAACAAGCCTAACATCTAGATGCCTATCTCAACACTTGATACTATCATTTGGCACTCCAGACAGCCGTCTCAACACTTAAGATGGATGTTTGGCAGTGTTGTCAACCTATTTGTTGCATGAATCAAATATCTATACACATCATTACTTAATTCAAATGCCATTTGAGATCTGTACTCCTCTTCTAGATCAAGACTATGTGGGTGACCCTATAGGTCCCATATTACGTTGGCAGTGAATGTACATAACACTTATGACATCATAAGCAATGAGTGGTGCCTGGTTGCTCATTAATGCTACCCAAGTAAATGGAAAGTTGGAGAACAACTTCAACCTAAAATATGTGTATGGTGTTATAGTGTTTGTATAGTTCCTTTGTCATTGATCTCCAAATTGTACTAGAGGTGTGGAGTAGTGACCCTCATTATTATTCAATCTTGTTTCTTGGACCAACAAAAGACTGTCTAAGATATATCTAATCTCAATATCACATATTGACTCACATGCGCATGGCCATGGTTTTCTCATTCTCACTAATCAAGAGGCCTAGGACATCACACTCCAATAGGAGGGAAAATCCCATATCTATCATTCACAGTCTATCCCCATGTGTCAAATCCATCTAATCATCACCTTCATAGCAACCCATGTTTCAAGACTATGTTTGATAATTTCAAAGTGTACCCAATGACATGTGATGAGTGTAATGATTTCTGGTCTAAGAACCACAACCATCACCATCACTGTGACACTTGACTATGACTTCCATGAAGATGGACTCCATGGGTCAGTCTCACAGTGAGTCTGTCTGATACACTATTCCCTAACATGTATCTGTGTGCCTGGTTCGATATCCCATATTATGACTAATGGGATCTAGTCATCAACCTACTCACACTCTAATCTTCAGTGTTATTGTTGTCTATCAACCTTCCACAATAACAACTGATCAGGGACATAATGAGAATATGTATATGTACTCTCAACATCCATATGATCTCATCCACAAGGTTGGTAAATTGATTACATATGTCATTGAGTAATTTGATTCTCTAGACATTTATAATATTACATAATTATCTCATAACTGGATTAAACATAATAAATTGGAAGATGCCCTTTTATTAATAATCAAATTAGTTTTACATGATATGCCATTACAATCATCACATGATTGGCTCTCTGGGCACACATAACCAATAGACTCCCACATGCACTTAGACCCAATCACCCATGAATCTTATTCCAAGTGACCTAACATGACCATCATTCTTCTATTGTGAAAGTGCATGTGTTAAGGGATCATCAACAATGCTCTCAGGTGGAACTTTGCAAATCTTTACATCTCCTCATTGTACAATATCTCATATGATATGGAACTGCCTTTGTATATGCTTTGAGCACTAATGCGATCTGGGTTCCTTAGATTACACACTAGCTCCATTGTTTTCACAATATAGCTCAATTGCCTCACTGATGCTTGGAATGACCCCAAGTTCTGTCATGAAATTTTTGATCCATACAGACTCCTTTGTTGCGCTCAATGTGGCAATATTCTCGGCCTCTGTTGTAGAATTGGCAATTTTCTCTTGCTTGGAATTTTTCCATCTCACAACTCTGTTGTTAAGGAAAAATATGAATCCTTATTGTGATTTGTAATCAACTTGATCTGTCTGGAAGCTTGCACATGTGCTACCCTTTGCAACGAACTCTTCCTCTCTGTCGTAGACCAAGAACTGATCCTTAGTCCTTCTCAAGTACTTGAGGATGTTCTTTATGGGTGTCCAGTGTGCATCACCTAGATCTAAATGATTTGTGCTCGTCATGCTCAGGGCATACGAGATGTCTGGATGGGTGCCTAACATTGCGTACATGATTGATCTAATTGATGATGCATATGGAACCTCACTCATGTGTTCCCTTTCTTAACATTAACTAGGACATTGACTCTTAGAGATGGTCACTCCATGCAACACAAGAACAATTCATCTCTTTGAGTTCTCCATGTTGAACCACTTCAATGCTTTGTCAATGTATGTTCTCTGACTTAGTATAAGAAGCCTTATGCATCTATCCCTATAAATATTTATCCCCAAGATGTAGGATGCTTCTCCCAAGTATTTCATAGAAAATGTATTTCCAGGCCACATCTTTTCCTTTTGTAAAGTAGGGATGGCATTCCTCATCAATAGTATGTCATCTACATACAATATGAGGACTGTCACTATGCTCCCACTAACCTTCTTGTACAGACAAGGTTCATCTTCATTTTGAGCAAAGATAAACCATTTGAATGTCTCATCAAAATGAAGATTCCAGCTTTGAGATGTTAGCTTCAATCCATAGATTGACGTTTGTATTTTAGAGACTCTATTGGCAAACTTTAGATCTATAAACCCCTCAGGTTGTGTCATATACATATCCTCTACAAGATTCCCATTTAGGCTCATAGTCATGATAAGATGCAATAGCAAGCATGATCCTGATGGATTTAACAATGGTCGCTAGAGAAAAGGTTTTTTCATAGTCAACACCTTGAACTTGGCTGATACCCTTTGCAACCAATCTACCCTTATAGGTTTGGACCTTTCCATCCATGTCGATCTTCTTCTTGAAGACCCACTTGAACCCTATGGGTTTTACCCCTTCAGGTGGATCCCCTAAAGTCCATACTTTGTTGGTATACATGGATTCCATCTCAGATCTCATGGCCTCAAGCCATTTCTTAGACTCTAGTCCATCAATAACATCTTTATAGGTAATTAGCTCATCATCTATGACCAATTCACTACATTTGTGAGTCACACGTATCCATATCTCTCAGGTTCAAGGCATGTCCTATTAGATCTTTTTGGTTCCTATGTTACTTGAGTAATTTGAGATTCCACAACATCTTGTAAACCTCCTTCTTCCACTAGTTCATCTATTGGTTCAATGTTTCCTTGTTGGTCTCAAACCTCTTCGAGTTCCACTTTTCTCCCACTGATTCCTTTGGAACTAAAGTCCATCTCAAGGAATGTAGCATCACTGGGAACAAACACTTTGTTGTCAGATTGGGAATAAAAGTAATATCCTCTTGTTTCTTTAGGATATACAACAAAATAATATTTATCGGATCTTGGGTCAAGCTTTTTAGGAAACATTTTCTTAACATAAGCTTCGCAACCCCAAATCCTCATAAAAGACATATCAAGACGCCTCCCATTCCATATCTCATATGGTGTCTTTTGAACTGACTTAGATGGTACTCCGTTTAGTGTAAATGTGGAGATTTGTAGAGCATGCCCCCAGAAGGTAGTCGGAAGCTTAGCTAAAATCATCATTGATTGAACCATATCTAGTAATGTGTGGTTCCTTCTTTCTGATACACCATTTGCTGAGGTGTTCCTGGAAGAGTCCACAGGGATTGTATCCCATGGGATCTAAGAAGGTCCTCAAACTCTTACTCCACCTCGATCAGAAATAAGTGCCTTAATACTTTTACCAAGTAGGTCCTGTACTTCATTCATAAACTCCTTGGACCTGTCAAGAGCTTTTGACTTATGTTTCATCAAGTAAACATAGCCATACCTACTGAAGTCATCATTCAAGGTAATGAAGTACCGATACCAACCTCTAGCAGTTGTTCTAAAAGGTCCACCCACATCAGTAGGTATGAGACCTAATAGATCACTAGCCATTTCATTGTTACCTGAGCAAGGGGTCTTATCCATCTTGCCCAACAAACAAGTTTCAAATGTCTCTAATGATTTGAAATCAAAAGAGTCCAGATAACCATCTTTATGGAGTCTAGATATGTGATTCTCATTTATGTGCCGTAGAAGACAATGCCAAAGGTATGTTTTGTTTGATTCATTGAGTTGTTTCCTTTTGGTATTCACGTTATATACACCTATCTCTATATCTATCAAGTATAGACTATAAGACATTAGGGCAGTTCCATAAAAGACCCCATCTTTACTAATAGAATATCTTCCATTCTTTTTTAGAAATTTGAATCCTTTCTTGTCCGAACAAGATACATATATGATGTTCCTATTAATGGCAGGTACATAATAGAAGTTCTCTAGTTTTATTACAAGTCCACTTGGTAGAGTTAACTCATAAGTTCCAATTTCATTGACCGCAACTCTTGCGCAATTGGCAACACACAGTTCAACCATACCTTTCTCTAAAGGTCTAGTTTTTTTTCAGATCCTTCATATTTGAGAAAATGTGTGATCCACATCCGGTATCAAGTACCCATGATGAAGAAGTTTTGAAGTTAATCTCAATAACATATACCCTAGAAGTAGATATCTCTTTCCCTTGCTTCATATCCTCGGGTTCCCTTATCTTACTCCTTACTTTGAGTGTAGAAGATTTGGACTTTAACTTAGCCCCAACAGCTTTTTGGCTTTGCCTTTGTCCTTGTACTCACCTCCGCTGGTTAACATCACAGATTTGTCGATCTTTAATTGTGCTTTGACATTTATCAAGTCATCAAGCAACTCTCAAAGCAGTCCAGCCATGTTGCTAAAGTATTAACACTCAATGAACATGCTATATGATTTAGGCAATGATAACAAAATCATATTCGTGGTCAACTCTTAACCCAAAAGAAATACCAGTTTCTCAAGGGGATCCATATGCCTAATCATATTAAGCACATGGGGCTCTATTGGATCTCCTTGTATTAGTTTGCACTCAAATAACACCTTAGAGACATTATATCTTTGATGCTTATCGTGTTGTTTATGCAAATCATAGTTCATACAACCCAACATAAGGTTCTTGATGTTCAGAACATCATTGGTATGCTTCAAATAAGCATCCATGTCAGTCTTTGGTGAATTCAGAGTGGATGCTGGCTCTGGTATATCAGGATCATGCAAAACACTTCTCAAGGTCCTAAACCAGTTATGGAAATAAATATCGTTTAAATTGTCTGAATGTGATGATTTGTTTGACATTTGATTCTATAAGATATAAAATTTGTATTTTCCAAAAACCCTTTCTAATTTGATTTGATCTAAAAAATTGACGATATAATTAGGTCTTTAATAATTATCTCTCCCACTATTGCATTCAAATTGATAGCCCTCAATATCAATTTAGAATGTTTTAGCGTTAATATTCAAGTGGGTAAGATCCATGACGATTCAACGGTAGCCTGATCAACGCCATAAACTTAGACAACCATCAAGGTAAGCAACTCTTTCCAATCAAACCATATGTAATTCTGGATAGATGATATGTGCAACCCCTTGCCATAATCATCTGCGTGCCTCTGGCCCCAGACGCTCTGAGAATAAGTAGTCTAGCCTGACCCAAAAGTCGACAATAATATGCACCCCGCGGAGGCAGAAACTACATAATTACCATCACACTTCCATGAGATAGACGAAGCACCCCGCAAAGGCGGAACATACGGTTAGTCGATCAAGCTTTTCATGTGTGCCACTTTTGGAAAGCATTTAAGACTTGATATGTTACTTGAGGGCGTTTGTATTTATAAGTATATACATATACTTTATCCAATCACCATATATATAGTACGTATCATATACATGATATATCCCACAACGAATATGATATATCCCACAACGAAAACATGCAATAAATGATAGTTATGGTTATGGACATCCTAATGTAATCCCTATGACCCATAAGGAATTGAGTCATCTAGGTCTACATCACATGCAGAAACCTATTGTTGATGAAGTTTCATGTCTACCAATCTAGGTTGATTGGTTCAACCCTTGAACTGAAGAGCTCGCCTCTTGGTCGGTTGTTAGGTTGTCTCACCGATCGTCTAGTTCCATCAATCCACCATCTGTTGGCACCTCCATCTAATCGGTCGGGTCCACAAGGCAGTCGGTTCGACTCATCCTTGTAGTCCTCCATGGTGTTCTAGCCAATGGCACATCATCGTCAGACCGTCCTTCATCTTCATCATAATAGGAAAGTAAACTATCCTACTTTTACATAATTATTTGTAAACCTTGAGTTACATTCGAGGGGAGAATGGGTAGGAAAAAATTAACTTTACATTGGGAAGATAAGATAGAGGCTTGATACACAAACTGAGATAAGAGGATCAACCAAGCATACAGGCATGCACAAAATAAAGGGTAATTGGCCATAACCATGCTACACATCCACCATCAAAACCACTTTTTGGGCAACACATGTAAATTGCATATATGCATCTCATATATATATATTATATATATGTGTATATATACATATATATATATATGTATATGCATATATCTCTGTGTGTATATATATGTATATGTATATATATACATATATATATATATATATATATATATATATATATATATATATATAGAGAGAGAGAGAGAGAGAGAGAGAGAGAGAGTCAGGCTATTGTACATTGGAGTGTATCGGCGACACCATACACCTCATTAGTTTTTAAAGATGCAGTAACATTTTGAAAATTCTAAACCATTGATCTTCTTACATATCTTAAGAACATACTATATTAAATTTTAGCTCACTTAGATACTTATAGGTCATGCATCTAAAGGAGGAAAGAATCATGTATTTCAAATTAGTTTTGTGCATTGAATTTGTTGTCCTTGGATGAGTGACTTAAACTCATCCAAATGACATCAAATGTTGTATCGTCCTATTATTATTGTAACTAAGAAGATAAATGGATTGGATATTGGAAAGACAAGGTCTAGATAGGGAAACAACATTGAGATGTACGACGTAATCTATACACTCGAGTATATTCTAGCCTGACTCTCTCTCTCTCTCTCTATATATATATATATATATATATATATATATATATATTAGTTTGGGATTATTGTGGTGTTTGGAATAGACAATATATTATTTGCATCGTATGAAATAATAGAATGACAACACAAAAATCTGATCATATTTATTATCCCATAATATAGCAAATTGACATTGGCTCTAATACTAGTGTAGGGAGAAATGATATATATATATATATATATATATATATATATATATATATATATATATATATTAGTTTGGGATTATTGTGGTGTTTGGAATAGACAATATATTATTTGCATCGTATGAAATAATAGAATGACAACACAAAAATCTGATCATATTTATTATCCCATAATATAGCAAATTGACATTGGCTCTAATACTATTGTAGGGAGAAATGACTACAAGATAGGTAGGGGAAACAAAATTTTATGTACCATATTTCCCTTATCTAACAGATCAAGTCAATTACTATAAGACATGAAGGATTGTTTATGAGGATATATCTTGTCCTGGAGCAAGTCCATCGTCAATCCTCGTTGTTGAAGATGTGTAACTCTAAATCCTGGTTGCACTGGGACTCAGATGACAGCTCCTCCTAGGATACTAGACTCGTATGTCGTCTTCTGTAACAGATCCTCTCATCATGGACTTCTGGTTGACGATGTCCTCCTTAGTGGCAGACAATGGCCTCCCACCTCTAGAGAAGTCCACATGGACCGTCTACAACTCATGTCGTCATGGCTGAATCGGACAGGAAGGAGTTGTCCCTCCCGCCAACGTACTAATCACCAACCTACTCTGCCACGATAATGAACTCATTTGTTTCTCTCCCTTTGGCTATCCCTCCCTATTTGGGTAGGACTTGCTTGGGCTCTCGTGGTTACGACAACTAGTGTGGACAACTTTTTTTGACCAAATGATCCTCAATTTTTTAGACCTTGCAAGTCCCAAATTGTCTCATTTTGTAAACTATTGGCTTTTGAATCAATAAACAATAATGAATTGATCTATAATTTATAGTTTTACTTTTGAGATTTTTATTAATAGAGACTAGTTTGAATGAATTAGACATGTAGTAAAAATTCAAGAATTTTAGGATATCTAATTTTGGAATATTAAAATTTGGAAGGAATTCAAATAAGATTGTGTAATCACATCGATGATATATAATAACATTGCACATGCCTCTTCGGTCAACTATGGACACTATTACACATTGTGGTTGTATGCTGACCACTCATACCTATCCCACTAGTGCACTCAACCTCAAGATTGTATTGTTACTCTCCATCCCTCTGCCAACTTCACCTATAGTGGAAATCATGAACCTATGAGAAAGGATGTCAATGCCACCATACCCTTTGACTAAGAAATAGAAGCACACGGGAGAGTATCCATGGCAAAATGCTTCTTGCTTCCTTGGCTATAGTTGCCCAAATTTAGTGTTTCTCCTGGTCTTCTATTGCTTCTAGACTCTCTTCTTTTCATGGTTTGAGGTTTCTCCCATCAATCTCCTCCTTTAGTTCCCATCTTCCTTACCATTTAAGAGGTTATCAAATCATTCATTCCATCATATTGTTGATCATGTATGCGTATGAGTGATAAAGGTTGTCATCTCTTGGGTTTAGATGTTGGACCTAAAAAATGCACAAAACATCATACACATGTTTCTTTTCCAAGAACATGGAATGAAGGTTATATTACTACTGTTCAAACCTGAAACATGACTCCCATCATTCGTTGTTAAAGCATGCAAGGACCTCAGACTCAGACCCTCCTTACACTACCTCTTCCTATTTCCCAAGTAGACTCTCACCTCACTAGCCCTACATATTCGAGGCTTTCCATCCCTACTTCCTCCTACCTACTCGGCCACTGACCCTACAAGCGTCACAGACTCCAATCCTACTTCTAATTGCATTGAAGCTTTGTGTCATAGTCCACCTGGGAACACCACTGAGAGAAGCCACTAATGATCCGTAGATCCAACAAGATCTCATACCTGCTTACAACACCGAGGTTGAACACCCTAAAACAATTAACCAAATTGTAGAAAAGACTTTCTCGTTCAATGCTTCTTGGAATCATTGTCCCTTGCATTGTTCGTGATTCCCTACTCGCATATCTTTCACTCTACGCCTCCCTCCATGTCTCCAATGTCCACTCAGCCATTGTGCAAGGTCCTAAATAAGGATGGAAGCAGGAGTGTATGAGCCAGACTATGGAGCAATGATGAGAACTTCTTAGTTCCCACCCAATCTTGCGATAGAAATCAAAGCCTTCCCTTGATTTCTAAATATACTATGATTGACTCAATGTGGTCACAATAGAAACATGCCACCAAACAAATGTTGGGTTGAGTCTCACGAACTGTGGAGAAAAAGATGAGGGTGACCTCCATATTTGCTTGGTCTATCATATTCACTAATCATTGACATCACTTGCAAGCCAGTGGACACCAGGTGGTTGACTCCCTTTGTTATTTTCTTTCCAAATTTGCAAATATATGTAATTAAAATAATGATATGGATGGTAGTGAAAAGTTACAATTAGTTAGACTGGTCAATTTGATTATTTTCTTAGTAAACTCAAGATTCAATACTACTATAGATAGTAATATGATGTCAATGGTAGAATGGGAATTTTATGATAGTAAAACTGATATTTGAACCCTAGTAACCCTGTAATACTACTTTAAATATTTTCAAACTACACACACACAATATGAATTGATGAAACTATTGAATACATATCAATATTTTTTTACACAAAATTTCTTTTAGAAGGAATATGTTTAATAAGGATTTCCCTAATGAAATGACTATAAATAAGTTTATATCTTGGCTCATTCACATTAGATAACATTTACTTTCGATTTAATATAAGTTACTTTACCTTTATTCATATACATAGTATTAGCTACATACATATAATTATATACATAATTCATATCTAAGTATATGCATCTATGTAACTATGTGTCCATAAATTATTTTGAGCCCTAGACTGACAATTATGTCATACAAAAATAACAAAATCTAATTTAATAATATTATGGATTTATGAACATATATGACTTAGTTAGTAACCTAGAAATGACTAATATGGGAAAAGTAGATGAATAGCACACGAAAATAAAAAAAGGAATCACTAACTACGTAGATGAGCATTTGTCATTGAATGATTCAAAGACAATAGTAACCAATTTCATTGTACACTTGTATGTCTCTTTGAAATTGACTTTCGAGGCTCCATAATTGGAATGCTTGAATTTGTAGACATTTGATACAAAGGTGTGAAATTACTATTTTTATGTGATTTTATTCCTCTTAAATAAATTAATGAATTAGAAAATCTGGATGGATTGACTGTCTTTTGAAAACATTATTATTTCTCTTTGAAAAGCCTCTAATATTTGTTATTCCTGGATTGTAACACAATATTGAAATGCCAAAAAGGGCAAGCTAGTGCCTACTAGATCATGTGAAATTACACTTTCGTGACTCTATGCAAAGAAACAACATGAGGTCCCTTAGTGTACTGGTAAATGCATGTGGTATGTTGTTATTATCAATGGAGGGAACGCATGGCTTCCTTCATAAAATAGACGTGTTATCGATTGATATCTTGAACAAGTAGTTTTGAATTTCAATTCAAGTTACATCTTATAGATATTTGTAGATCTTGGTTAGAAGTTTATACTTGTTTATATGATGGATTCTCTGCATATTTTCATGAAAATTTCTAGTAGTCAGCAACATACTTTGCTTAGTTTTCAATTAATTAGTTGTGTATTGGTCATTGTGACTAAGAAATGTTTTTGCACAGTGCACATGTGATAGCATTTATTTGCAAAAATGCATGAACAAACATGTGTTTCCAAAAAAAATCCAAAGAGACAACATGGATTAGGAAGGAGATATGTTTTGTTGGAGGAAAGATGAGCATAAAAGTAAAAATTTATTTACAAGTTTCAATGTATGTGAATTTAGAGATTATGTGTGTTCTGATTAAATGTGTGTTGTAAAGATTGTTGTATACACTTATGAATGAAATTATGTTGATTTTTTTGTAAATATTATGTTTCTTCTTGATAATATCAAAGAAATATATAGTCGGTACTCATGCATATCTTACAGAAATATAAGGCAAGTTAGTGAATGAAACTAGAATGCTAGAACCTAATCAAGTAATTGACACCAAACCATAGTAATCCTATCCAAACTTATAGTGTTGACCAAGAATATAAGTAGAAATTACCTAAAACTTACATGGCCATATGTGTAGTCTAGTCAATCAATGCATGGAACTTCTAAACTTCATTCAAAAGTTGTTGGTCTATATTATTTTGTATTAGAAAATTGATTTTTATATATACGTATACACACACACATATATATATATATTTATTTATATATATATATATATATATATATATATACTCTTGACCTCCTATATTTTTAGGAGGGACGTCGGAATATACTTACCTAATTCCGATATATGGATATTATTGGATATTGGATTTCACCACTAGATTTTGAGTGTATTAGCATATATTTGATTTCTACAATGGATATATAGACTCCTAGTGGATATTGAATTTTTCTGCTAGAATTTGCGTACATTCAAAACTTTATCTAGTAATGATTTTCTTCCATTTGTAATTCGCCTCTATGAATTGACTTACTTGGAGCAATAGTTGTTACCCATATGCCCAGTATGACCTTGTATAAAATCACTAAACATTTTAGAAATGTGTATAAAATATAACTAAATAAAATCTTTGAGTTACTTGATGTTTATCATGCTTCTTATGTTGATTACTCAATTTGAAAATATAATTAACATCCATTTGTGGGTAGAGAATGCTAATGTGTTAATCTACATATTTGGTGACTACCTTACTCAATACACATGTTTAATTAACACAAAATTTCATTTCATTATCCTACTTTCTAAGTATAGGTCATACGATTGTACATTTCAATTTGATAATATTCCATCACAATAACTCTGACATAAGTACTCTCTAGAATATTCAGTTGGAAGTATTGCGATAAAAATGTCAATAATAGGAAACGGATTGTACATACATATTATTATTATGAAAATAGAATGTCATTCAAAATAAATCTAATAATAAATTTTATGAATACTTTTTTATAATGAACAAAAAATCAATATTTGGTATTTTATCTTAACCTTGATGTTGATAGGAACAATTTATGTATTAAATTTTTGGAATGATGTAAAAGTTTGATAATAGTGTTAGAAACACTAAAATTGGAAATCCAACTTGCATACTAGTATATTATTATGTAAAATTTATACTTCCCAACCACATGATAAATATATAATTTATTTGATAAAAAAATGTCACAATTACAAAAATAGGATCCAACAATGTTTTTCATAGGTAACGATGGGACACATTTAGTATCCATGATTAAACCTAGGATAAAGGTAAGGGTGTTACATTTCCTAATCCCAAATCAATATGAGAGTACATTGGTCAGGTGGAAGTGATGTGGGTCATACCCTAGCAAAGGAGATTTAAAAATATGAGTAAGTGGTTTTGGGGAACCATATACTATTAAGGGGCAGAGAGTAGTAACATTCTACAAGTTGGACATCATAAGTATGAATTGTTTAAATTCCATTTGTTTGAAGTCGAAATACAAATTTCATCATTGAATTAACTCCTATTATTTCATTATTTACAATTATCATGCAATTTGATATTATTTCATGTCTATTCACACTATTCATTCGCAAATCACTTACTTATCCTCATTTTAGAAAAATCACATAGTGAAGTGCATCTTTCAAACTTCATTTATCAAACCTCATTTATTATTTTAACTGTAGGATCATTTTAGAGAAAACAAAGAAAATATTCTCGATATTTTCTCAGACCTTGTTGTTGCCAAATTCTCACATTCTAGAAATGGTTTCCTTTTGAATCAACAAGAAAGTAATATAAATTAATCTTTATATATATGGGGTCAGAACTGTCAAAACTAGTAGTTTTATTTTGAGATTTTGTATTTTAAGGAAATTTTGTAATAAAATAAACACATAGTCCGAATTTTAGAATGTTTATGAGTTATATAATTCCTAAGGAAGTCAAATAAGCCCATGTTAATCACTTGAATGATAGAAAAGGGAATCTGGTACCTATGTTGAGATGGGGCTAGGAAATATAATGCCAGCCAATTTCACTATCCAATTTGTGTATCATACTATCAAAGTGCCTAGAGTAAGGGTATATGATGTCTAAATGATTATAGATAACGAAATGTCAGCTGTGTTTCCAATAGACATTATTATTCTTAATATGGAACTAGAACACAAGAGGACTCTTATAATCTTTGTAAGGCATTCTTGTCTACACTTGATGTTAAAATACATGTGCATAGGGGCACCATGACAATCTCTTTCATGAACATGAAGATAAAGATCAATATATTCATGACCTACACCTGACAAGAACAAGATGAGGATCTTACAGATTGTCTCTTTGAAGAAACATTTGATTACTAAACTACTTTTTTGCTTAGTAAGTATGCCCCTCATTTTATCATAGGTGAAAAAATGTCCTATACAAAATGAAACAAGAAATAAAGACAATGAGATACATATAAATAAAAAAATGAAGCTATCTATACATGTTGATTATCATCAAAATGTTATTCAAGTAGACATTCTTCTCAAAAAAATTCCCTCTAAAGACTATGTAGTTTCTTTCAACCCAAAGAGAATGCATATCTATAATACAAAAAAGATGCCCATCATTTTTCTTGAATTCAAAATAGCTAAGAACACAGTTCAGAACACTTGGAACCATCTCATTTTCCACTACTTTATTCCACTTGTACTCAACATAATGACATCTGAAGAAAATGTGCTCAAGAATTTCTGAGTCCGCTTCAAAACAATAACATCTAGAATGATGTACATACTAGATCTTCGAAGATAATCTAGGGATGGAATATTATCAAGGGAGACTTTCCAAAATTTCAAAAAAAAAAATCCTAGGGTGATTGAATTTCCAAAGCCAACATCCCCAACTTACTTCCTGATAACGTGTTTTTACTAAAGTTTGAGTAGTCTTTAAGACTTGACAATTTTTTTAATTGATATAGACAAAGTCTCTAGTAAAATCACTTCAACTCAATTTTATTCAAAAGATTTATGAGATCGGAAAAACATCTCCTAGTAGGGTTATTCCACACATCATCTTGAATAAGTTTGCATAAGGATCCAGTAATACCACACTCAATTCTCAAATGTTCTTTTTGTCAATACAATCCCCTAAAATTTTGTTCTTACGTAACCAAGAGTCCTTCCAGATTTTCAGACTCTTCCCATCTTCAACTTGGATACCAATCATAGTAATAAGAAAATTATTCATTTGAATGATATTCTTCAACATCTAGGAGGTATTGGGCTTAGATTTGCATGCCTAGAAATATAGAAATGTTGAAGGTGAACATCTTGAGAACTTATATGATCAATGGGATGAGGAGCAACTATTGAACACAAATGAGAAAGCCCTTTACATTAAGAAAGCATCCACAAGATTACAAATGGATAATTGATTGAACTCCATTCTTGGATGAAAGTGCTAAACTTGGAACTTGTTGGAGGAAACCCACGTAGGTTTGAGGGCTTTCACATTCCCACCTTGATTTTTGACATTGCTTTATTTGTATTTTCTAAGAAACACACATATCTTACTAGATAGTTTTGTTATTTTTAATCCATATTAGAATAGGAATTTTGATTAAAGAATGTGTTGGGTTTTGGAGAAGATAGAGAAGCAGCGGAAACAAAAAAAAATTCTCCCCAAACCCAGAACAAAAGGAATCGCGTCAACATCTATATGATAGGAAAGATGGTTTGTGAATCATACCTTGTCCCGAGGCTTGCTCGGCGACAATACCTCACGCCTTGCGTGGTCTTCACCTCCGGTCTTGGACGGTGTCTGTGTAGCTCCTGGTCACACCGGGACTGACTCCTCCTTCTCCTACCGGACTGTCGGATGACAGTTGTCCTCCTGAGCGGCAGTGATCTCCCGCCTCTGAAGTAGTCCACACGGACCACCTGGAACTCCACTCTCCTTGTCCCACAAGGAAGTGGAAGGAGTAACACCCTTCTGTTGACGTACTAGTCGTCAACACACTCTCCTGCTGCCAATTCCAACTACAGTTGTCCTTCCCTTGCTGCACCTCCCTTTGCGGGAAGCACTTGCTCGGGCTCTCTCTTGGTTACCAAAACCAGAGAGAACGATAACTTTGCAGTGCAATCAACTTGCACTGAGTTGTACTCTGAGAAGCCCCCAATACCCCAATATATATAGGCGGGTCATGGGACAGGGTTCTCTGTCCCCGGAAATATGGGACTAAAAGCAGGAGTAGAAAGGTTCGAGATTTTCCACAAAAGCAACCAACTCACAACCTGAACCGATCGATTGACAAGTGAACCAGTCGGTTGGGGACCTGAACCGGTCGGTTGGAGCACCAACCGATCGGTTGGGACCCTTGAACCAATCGGTTCACTCACGAACCGGTCGGTTGGGGTTCCAAGTCGGTTCCCAATTGACTTTCCTTCTTTTGTTTTCAATTGGTATCGAATACCAATCCTATTTCCAATCAAATTGGACAACTGAAACGAAAGGAAAATTCTCACCAATCCTACTTTCCCAAGTTGCTCGGTTGCACCAGTTGAACCGATCGGTTCAACACTTGAACCGCTCATTTCACGTGCATGAGCCGATCGATTCCACAATTGAGCCGACCGGTTCAGCAACCTCAGCCGACCGGTTCATCACATGATCCGACCGGTTCATCACATGAGCCGATCGGTTGGGAGTGCAGGTTGTGCAGAATCTGTCAATTGCGATTTCAATCAATTCGATACTCCAATCAATGCGTCCAACACCTTGAACATTATGATATTTAGCTATCGATTAATTGAGTGTTTAATTGAACTACTAAACTCCTTTAGTAATCAATCTAAACATTGCTTGTGGACAAAACTCCTCTTCCAGGTTAAATCCTATGCGTGTGACCCTGCAGGTCCATTTCACGTTGGCAGTGAAAGTCCATAACACTTATGAATTCACGAGAAAAGAGCGGTGCCTAGTCACACATCATTGCTACCCAAGTGAAATAGAAAGTTTGAGAACAACTTTCATCCCTACAATCCGTGAATGGTGTTACAGTGAATGTATAATTCCTTTGTCACTGATATCCAGAATGAACTCGAGGCATGGAAGAGTCATCCTGTCAATGTTCATTCATTTCCTTGATCTCAGAGTAGACCGAGTGAGATGTGTATGACATCAATATCACATATTGATTCACACGTGCATGCGCATGCCTTTCTCAATCCTACTCATCAAGTGGCCAAGGATATCAAACTCCCTTAGGAGGGACAAATCCCATATCTATCACTCACCCCTCAAAATCCCCATGTGTCAAAGCCACCCAATCATCACCTTTATAACAACCCATGTTTCAGGACTGCGTTTGATGATGTCAAAGTGTACCCAACGACATGTGTTGAGTGTAGTGATTTCAGGTCTAAGAATCACACTCACCACCATCAGTGTGAGAGTTGACTGTGACTACCAAGTCATGGTTCCATGTGTCACTCTCACGGTGGGTCTGTCCGGTACCTTGTTCTATAACAAGTACCTATGTGCTTGGTTTGATATCACCATATCATGACTAATGAGATTCTGTCATCAACCAACACACAATCTAGTCTTCAGTGTTATTGATGTCTATGGTTATTTCCACAATAACAACCGACTAGGGACTAAACAAGAATGTATACTCTTAACATCCATATGATCTCATCGTTTAGGTCATGAACCTAAAAACATACGTCATTGAGTAAAACCATTCTTTGGACATCTATCATGTTACACCATCATCTCAAAAACAGTTTAAACATATAGATTGGAAATTGCCTTTATTATTATTCAAATCATTTACAAAGTATCCCATTACAATCATCATATGACTTGCTCTATGGGCATACATACCAACAGACTCCCACTTGGACTTAGAGCCAGTCACCAAGGAAACGCAGTCCTTGTGACCTAGCATGACCATCATGCTTCTGCTGAGAAAGGGCCTTAGTCAGTGGATCAGCTATATTGTCTTCAGTTGGTACTTTGCAAATCTTCACATCTCCTCGCTGTACGATCTCTCGTATGAGATGGAAGCATCGCAGTATATGCTTGGACCGCTGATGTGATCTGGGCTCCTTAGCTTGTGCAATAGCTCCATTATTGTCACAATAAAGCTCAATTGCATCACAGCTACTGGGAACTACACCAAGTTCAGAAATGAACTTCCTGATCCACACAGCCTCCTTTGCTGCATGCGAAGCAGCAATATACTCGGCCTCTGTAGTAGAATCGAAAACTGTTTCTTGCTTGGAACTCTTCCAGCTCACAGCTCCATTATTAAGGCAAAACACAAATCCTGACTGCAATATGTAATTATCTTTATCGGTTTGGAAGCTTGCATCGGTGTAACCCTTTACAACCAGATCTTCCTCGCCACTGTACACAAGAAACTGATCCTTAGTCCTTCGTAAGTACTTGAGGATGTTCTTCACGGCTGTCCAGTGAGCATCCCCGGGATATGACTGGTACCTGCTCATCATGCTGAGAGCATACGAGACATCTGGGCGTGTGCACAACATAGCGTACATGATGGATCCGATGGGTGATGCATATGGGATCCCATTCGTACGCTCCCTCTCTTCACAATATTGGGGACATTGAGCTCTAGAGACGGTAACTCCATGTAGCATGGGGATGTTGCCTCTCTTTGAGTTCTCCATGCTAAACCGCTTCATCACCTTGTCAATGTACATGCTTTGACTTAGTCCGAGAAGCCTTCTAGATCTATCTCTATAGATCTTGATTCCTAGAATATAGGATGCTTCTCCTAAGTCCTTCATTAAGAAAGTTTTCCCAAGCCAAGTCTTTACCTTCTCTAAGGCTAAGACATCATTCCCCATCAAAAGTATGTCATCCACATACAATATGAGGAATGTGGTCGAGCTCCCACTAACCTTCTCGTACACACAAGGTTCATCTTCATTTTGAATAAAGCCAAACACTTTGACTTCCTCATCAAATCGAAGATTCCAACTCCGAGATGCTTGCTTCAATCCATAGATTGACCTTTGCAGTTTACAGACTTTATTGGCATTCTTTGGATCTACAAAACCTTCAGGCTGTGTCATGTACACATCCTCATGTAAATTCCCATTAAGGAATGCGATTTTAACATCCATCTGCCAAATCTCATAGTCATAGTAAGATGCAATAGCAAGCATGATCCTGATGGACTTAATCATGGCAACTGGAGAAAATGTTTCGTCATAGTCAACACCTTGAACTTGTCGAAATCCCTTTGCAACCAATTTACCTTTATAAGTATGCACATTGCCATCCATGTCGGTCTTTTTCTTGAAGACCCACTTGCACCCTATGGGTTTTACCCCTTCGGGTGGTTCCACCAAAGTCCATACTTTGTTGGAGTACATGGATTCCATCTCAGATCTCATGGCTTCAAGCCATTTCTCAGAATCTGGTCCCTCCATAGCCTCTACGTAGGTAGTTGGATCATCATCTATGATCAACTCTCCACCTTCCTGAGTTACAAGGTATCTAAACCTCTCAGGTCAAGGCGAGTCCTACTAGATCTACGAGGTCCTTTTGTTACCTGAGGAGACTGAGATTCCACAACACCTTGTGAATCTGTATTTTCCTCTGGTGCATCTATCGGTTCCATGTTTTCTTGTTGGGCTTGAACCTCTTCAAGCTCTATATTCCTCCCACTGCTTCCTTTGGAAATAAATTCCTTCTCTAGGAACACAGCTGTCCTGGCAACAAACACTTTGTTGTCAGTAGAGTGGTATAAATAGTATCCCCTCGTTTCCTTGGGGTATCCAACAAAATAACATTTATCTGATTTGGGTCCAAGCTTATCAGGAAGCATTTTCTTGACGTAAGCCTCACAACCCCAAATCTTCAGAAAAGACAAATCGGGACACTTCCCGTACCATATCTCATATGGTGTCTTTTGAACCGATTTAGATGGTACACGGTTAAGTGTAAACGCGGCGGTTTCAAGAGCATGACCCCAAAAAGAAATTGGAAGATCAACAAAACTCATCATTGATCGCACCATATCCAACAATGTGTGATTCCTTCTTTCAGACACACCATTATGTTGTGGTGTTCCAGGAGGACTCCACTGTGATACAATACCACGGGCTCGCAGAAGGTCCTCAAACTCCTTACTCAAGTATTCTCCACCTCGATCGGATGGAAGTGCCTTAATACTTTTACCAAGTTGGTTCTGTACTTCATTCATGAAATCCTTGAACTTTTCAAGGGCTTCTGACTTATGCTTCATCAGGTACACATAGCCATACCTACTGAAATCATCAGTGAAGGTAATGAAGTACTGACACCCATTTCTGGCATTAGATCTAAAAGGCCCACATACATCAGTGTGTATGAGTCCTAATAGATCACTAGCTCTCTCACCTTTACCTGAAAAGGGAGTCTTGGTCATCTTGCCCAACAAACAAGATTCACATGTCTCTATTGATTCATAATCAAAAGAGTCTAGATAACCATCTTTATGGAGTCTAGAAATGCGCTTCTCATTTATGTGCCCTAGACGACAATGCCAGAGATATGTTTTGTTTAAGTCGTTGAGTTTTTGCTTTTTGGTGTTCACGTTGTATACACTTGTCTCCAAGTCTATCAAGTATAGACCATAAGACATTGGGGCACTACCATAAAAGATCCCATCTTTAGAAATGGAACACTTTCCATTCTTAATAAGAAATTCAAATCCATCTTTGTCCAAACAAGAGACGGAAATGATATTCCTATTTATGGCAGGTACATAATAGCAGTTCTTCAACTCTATTATTAGCCCACTTGGTAGAGTTAACTCATAGGTTCCTACGGCACTGGCGGAAACTCTTGCCCCATTTGCAACACGTAGTTCAACCTCGCCTTTCCCCAAAGGCCTACTTCTCTTAAGATCCTTCACATTTGAACAAATGTGAGATCCGCATCCGGTATCAAGTACCCATGACGAAGAAGTAGTAAAGTTAATCTCTATCACGTATACACCAGAAGTAGAGATCTCTATCTCCGACTTCTTCTTCCATTGTTCCTTCCATCCTCTCCATGTAGAAGAAATTGGTTTGGAGAGAGAACACTTCTCTCCCTTCCCTACTTTCTTCTTCACCAATGCATTAAGCGTACATAGAGTGGATTCTAAGGCTCCTAGTATATCTGGATTGTGCAGAACACTTCTCACAGTCCTCAACGAGTTATGGAATTTATTCTCAATTAATTTGCCCATTTTAAAAGATGATTCTTTTGACATTCTACAAGAACAAATTTGCATTTGTCAAAACCTTTTTGATTTGATTTGAATAAATTTGATGATAGTTAATTAGGCCTTTAATTAATTACCGCTCCCACTATTTTAACTCAAATTGATAGCCCTCACCATCAATTCGGAAGATTGCAGCGTACAATCTTCTAGTGGGTCAAGATCCTGAAATCCTCTGAGCCATGGACCAGCTAGGGATGTCACCCACAACTCAGATCTCTCAGGTAGGCAACTCTTGCCAATTACATCATATGCAACTCTTGAAAGATGTCATATGAAACTCCTTGCAATGATCATCTCTATACCTCAAGGTGCTAGATCCTATCTAGGTCACCTTGTTAAGTCTGACCCAAAGCCAACACGATGAACATGCACCCTGCTAGGGCAGACCTACACATTCATCCTTCACGCTTCTACGAGATAGACGGTGCACCACGCTAGGGCGTGCCCATACTTGGTCGATCAAGCTTTTCACATGTGTCACATTTGGAAGGCATCTAAAACTTAATATTTAATGAGAGATTTGGTTTTTATATACATATGCATATCCAATCACCACAATATATAGTAAGTATCATATGCATGCTATATCCCACAGAAAACATGCAAAACGATAAAAAGCAATGATTATGGCCATCCTATTTGTGATTCCTCGAGCCAAGAGGAATCACGGTCATCTAGGTCTACATCACATGCAACCTTTACAAGATGAAATCTGTGCCTGCCTTTCTGGGTTTGATCAGCTCATCTCCATGACCGATCGGCTCGCCATCAGGTTGGTTGTTCGGGTGCCACCAGCCGATCGACTGGCACCTCCAGCCGATCGGTTCACCGATCGTCATGCATCTCCAAAGGTCACAACCCGCTCATCTTGTTCCTCAAACCAGCCGTCTGGATCACCAACCGATCGGTTCACTCCTTGAACTGATCGTCTTCAGGTCGTCCGCCGTTCTTTGACATAACAGGAAATAAAATCTATCATATTTACAATTGAATTGTGAAACCCCGAGTTACATTCAGGGGGAGCAAAGGTAGGAAAAGAATTATCGAATTATTTCGAGTTACATTAAGAATAAGAGAAGGGGAATCGGTGCGCAGACCGAGATGCATGCAACCACACAAACAACCATAAACAGATATAGGGGTTTATAGGCCATAATCATGCTACACATCTACCACAAAACTCATTTAAGGGAGACGCGTATCGAGTGCATTAATATTACATATCATATATGTATATTAGGGATTTGTGGATTGGACATGTATAAAGCTGATATTATTCGCATCGCATGCAATAAATAAAGGCGACAAACCAAAATTGATCATATCGATAATCCTAAAATATAGAGCGGTTGACGTGGCTCTGATACCACTGTTGGGTTTTGGAGAAGACAGAGAAGCAGCGGAAACAAAAAAAAAAATTTCTCCCCAAACCCATAACAAAAGGAATCGCGTCAACGTCTATATGATAGGAAAGATGGTTTGTGAATCATACCTTGTCCCGAGGCTTGCTCGGCGACAATACCTCGCGCCTTGTGTGGTCTTCACCTCCAGTCTTGGACGGTGTCTGTGCAGCTCCTGGTCGCACCGGGACTGGCGACTCCTCCTCCTACCGGACTGTCGGATGACAGTTGTCCTCCTGAGCGGCAGTGATCTCCCTCCTCTGAAGTAGTCCACACGGACCACCTGGAACTCCACTCTCCTTGTCCCACAAGGAAGTGAAAGGAGTCGCACCCTCCTATTGACGTACTAATTGTCAACACACTCTCCTGCTGCCAATTGCAAATGCAGTTGTCCTTCCCTTGCTGCACCTCCCTTTGCGGGAAGCACATGCTCATGCTCTCTCTTGGTTACCAAAACCAGAGAGAATGACAACTTTGCAGAGCAATCAACTTGCACTGAGTTGTACTCTGAGAAGCCCCCAATACCCCTATATATAGGTGGGTCATGGGACAGGGTTCTCTGTCCCCGGCAATATGGGACTAAAAGCAGGAGTATAAGGGTTTGAGATTTTCCACAAAAGAAACCAACTCGCAACCTGAACCGATCAGTTCACAAGTGAACCGGTCAGTTGGAGCACCAACCGATCAGTTGGGACCCTTGAACAGATCGGTTCACTCATGAACCAGTCGGTTGGGGTTCCAAGTCGGTTCCCGATTGACTTTCCTTCTTTTGTTTCCAATTGGTATCGAATGCCAATCCTATTTCCAATCAAATTGGACAACTGAAACGAAAGGAAAATTCTCACCAATCCTACTTTCCCAAGTTGCTCGGTTGCACCAGTTGAACCGATCGGTTCAACACTTGAACCGCTCGTTTCACTCTGTGCATGAGCCGATCGATTCCACACTTGAGCCGACCGGTTCAGCAACCTCAGCCGACCGGTTCATCACATGAGCTGATCGGTTGGGAGTGCAGGTTGTGCAGAATCAGTCAATTGCGATTTCAATCAATCTGATACTCCAATCAATGCGTCCAACACCTTGAACATTATGATATGGAGCTATCGATTAATTGAGTGTTTAATTGAACTACTAAACTCCTTTGGTAATCAATCTATACATTGGTTGTGGACAAAACTCCTCTTCCAGGTTAAATCCTATGTGTGTGACCCTGCAGGTCCATTTCACGTTGGTAGTGATAGTCCATAACACTTATGACTTCACGAGCAAAGAGCGGTGCCTAGTCACACATCATTGCTACCCAAGTGAAATAGAAAGTTGGAGAACAACTTTCATCCCTACAATCCGTGAATGGTGTTACAGTGAATGTATAATTCCTTTGTCACTGATATCCAGAATGAACTCGAGGCATGGAACAGTCATCCTGTCAATGTTCATTCATTTCCTTGATCTCAGAGTAGACCGAGTGAGATGTGTATGACATCAATATCACATATTGATTCACACGTGCATGTGCATGCCTTTCTCAATCCTACACATCAAGTGGCCAAGGATATCAAACTCCCTTAGGAGGGACAAATCCCATATCTATCACTCACCCCTCAAAATCCCCATGTGTCAAAGCCACCCAATCATCACCTTTATAACAACCCATGTTTCAGGACTGCGTTTGATGATGTCAAAGTGTACCCAACGACATGTGTTGAGTGTAGTGATTTCAGGTCTAAGAATCACACTCACCACCATCACTATGAGATTTGACTGTGACTACCAAGTCATGGTTCCATGTGTCACTCTCACGGTGGGTCTGTCTGGTACCTTGTTCTCTGACAAGTACCTATGTGCTTGGTTTGATATCACCATATCATGACTAATGAGATTCTGTCATCAACCAACACACAATCTAGTCTTCATTGTTATTGATGTCTATGGTTATTTCCACAATAACAACCGACTAGGGACTAAACAAGAATGTATACTCTTAACATCCATACGATCTCATCGTCTAGGTCATGAACCTAAAAACATACGTCATTGAGTAAAACCATTCTTTAGACATCTATCATGTTACACCATCATCTCAGAAACAGTTTAAACATATAGATTGGAAATTGCCTTTATTATTATTCAAATCATTTACAAAGTATCCCATTACAATCATCATATGACTTTCTCTATGGGCATACATACCAACAGAATGATCCATGGAGTGAACAACCCATGTGTATTTCAAATGGACAATAAAAAGATTGTTGTCTGAATTTAAAAGCTACATGAAACTGACCACCATGGTCATTCTCTTCATTAATGTCATGGTGAGA
The DNA here is from genome assembly GCA_963693085.1 of Alisma plantago-aquatica. Classification (NCBI taxonomy): domain Eukaryota; kingdom Viridiplantae; phylum Streptophyta; class Magnoliopsida; order Alismatales; family Alismataceae; genus Alisma; species Alisma plantago-aquatica. Next base: position 375,545,703 of record OY856413.1, on the reverse strand, counting down.
TTCGACAAGAATGATTTTTATTCACATATAGGTTGTTGTGTCCCTAGGCCACCCCACGTGTGTAACACATGGATCTCCCCACCTTAATGCATACCCACCACAACTGCATGATCATTACCTATCGTCCTAACCCTTTATTGCATGCTCTAACAATATGGTTTAAAATCTTGGGGTGGTAGGGCGGTAATTCCTTGTTGATTTGTTCCTATGTTCTAACTTTTCCAGATATGATAAATTATTTAACTGATTACCACACTCATAAAGATAGATTAAATATTGCATTTTTCTTTGTGCATCACATGTGGTTACTTCCTTGTATTTTTAGTTAAAAATCTTTAGAATTTTGTAATTTTTCCTTATTGTGCCATCCCGCATTGCATTACATGTAATTTTTGTTAATTTGTTTGTCTATGATTAGTAATTATTTGTTTTCACTCCATCTTGCTTTGTAGTTCGATCTTGATGTGAGTTGTAGAATTTGGTGTCATTTTGCCAAATTTATGAATGTTTGAAATATCTTGACATAAAAGGTTCTCTAATCTAATTTATAAAGTCTTGAATGACCTATGGTAAATTGACTGCCATCAACACTAGTTTCTGACCAAATGATCTCAAATAATAAACTCATACATGTTTTCCACTTATCTTTTGGAATGTTGGACTATTTTGTTGAAATGCAATTGAAGCAAGCCATAGATGTTTTTTGGTTATTCAAGTCTTGTGAAAAGAATGTGGTTGAACATAATTGAAAATTCATCATGATTTTGTTAATTTCATGTAAAAAATAATTGGAATAGCTTGCATGCTTGAGACCTGATGTGAAGATTGATAACATGTGACCCCTCTCCTTGTCCACCTTATCCCATCATTTTGTACCCCTCTCCCTCACGAATAGATTCTAAAAAGCACAAAATGAGAAAGCCTTTTCCATAATCCTAAAGTTGAGGATGGAAAGCCCTTCCTCCTCTATGCTTATTCCTATCATCACTTGCCCTATTTTCATATGCGGCAAGAGAAAAAAGAAAATAATGCAAAAAGATATAAAATATGTTCTTTGTAGTAGCATCTAAAGAAAAAAGTAAAGATGAGTGATCCTATAGAAATCTAATCCCCTTCTACAAGCCCCAACATTTGATTGCATACCCTTTAAGAAATTAAACATCAAACCTATCCCACATTACCCCATACATGTCCAAGTGTGTCATGTGGTGTAGATTGACTTATAAGGTTGAATGCATGCAAGTGAAACAAAATCCCTAGTTGTTGTGACAAATTCCTAATATGAAACAATTTACTTAGAGCTTTGGGAATGATACATAACTTGCATGAATCTTCGTACCCTATATGTAAAGTGTTTGTGTGTTGTGCCTTCATTGCAATTGTTTTGTGTTAGAGGAAAGGAGATAAGTGATCATATATATGAATTTATCGTTGAACGAATTTAGTCAATGATCACGAACTTGAGTGTGTTTTTTCATTTCATAATGGATTGAATTGAAAAGAGATATTTAGTTGAAGCATACTTGAGTACAAGTATATTTCAAGCTTGGGGTGGTGGTGGATATCTAGGTTGATTCTCCATCTTGCGTCATTTTACCCATGTTCACATCTATACGTTTTTAATAATGCATGTTATATCCCCAATAATTGGTTTATTGCCAAATTCACATATGGTTTTTTTTTCATGTTTTGTAAGTACTTTGGAGACTATTTTACAGAGGGGGGAGGCAAAGCAATGATTCCAAGGACTCCAACAAGCATGGAGGATCCAAACGAGTCATCTAAATCAACTCCAACCAACCGCAAGTGTCCAAGATCAAAGTTGAGCAAAAAGTACCCTGGATGGCCACTTTCAATATCAAAGTTCTCATGAAAACCCCCCAATACAATTTTGATGCTTCACCATGGTCGTGCTAAAAGACCTCCAGTCACAATGGAATTCAATATGTTGAAGCAAGCAAAGAAACTCAACCACCACAATCGTTCTCATCAAAATAGTCATGGTGTGTTGGGCCCAGAACGACCATATTAATATGAAGACCAAATTATCCAAAACGTACATGGTTTTTACCATGGTCTTTCTCCCATAATGTTACACAGTCGTGGTGTCTACCACAACCATGCTACAATCCAAAAGTTCCATTTAAAAGCATGATTTCCTCTACCAAACCATCGAGATCATTGCAATCACTATGGCTATTCCACCAGGTGTCCACCACAAACGTGGTGGCCTTAAACCCTACCTACTTTATCCACTCACTTCCTCATTTTCCCCCGCTTAACCATTGACACTCTAGACCCTTGTATAGGCCTTGGTGGTAGTTGGGGTCGGGGTTATCTCCCTTGGGCATTCATTTTTACCACCCACTACCTACCTACCTCACTCCAATCCCATTTCATCACATTCCACCTCAAATGCCTACTTTTAGGGTTTTGGCCACTTTCCACCCCATTATCATGCCATGCCACCTTGTAGGAGTGAAGTGCTCACTACTATTGATGAGAGTGCAATTTTCCAAATTGAGCTCCATTTCTTCTTTCTCTCTTATCTTATCCATTTTGTGTTTTTCATTGAAATGTGTAGCTAAGATCTATTGGTTGGTTGTATGTGGGAATAAAATGTGACTCTAATGGCATGCACTACTACATATGCCATCTACAAAGTTAGTTGCTTATGACCTATGTCATCAGTTTTGTACTGACACCTAAGTGAGAGATAATATAAGCACCTTTGTTGGTGGTTTGTGGGGTAGGACAAAACTGACGACACAGAGATAGTGTCGATTGCTATGAAAAGTGAAACCGACACCATAGTTAAACATTGTCTTTGGTTCAACACAAACAAACAAACCACACAGAGCATCATCAACAATAATTTAAGATTTATTTAGGATTATAATCGTCTATTCAATATAATGCAACCAACAACACATGAACCAACATCACAAGGTCATGCTGGCATGTTCAGGCATGGATGTGCTGGTTGTCATGAGTGTGTTGACTTGTTACAACATGCATGTGTTTATTGGCATGCACGTGGTGGTTTATAGGGATAGTTGTGTCATCAATTTTATCAATGAAAGTTGACGATGCAGAACTATGTCATCTATTGTTTTACTACAATTAACAATGAATATACGGTTTCTTTATACCAGGTCTATGAACCTACTATCTGACTACTCATCATGATGCAAAACTTATAGTTCATTAGAACAAAAGGTTCCATCCTATGTTCAGCTTAATAACATTCCATCAAACCAGCAAAACCTACAATAACAAACACATAAACACAAATCATCCACACACATTTCTATTCTTCGTTGTTTTCAACACTTACTTTCTTTCCCATGAACATACACAATTCTATAAAAATGCATTCATTCCATTCTTCAATTCAATTCTCATCACATGTACAAAAGTCATTTCTCATTGTTTTCACACATATGCATATATACACATATTCATTCATACACATATGTTTATATACACACATGAAATTTAAAGTTGCAAAATGTCATAAGCATCACATGTATACAGAAATAGTGACATCAAGGTTTAGAAAACATCATATTTTATCCAAATCAATTTAAAGTTGACTTTATTAATGAAGGATTGTGCCCAATTTTCTTGTATCTCATTCAACTCTTCTTTTGTATAGGGATTCATGTCAAACATCTACAAAGAGAATGACCAATAGGGATTTACTTTGATCCAAAGAGGATGACATATTATTAAATGAGATTATTTACTTATGATTCGACACTATATGGATTACTTTGCAAAATAGTGGATGTCTAAGGCCACTTGTTTGACAATAATGTACATATTCTACATCATGTAGTATTTGCATGCCCATAGGTTATCTTGTATAGGGCACTATAAATTTACATTTCTGTGAAACATTAATAAATGAAAGCAAGTATAGTTTGCATACATTTGCATTGGAGTCAGAAAACTAGCCTCACATTCTTGAAAGTTAATGATTTCTTTTTCTTATCTACCTTTCATCTAGCCTATTTGAATGCTTTTATACCCCTATAAGTTAATGTAGCATACATTTAATTGAATTAGTTAATAGTCATGTAATGATGCAAATATTAATATATGTTGATGAATAAAAGAATTTACTTATGCTACTATTTCCACTTTCATTGTGTGTCCCCCATTCCCTATATGCTATCCGAATGATCTAGATAATACATATATAGTGTCTTGAGGACGATTAATAGATTTTCCAAATGCTTATTACTGAGTGAAAACAAGGAAAACAAGAGAAAACTCAAATTCACAATGAATTGTAATTTATAAGTCAAAATTATAAGCAAAGATCCTTAAACTTGGTCAACATAGAAAGGAGTTATAATCACATTCTTTCTAGAAGTACCAGAATATTTAAATGTAGTGAAGCAATATGCACTTATAAAACTTTGATCTCTATGTACATAGATAATCAAAGATGGAACAAGAAATGCCATAGTAGGTAACGAGAATTTTCCACATAATGTATATAAGTATATACAAAACATATATGTAAGACTAATATATAAGTGAACAATTAAACATATACTTTCAAATATATATAATGAGGCATTTAGAAATAAGATCTCAACATACCCAAAGTTATATAATTGTTGTGTTCAACCAATCATAGTCGAATAGCTCTAGAATATTTTCCAAGAATACACTAGTATCGTGATTGTGACTGACAACATCCTCCCACATATGGAGCATCATAGTCGACCCTTCCTCTAAGTCATGTAACCATAGTGTCAACCCCCTCCACTTAGGACCTAGCGAGTCAAGTAGGTCCTTTGAAATCTAAGGAGATAATTGAATATTTGGAGGAGAAACTGTAAGAGGAACTCTAGGGGGTTTCTTAGGTTCTATGATCTGTATATAATCTCATATCAATTTCCAAATATATACACAAGTAGAAAAGAATCACAAATACAAATATAGTGAAAATTTAGCATAGATTCTCATAGACAAATCCTATTTTGGGCCATGCAACCACAGTGCCTTTTGCATCAGCTATCTTCTCATGTTTTGGGGTGGCCACAAGGCAATGGTGTTTGTTTCCAAGTGTTGCAGACAAGCCTGGTATACGAAGGAATCACATCGCTAGACATCAAAACACCATGAATCATGTCACCTAGAAGGGATGCGTAAGATTTTACCAGTTCAACGACATAAAAGCCATGTTCTAATAATGTAAGAGGGCATGTCCTCAACAACTATAATTTTGTATATAGTTTCATGAATAAATAAACACAACATATTAAATTCACCTAAAAGACTATTATATCACAAAAACACTTATATGGGGCGTGCCAGCTAGCGGGTTCATGGGATTACTCCCAACCACCTCTGTTGTAGGAGGGTCCCCCTTGTAAGAAGAGTGGGGCAACATAGGTACTTTCTAAGGAGGTTTAGACTGAGAAGCCTGAAACTGTCTCATTGCTTCTTCTATAGTCTTTGTAATCTTGTCCTCTACCTCCTCCATTGATGATCTACCTTTCTTGATAGATTTGCACTTCTATTCAGATATGACAAAAAAGGATCTTATAATGACACTAGCCTCAGTTGTTCTAACACAACCATATGCTCTAGAGTACCCAAAGCAATCATCAATTCATCCCTTTGACCCTCAGTGATGAACTTGCCTTATTATCTTTTCTCATAGAGCTCTCGTTGATCTCCATCACTAGTAATTGGTCAATAAAAATAACAATAAAGGTAAAAAAATGAACACGTGAATTGATAGTTGAATTTTACCGTATTTCTCTAGAGCATCTTGTCATCACACCTATCAATTACTTGTGATGATGTAGAGATGCATGAGTAGTCCCATGAGTAGGCTACTGAGAAGATGACACCATTTGTTGGTGATGCAAGCATAACCACTATGACCCAACTTGTGGTGTGCTCATTCTTTGCATGCCTTTCCTTTTAAGCATCATGTAAATCATGGTTAATCCAAAACAAATGTAAATTTTGTAATTCATTAAGTCCATATCTAATTAATCATAAGAATGTATTTTAAAGGAGGCCTAGTACCTTTAATTCATCAATTTTTCTTGAAGAACCAAACTCTTCAAATGCATTCTTATCAAAATAGCTCCATTACATAGTGGGGGGCGGCTTCTACTTCTTGTCACTCATTATGTACTCTCATGTCAGATTTTTCCCCCAATTCCTCAAAATCCCCCAACAGCGTTGCATCAACTTTTTATGCAAATTTTCATAAAGGTTAAAGATGTCCTAAAAAGTTCATGTACTATTTTTAAAAGCATAAATAATCTCAACAGGAAGAATTTCTTAATGAAAATTTTCATCAAGCACTTTATTATGCAATTTTATGCAAATTTTTATCAAGCTTATTGCCTTGAGGAAGAATTTCTTTCAATAAAGACAACAGAGAAATGAAACTTTGGTCACTGCATATATTGTTAGCCTTCAGAAAATACAATCTCAACACAACGCTCAACTTTGTAAACTTACTACAACCTTAGCATAATGGTCTCTTAGCATCATACACAATGTCTTTAAATAAAGAAGGTAGATTAGTAAGATTTCGCTCACAACTATCTAGCATCACAGTAACCATGTCTATAGGAATAGTTTTGTTCACATCAACATCGTCATATTTCTTTTTAAACATAATCACTGCTATCAAGATCTACTAATTTCATAGTAGGATTCTCTTCTTGCCAGTACCGTTCTATATTTCCCTTTAAATTCCCGTTGCACATGACATGACTTTTGATTTTATCAAAAATGTTGACTTTCCAATGCAATTCCTACAGGGACAATAGAACCTATCTGCAGGTTGTTTCCAACGTTCTTTTGCAAATCTTATAAACTGATCAAGTCCAGCATTATACTCCAAAGTGCTAAAATTTGGAATGCACACCCATGACAAATCCTATAACGACCCCCACTTTTGAGTGTCCAGAGGACCTTAAAGTCGAGGTTCATTACTCAGAATTTCCAGAATCAGATTTAACAAATAATAGAGAATAGTAAACAATTTTCATCAACTTGAACAAATCTTTACATGATTCTAAAATGAGCTCCTCTAAGGAGTTAGATGATATTTAACAAAATAACTACCTTATACATGAGAGAAGAAATGTTACAATATCGAATCCTCTGACATAGCTTTAATATCTTCCTTGGATTTCATCTTTATCTTCATGTTTGTATCCTATGTATCAAATACCTAAAATATTGAGAAACAAAATGCGGTCAATATATCTCTATATTGGTACATGGGTTCATCCAATAATCACAAATACATATATTCAATCATCATTTATTTGCACCTAAGAATATGTATTTTCTATCATAGTCTAACCCATATCAGGTCTACTATCTCTTGTGTAACCATTGTCCATCATTGGAATTATGTGTGTTACCCTTCAATCAGTGTAACATGGGGTTCAAAATATCATCATATACTTTATGTGATAGTCAGGGACTTTATAATTTGCATGAATTAAATAAACATCCAAAAAATATCATTCTTTAAATCTTCAAGAAAACTTGACAAACATCAGAAGATAAAACATATAATCATAAGCATAACCACAAATCTCATTCATGTAGATCCATGCAAGTAATTTAAGAATCCAATCCAATCAACCAATTGCATATACCAACATCATTCAGTCAATTTATCTGAAATATATAAACTACATATGTGTCACCATGTATTCATAATACACTAATCAGACCTAACCTAGGTCTTAGTCTAGGATTTAGGGTTCCATTGGGCTTGGAATGGGAATAAGGGTCACAAGCCCTAATTCCATTATAACATGACTTCAAAGGATTAGAAACCCTAATTAAGCATATAAGGTGTAACCTTAATAATCATACTGAACATACTATTTTATTATGAATGTCTAGATCATAGTAGGTAGATTAAGGTCATATCAAGATGTACACATTGGTTTCAAATCACTAATATTTCATATGCATGATTATTTCCCTAGAACCCTAAGTATTCATCATCATTGCTTATCATCATCATAGTTTCTCTTACATTAAGCAAATTAAGATTATATCTCAAGCCATGCAGATTAATTGATATGAGAAAAATATTAAACAAATCTAGGGTTTTATGCATGAATCATCCCTTACACATGTACTGGCTATACTTTTGGAACACGAAGCATAATTATTCCACGAAACTATTTTTTCAAATTCTAAATTTTTAAAGAGAAAAATGGTATGTAGTTTCATAACCATCAGAGTTGCAGTGTATTTACAATGTTTATTGCAAGATAATTGTAATATGATGAATGGAAGATCACCATGGTAGTAGTTACATGTATAATCTTGCTCAACTCGGTTGCCAGCCTAAGCCTATGGCTGATTCCACAATGGCATCCTACGCCCACATAAGTAAGGTTGGAAGAAATAACAAAAGGTCAGAATTGTCCCTTACCTAGTAGTGTCCAACCCAGGGGTAGATGAGGCTTTTCACCCATCATTGTCCCCTTCCTCATTCTTGCGAGCCTACTTCTGGATGGCCATGGATGCAGTCAACTTGATCGTTGACTCTTTAATTTAGGGAACCAGTGGACGAACTAAAGCAATAGAATTCCTTTCCACCACCTCCTCAACTCGATGGCCCTTTTTTGGTGGCACAAACTGACAAGAGGTGGTTGATAAAGAAGGTCGACAGTTGAGTAAGAGGTTGAAGATGGGGGATTAGAGTTTGGACAACAATGATGAAATTTGAGGTAGGTTTTTCATACAACCCTTATGGAGGAGATAATGGACCACTTATATAGGAAGGGGTTTTGGGAAACCACTGCAAGCCAGGTGCCTGAGAACCAGCCCACCCGTGAATTGGGTGTTATCTCCAGAGGAGGGGGAAATAGAAAATTGAGGGTTTGTTCAACTCAGGAGAAACTCATGGAGTCTTCGAGATTCTTATCAGGGCAAGAAGAGGCTAGAGTAGGGAGACATGGACCACCAAGGAGTCCAACTTTGTTAACTTCCTGTCTAGAGGTAGGAGATAGATCAGCCCACGTGGGATCTTCATATGACAGTTTCTAGTAGTGGTTGCATCATGCAATCACACTACAATGTCTGAGTCCTAGGTCTTTTACTTGAATTTTAAGTTCTGATTATTTTAAGATAAATCTAAAATTTATCCTTATCTTAAAAAATCCACCTAGGCTTGTAGAAGCTTTCAAAGCCTCCAAATGTGGATATCATCTTCCTATTAACATAATCTCAGATTATGACAAGTTTGGGATTAAAATCCTATTGGCAAACATCTTTTTCTTGACATCCAAGTATTCACTTAATTAGTCCATCTAGGTCACCATAAGCACACAATTATCTCAAATCTTGGATTTATCTTATTTTATTTATTATCTTGTGTGTGTTAGGTTATATTTTCATAACTTGATACACAAATACTTGGAATTCGAGTAAAGGTTAGATAATCATCACTTCAATTGTCCAGGCTATTTCTCACTCTAGAATCTTATGGACTTTTTCCCATTATCTCATAATGAGCTTATTAATCATTTCATATAATTATTGACACCATATAGTGTAGAAAGTTCCTATTCTCTTTATCATAGACCCCATGGGTCTATTTGTCACTCTTATAGTCCAACTGGGCCTAGATTGAATTACATGGCCCACAGTTCATAAATAGCTCTTCTAATGGCTGCATAATCTTAGTTAGCTTTTTACCTACAAAATTAAGACATTTATCATCATATTACTTTAGTGGAAGCCTCACATAGGTATATTAGCTCCACATAACAATTCTTCCTTAACTGTAATCTAAGTTTAAGGCTTATCTTCATAATTCATTCTAACATTACTTTGAGTATACCAAATTGAGTATAAATACATTATTATTGAATTCTCAATGCTAGAATCTAGATTACCAAATTTGAGGATCATACAAATCCATTCTATGATAAAATGGGAAATTAATATTGAATTAGGTGTTCCCTAATAAGTCAAATTCAGAATAAAATATGTTCAAATTAAGATCAAATCATTCATTGGAATTCACTGTGATGAATGTGTACCACCCATCCCATTCTTGAACACTTAATCTCACTAGTAATTGTATAATATGTACTTGATTTTGAGAATTCTGGCAACATTTCCCCACAGTTATCCAAGTACATCGATGTATATGGGAAAATACCCGCCTACGTATGTACCCAGAGAACAAATGGGGAAATTTCTTACAACCAAACACACATTATACACTTACTATAAGTGAAATAAAGTGTTCAAGAACAGTCATGTAAAACCCAGTCTGAATGTCTAAGGCACTAGTAGAGTTTCAAGAATGACGTTTGGTGCCACAAACAACCACCACCCTTAAATGTGTGCTTTGTCCTCACTCACACGTAAGTTGGGACCAACTTCCCAATTGTTCACCCATTCGATAATACTCGAAGACGAGAGCATGAGTATGCAGTTCTTAGTGTAGGGATCCCAAAAAAGGAGGTGTACCTTGGTGATATGGTAGTCCAATAATTCCTTTTGAGATCATTTTATCCAAGGCCTCAAATCTCATGATGCTGAAATCTCCCCATTTAAAACTCTTGACATCCTCATCATGGATCAACTATATGGACTTAATCTCTCCCCATTTAAGTGCAGACCCAAATGGCCCATGTACACCTAGCTCCTGACCACTACTACCAGTGTAAGCATGGTTCTGTAGGCACATATATGCCTTTCCACCTACTATAGAGGTTGTGGCTCTAATACCATTTGTAAATCCAGGGCCCATTGCCTAAGTAGTTTCAGGAATGATGAACGGCCCAATTAACCACCACTGGCCTTAACTGCACACTTTGTACTCTCTCACACACATGTAGGGACAAACTTCCCGACTGGTCACCCATCCTTGTACTAATCCAAGATAAGCACAATTAACTATGGAGTTCTTAGTGATGTGCTCCCAAAAAAGGAGATGCACCTTGGAGATATGGGAAGTCCAATCATTCCTTTTAATATCATTTTATTTGAGGCCTCAAATCATGGGATGTTACAAGTCCCAAATTGGGGACTATCCAAGGTTTACTCCTAATGAGTATCCCATGGACATGTTTCTAGGCCAACAAGCTTTACTATTTTTTTTTACGAGTTTCAAGATTACTAGGGTTTTTATTTAGGTAAATTTACATCACATTAAAATTTTGGTAATGATAAGGATAGTTAACTAAATCTAAGACAACATATACAACATTAGAAACATTCATTCAATAATCAACATAATCAACTCATTTAACAATATAAACAATGTCAACATTCATGTAGGGTACCATTCAACATTAGCAACATATTTAACTTATTATATGTTAGAAACATATTTAACATACTCAACTTGGAAACTAGAGAATTCAGTAACTAGACATCAACAAGTATGTTCTCTAGGCAAGGTGTTCATGACATAGATAAACTGAACCCTAGTATGGGTTCCCAACAATGAGAAGGCAGAACAGGCTCGCCTCACCCAAACTAGTTGATGAGCAGTGGCAGGAGGAAGAGGTCGAGGAAGAATGACAGAGGAGGAGTAGCAATAGTGGCATCCTAGAAGTAGTGGGGATGCAGTGTAGTAGTGAAAGTGGTAGTGCGATGTAGCAGAGTGGCAGCACAATGTAGCAGTGGAAGTGGTAGTGTGACATCGTAGTAGCAATGGTAGTAGCGACACAACAGTGGTAGCTGATGGGGCTCTAAATGTTACACCAATAAAAACCTTAAGTGAATAACACATAGGTTTAACAAAGGTTGTGCACGAATTTCCCAACCCACAAGAATGGAAGCCTTATTGCAGTATACTTAAGGATCAAACCCAAAGGACTGCAGGGAAATATGGCTATAGAGTAAGAAGTGGAAACAAAAAAATTTATCTACCATACTCCCATAAACAACAAATCTTGTCGATAACTATAAAATGTGAAGGATGGTTATGAGGATATACCTGGTCCTAGTGCAAGTCTAGAGACATATCCTCATCGATGTATATGTGCAACTATCTTCTAGTTGCATTGACATTTGTCTGATTGTTCTGTCTCCTGGTCTGCACCATGGACTGTGGGTTTATGTTGTCCTCCTAGCGGCAAACAACAACATCCACACCTCTATGGAAGACCACACAGACTGCCTAGAACTCTTGTTGTCCTTGTGGAACAGACAAGAAGGATTCATCCCTCTCGTTAGCGTATTGATCGCCGACCTTCTCTCCTACAATGATTTTCAGTTGTTCTCTCCTTTGCTATCCCTCCCTTTGACATGTAGGACTTGCATGGGCTCTCTATTGGTTACCACAACCAGAGAGGACAACAATTGTCAGAGCAAATGATTCTCACTTGTGTGTCTTGGGAATCCCCCAATACCCCTCTATTTATAGATGGGGTTTGGGTCAGGGTTTGCAGTCTATGCGAGAGTGGAAGGGACCAAAAGATGTTGAATTTTCACAACCTCTGAATATCGAACCGGTCGTCTGGCAGCCCAAACGGTTGTCTAACACGCGAGTATATAGTCTTGCTTAGCAGGATGGTCGTTCTGCATGTTTTAAATTGCATTTGAATTTGGTAATGTGTTTCCAATTAATGCTAAATATTATTTCCTTGCCTCAATAGAATTGAACAATTGAAACTATCAAACTTTCTTGCAAATTTAGGAAGGCCACTAGAACCTTCCTCCGGACCAACCAAGTTGATCGGTTCATCGGGTGAAATGGCGTCTCGTGCTACCCGAGCCAATCGGTTCATCCAGTGAGTCGATCAATTGGTTCCTATTTTATTCAGAACATTAGCTAATTCAGATCATCCTGACACTCCAAACGGTCATCTCACCAATTGGGCTAATCAGTTGGCACTCTCAACAACTATCTTACTTTGTGAGTCAATCGGTTGGCAGTTGATTGGCCCCAAAGGGGTGATTGGAATTTAATTTATAACCCAAAATCTTCAAGGACCCACGCAACTATATTACGGGGTCGAGCACAGGGACATGGGGACATTTAGGATGCTTAAGATCTCGCTCTTAATTAGTTAAGCCAATCAGATAGTTGATAAAAGTATGGAACTAGAATTAGTGTAGCAAAATGCACGAAATAAAACAAAACAAAGTAAAGAAAACAAAATAGAGTCCATAAGATTATGCTAATAAAAGAGAAGGAGTTCCTGGCTATGTAACCACAAGTTAGGCAGTCTATGCACCTGTTCTTGGGCATAGATAGCTCTCAAACACCTCAACAAGAAACCTACATCCAAACATAGTACTTGTTGGGGTATCTGTTCTTGTGGGGTCATCCCACTCGCTTTCACACAACATGACTAAAACCTATCAATGACATGAAACCCTTCTTGAGAATGATAAATCAACACCCTAGAATATTTTAGATATCCTCTCAGGTCTTGAATATTTTGAGATTCTAGGAACAATTGTGATTTGGGCAGAACCTGGTAGTGGGCCCGACTGTGCCTGACAGGGCCCAGGTCTAGGATTCTACATAGATCACCTTGAACCGTCACTACCTTCTCTGATCTATTTCTACAACATATCTCTTGATATAGGTAGAAATAGAAGTTCAAGTAAGGAAGAGATCAACCAAACTAGCAATCATAACAATGAAGAGAATATAGAATGGAAAATGTGCTAGATCTAAAATAAAACTACTTGTTTTAGGTAAAAGTACATAAACATGCCCAAAACAGGCTACAGATCCAAGAAGAAGCTCCACTAGCTATGGAAAATCATAGTTGGTAGAGAACAAAGATGGAAGGACATGATTTGTACATGACCAAAGGAGAACAGTAGAAGAAATGGAAGAATAAGAGATTTATCCTATAGAGGAGAGGTATCTCTCACTCCATAGCCACTGTATAGGCCAAATCTTATCTTTGGGTCACCTCGTTGGTCTTTTGGACTCTTTGGCCCCGTTTCTCTTTAATTCCACCCCAAACAATAGCTTGGTAGATGTATGGAGGTGGAAGATGGCTGAAAATGGTACGATATGGATGAATGGTGGTGGAAAATGATGGTGGATGGAAGAAAAATGAAGAGACAGGCATAGGATGAGTACTCTATCCCTTTTAGACCTTGGAATTCTCCCATCGCGCTCTGGAACCCAAAATGGGTCGGAATCGGAGAATGGAACCTCCAATATTCAGAACCGCATAACCGAAACCTCCAAAAATTGAACCCCTCTCCAGGTAGCAAGGGATGGGTATTTATAGGTGAAAATGGAGTGTATGTGATAAGTGGTTGTGTCACCTATCTCGGTCGCTACACTTGTCATACCATAGTCATGTCGGGCTCAACACATATATGTCACGGTCAAGAAGGATGTCACAGGTGACACGGTTGTCACGGTCGAGGTAGGTGTAGCTGACTCTTGTCCTCGACATGGCCATGTGGGGCTCAACACAGCTGTCCCGAGCATAGCAGTCACAACAGGTGTCGCGGTCGAGACATGTGTCACAGTCAAGACAAGTGCATCTGACCCTTTCCTCAATGTGGTCATGCTGGGCTTGGCACGACCGTGTCGAGTGTCTCGGTTGCAGCATATGAGATTCGGTTGCAGATTCTTTATGTTGCGGTCGAAACATGCATCAATGTCATGATGGGTGTCGCGGTCATGGTAGGTGCCACGGTTGCGGTTAGTGTTGTGGGCAAGACACGTACCGTTGACCCTTGTCCTCGACACCTCCATGTTGAGCATCTTGGTTGTGTCAACAGTCGCGATTGCGATGGACAGAAGCCTAGCTGTTGCAAAAATCATGTATTGGGGAGAAATCTTGGAGAAATAGATGTCTTTTTAGGTCTAGTGCTTGCATGTCCCAAAATTGACTAGCTGAGCAACTTTATATCTAAAAGATATATAAATTATGAAAAGATAAATATCTAGAGTTATTTTGGGCATATTAAGGCTATAATGACACAACCATAAATAAATTCTTAGCATAAATGCCTGAATTAGGGTGTTATTAACCACCCCAAGCTTAAACCTTTGCTTGTCCTCAAGAAAGACCATGCTCAGAGAACAAAAAGATAGCATACAAATTAAGCATGGTGTTAAATGCTAAGGTTAAGAAATATAGTTTATAGCATTAATTCTCTTGATCCATGTCGTTTTAGAACAAACCCCCACCAATCAAGCTCAATCTTGTAAAAGTATGATCAAAGAATGTCCAGGCAAGATTAAGAAAATCCACTATAACATATCGATACTCATGAGGGTTTGAATCATAATTATACAATATAAAAGCATTGTCACATGGGTGATCACACAGGTGATGAGAAATGAGTTATCATCATGTATTGATGTAGACAAATCAGGAACAACGCACCTCCCACTTATTCAGGTCCTAAGAAGCAAAAAAAAGAAGAAGACTCTAACGGCTTTTGAGGAATCTGATTTGTGTCAGGTTGGTCCATGTAACAATCAAAAGTCCCTGTAGTCTGAGCCACTTGGCCCAGAGTAGTGAGACAAACTCCTCGTACTATGCTCAAACCAACCCTGCTACTTAGATGATCTCATAGGTCTCCTAAGGGTTCCTAGTGACTTTCTATTAAGCCTTAGGGTGGCACTACCAGGCACAACATACCCACGTTAATGAGCACAGTCATATACCGGATGGGCACCATCCTCAACTCTCCTAAAAGAGAAAACAATGCTCATTTATTCTTTTCACACTCAGGCTTTTATTCTCTACATTCTATTTTGTAGGCTTGGGTGAGAACTATTTTGATATTTTTGGGATTTTGTTGGCGGCCAAGCCTCTTTTGCACATTTTTTTTATTTTTCATCTTTTTGACACAACCTAAGGTGAGAGGGCGCATAGACCATCAAGAAAAAACAATCCTACTTGATTATAGATCAAAACTCATCATTATCTGCTTGATACATGTGTGAAAAGTAGTAATTATGATTCAAGGATTCTAAGAGTATAGGAAAGTTTTTGGATTCTGTGGCTTGGGGTTTTGATCAAACTCTATCTCTTTCCAACGGTCCTATATCCTAGATTTGTCATTCACAACATAGATCAAGGGAATAATGTCTTTAAGCTATATAAAAATTGAATAACCTTAGATTGATCGCCAAGCTTAAGGAAAGAGTCAAAGACCTAGACAAGCAAAATATTACACAGTTTAAGATGAAAGTTGTGCATTTAGGCATAAAGATAGGCATTTAGTTCTAAGATTTGCATTGCACAACCTTAATTGCCAAGGTTACAAATTATGAAACAAAGTCCTACAAAATAGTAAGTTAGGCTAAAGCCTATAAACATTTCAAAATTTATGCCAAAATGCAGGAAGTAAATATGCATGCCTGAAGAATGAAGAGAAAGAAGGGCGAATAGCCTACCATCCCAAGATTAAAAATGTGTTTGTCCTCGAGCAAGCCTTGAACTTGAGATGGTAGGGAAAGAATGCATGGATGTACATGAAAGGAATTTAATAAAGACCTAGTATGATGCATGCATGCAAGGATATGTTAAGTTAGAGGAAAGAAACTATCTAATAAAGGACATGAAGAAGAAAAAAATTATTTTAACAAAAAGAGAAAAATAAGGGGTAAGAGAAAAGGGGGTGGCTGCCCCACGATACCGACATTGGGATCCCAAATCCTTAGTTTTGGGACCAATGTAACCTATGCCTTGGTGATGGGGTCTTCCATGTAGGATAACATGAGGTGGAGATTTGGGCCCTTCTGTGTATGAAGTAGAGGAATAGAATATGATGAGTCAGTGAATTCATCCTTGTGTTGGAATTGTCTTGAACTGCATTGAAATGAATTCTTCGACTAATCATCTTCAAGGTACCTTCCAAGATATGAACCCGGACAGGAAGGCCCTAGGATGTGGACACATGATGAGACAAAGAGGAGATTCTAAAAGTCTTCTAGAGGACTCCTCTCTTCTCTCTCCATCTCTAATCTTGAGGTTGGATGCTTTAGTAAATTTTGATATACAATTTGAGTCATCCAATCATCTTTTGAACAAGAAGTGTCCCCATTTGAATCTGTTTGTAGTTCTACCACCCCAAGATTGTCATCTTCTATGGGGTTTGGGGTATCTTCAAGCTCAACATCCATGTTGTAGTGGATCATCTAACATGCATCCTTGATGTCAACTTCTCCTTAAAAAGGAATAGTTGACAATGTCAGCTCATGCTACTCAAACTCATCGTCGTTAGTATATTCACAACTCCAATATAAGGAGTTGTCATCGTCATCCTCCTCAAACAATTTATTCCAAACCATAGTAGGTGTGCTGGTGGAAGCTAAGTGATAAGTCTCAATGTGAAATGTATCAGCTTGGTCTGGGATAAAGGTTGGTTCATGCTTCTCAAACTCTCCCCCACATTGTGAGGTCGTTTGGCCTCCCTAAGGAGAACAAAAGTAATCATCATCATCATAAAACCAATCATGTTGGTGTCTTGTAGATCCCATAAGTTGATCAACCAAATCATCTAGATGAAATGAAGAATTCCCCCAGATTGGTGGTCCATCACAGAAAAATCTTGGTGAATCCAGATGATGGTCTAAATTGGATTGAGGGAAAACTCCACTTCAGGCCCAATGTAATGGTTTTGATGATTGTAATATTCAAGATCATGTGACGGCATTTGCAATTGAATGGTACCCAAATTGATGAGCTCCTGAAGCCTTCTGCCCTATTCAACATCCTTTTCATGAAGTCGTTGAACTTGAGCAATAGTTCTTTCAAGATTCGTCAATTATGCCATGCACTTTTATTGGAAACGCATTGTATCAAACTGATGCCCTTGGATGAATCCTCATTCAACAGTCTGAAGTATACTTCTAATACCATCTGCGGTCTCAGTTTCTACTTGGAGTTGATGATCCTGCTTTTCTAGTAGCTGCTAAAACACATCGACTTTTTTTGGATATGAGGAGCTAAGGAGGAGGTGAGTGCATCAACAATTACTCTGGCTAGCTCCACTGCTCTAATTAGTTCTTGATCCCATGTCATTGCTGGCGTCAAGGTCTGATTGGCAATCTCCTTTGCTGAGACGTCTATGTACGACGATGATGGAGGCGAGTATAGTTCGACTAACCGTAGGACATAGCTTTCAATTATTTTCCAGCCGTTAGAACTACATAAAAATTTGGGAGGACAAGTCGACAAGATAACTTAGCTTGTGGAAGTAAGATCCATGGCTTAAAAAGTATAAGAAAAAGGAGAGATATATAGTATGTATAACCAAGTATGTGTAAGATAAAAGAAGAACTATGCATATATATACAGGATTAAGGGTGACAAAACAAAATTTTTGGTTGTGTAACATGGAAAACGATGTTCCCCGACAACGACACCAAAATGTTGATAGGCCTTAAGAGCGTGTCTAAAAAGTATAGGCACAATCTCAAAGGAGAATCATACTTTTAAATTTATAACTCGAGACCTTCAAGGATTCCCACAACTTTATTACAAGGTTAAAGTAGATATATGGGGTCAAATACAAGGACGTGGGGATGTTTAGGATGTTGAAGATCTCGCTCTTAAGTTAGTTAACCCAATTCGATAGTTGATAAAAGTATGGAAATAGAACTAGTCTAGAAAAATGTCACGAAACAAAACAAAACAAATTAAAGAAAGAAAAATAGAGTTTGTAGGATTCTACTAATTGTAGAGAAATAGTTCCTGGCTATGTAACCACAAGTTGGGAAGTATATGCACCTACTCTCAGGCGTAGACAATGCTCGAACACCTCAGCAAGAAACCCACATCTAAACATAGTACGTGTTGTGGTATATGTTCTTGTGGGGAGATCCCACATGCTTTCACGCAGTGTGACTAAAACTCATCAATGACATGAAACCCCTCTTGAGAATGACAAATCAACACCCTAGAATATTCTAGATACCCTCTCAGGTCTAGAATATTATGAGATGTTGGGACAGGTGTGATCTGGGCAGAACTAGGTTGTGGACTCGACCGTGTCGGGCTGGGCCCAGTCGTACCCAGGCCTACAGTTCTACACAGATCACCTTGAACCGTCCTCTTTTCATATTCTGATCTAAACTTACTTCTCTTATCTATTTCTACAAAGATTCTCTCGATATATTCATAAATAGAAGTTCAAACAAAAAGAGATCAACCAAACTAACAATCATAACCAGAAAGAAAAGATAGAATAGAAAACATACTAGATCTGAAATAAAATTGTTTGCTTAAGGTTAAAGTACATAAGCATGCCCAAAACAAGCTACATAGCTAATAAGAAGATCGACTAGCCATGGACAAGCATAGTTGGCACCGAACAAAGGTGCAAATACATCATTTCTACAGAAACAAAGGAGAACAGTAGAAGAAAGGAGTAGAAGAAGAGATTTATCCTATAGAGGAGAGGTAGCTCTCACTCTTTGGGTCGTCCTCCTTGGTCTTATAGAATCCTTGGCCTCTTTTTTCTTTGATTCTGCCCCCACACAGCAGCTTGGTGGGTGTATGAAGGTGGAAGATGGTTGGGAATGGTAGGATATGGGTGAATTGTGGTGAAAAATGACGGTTGATGGAAGAAAACTAAAGAGACGGGAGTAGGATGAGCACTTCATCTATTTCAGACCTTGGAACTCTCCCACGGGGCTCTGGGAACCAAAATAGAACAGAACTACAGAACAAAACCTCTAATGTTCAGAACTGCAAAACTAGAACATCCAAAATCAACCTCCAATGATTGGAAATGTATAACCGGAACCTCCAAAAATCGGAACCCCTCTTTAGGTAGCAAGGGGTAGGTATTTATAGGTGAAAATGGAGTGTATGTAATAAGTGGTCGTGACACCTATCTCGGTCACTACACTTGTCTCGACACAGTCATGTCGAGCTCGACAGAGATATGTCGCGGTTGAGACAGATGTCGCAGGTATGATGCTTTTCACGGTCAAGGTAGGTGCAGCTGCCTTTTGTCCACGACGGTTGTCGTGGTCGAGGTAGGTGCAGCTGACTTTTGTCCTCGGTGTGTTCGTGCCGAGAATAGCAGTCGTGACACGTGTCGTGGTCGAGATGGGTGTCGTAGTCGAGACAATTGCATCTAACCCTTTCCTCAACACGGTCGTTCTGGGCTCGACACGGTTGTGTCCAATGTCTTGGTCGCGGTAGATGAGATTCGGTCACAGTTTCTTTGTGTTGTGGTCAAAATAGGTATCGCGGTTGCGACTAGTGTCGCGGTCGAGGTAGGTTTCATGGGCGAACATATGCAGCTGACCCTTGTCCTCGACATGGCAATGTCAAGTTTGTCATGTCCGTGCAGGGAAAATCGGTCACATCAGGTGTCGTGATCGTGAGGGATGGATTCCTAGTTGTTGTAAAAACCATGTGTTGGGGAGAAATCTTGGATAAATAGATGTCTTTTCCGGTTCAATGCATGTATGTCCCAAAATTGGCTAGCTGAATGACTTTATCTCTAAAAGATATATAAATTATGAAAAGATAAGTATCTAGAGTTATTTTGGGTATATTAAGTATATAGTGACACAAAGTTATAAAAAAATGCTTAACATAAATGCCTGAATTAGGGTGTTATCAACAGTGCATTCAGTTGATCTATTGTGTGAATTGAATACATAAACACTTTATTCATCAATTCAATCTTCATTCAAAATTAATCTTATTTTCTAATTCAAAACCTATGTGTGTGACCCTATATGTTGCAGATTACATTGAAATTGAATGTTCATAACAACTCATGACATCACAAGCAATGAGTGGTGCCTAGTCGCACATCAATGCTACCCGAGTAAATGGAATGTTAGAGAACAACTTCAACCTACAATCTGTGTATGGTGTTACAGTGTTTGTATAGTTCCTTTTTCACTAATGTCCAGATTGAACTCGAGACATGAAACAATCACCTTTGTCAACATTCAATATTCTTTCTTGAACCAGAGTAGACTGTCTGAGATATATGTAAGCTCAATATCATATATTGACTCATATGTGCATGTCCATGCATTTCTCGGTCTCACTAATCCGGAGTCCTAAAACACCAAATTCATGTAGGAGAAATAAATCCCATATACATCACTCACGATCGAACCCCATGTGTCACAGTCACCCAATCATCACCTTTATGACAACCTATGTTTTAGGATTGTGTTTGGTGATGTGAAAGAGTACCTAATGAGATGTGATGAGTATAGTGGGCAGGTCTAAGAAGTAAAATCACCATGACAACTATGAGAGTTGACTGTGACTACCATGGCAATGGCTTCCATGTGTTAGTCTCATTGTGGGTCTATCTGATGCACTCTTCTCTAACATGTATTTTTGTGCTTGGTTTGATATTTCCATATCATGAAAAATAAGATTCTATCATTAACCAACTCACACTCTGATCTTGTTGTCATTTCTATCTATCAACCTTCCTCTATAACAACTGATCAAGGACAAAATGATATATATATATATATACTCTTAACATCAGTATGATCTCATTTCTTCAACTCACATACTTGAAGACATACATCATTGAGTAATATTATTCTCTAGACATTTATAATGATACATAATTATCTCATGACTGAATTAAATAAAATAAATTGGAATCTTTCCTTTATTTATTAATCAAACCATTTACATCTTATTCCATTGCAATCATCATATGATTGGCTATTTGGGCATACATACCAGCAAGGACAAACTTTTTTAAGCAATTTTATTGATTATTTAACTAATTGTTTCCAGTAGCAACAATGACTAAAGAGGTAAATAAGTGATAAAAAAGAGGACTAGGGAATGGAGGTTATCTTGCCAAAGCATGCACAATTATCTTAACAAAATTTCAATTAATGAATATAATTCTTCTAAATAAAGTCTTATTTATTGCACCCTCACGGGATATAGATCATTGCATTGATTAAACTCCCTTCAAACAAACTATACTCGACATCCAAGTTCCTAGTTTGTTCTAACTGGACACCCTCACTACAACCGACCAAGCTTGGCACATAGCATATCGTAACCCAATCACCTCACTATCCTTGCTGACACTTTAGGGGGATAACAAGATCGTATTGTAGTTCTAATCATGATTACAGAAACATGCATATTCACGATTACAACATAAATGCAAAGTTGTCAATTTGGAAGGCAAGGACATAAGCAGAATGATACTTTATTTAGCAATAGTATTGTCGAGTGTAAATAAGGTTAGAATAAAATAAAGGCATGTGAGGCTAGTCCCCATTCCTCAACACAAATGTCTACTCGCTTATGGCGAGAGACAACAATAGACAGGTAGGTAGTACAATGGAAGGATCCATGATGCCTGTTGTAGGAAGACCAATCTCCCCATTGTGGGTGCCGCCTCCTTGCTCCTCTCTAGAGTTTGAGCCTCACAATGTATCTTCTATCAGAGGGCCTTTAGAATGTACTAACAAGGGTTTCGTTTTATAATCTCCTTTCTTTGCAGCAACCCTATACTTGCATGTCAAGACTGATGAGTTGAGATAACTTTGACAGAGAGCTACTTGAGGGGAAATTCTTGACGCTGGATTTGAGGGAGCTCTTTGCGCTGGTTTGGTCATCCTTTTGATATTTGAAAATATACTTCTTTTTGTAGATAATAATATTACCTTTCCAATGCATATTTACATATTAAATCCCGAGTTAAAATAGAAAATATATGGATGTTTTAGTGGGACATATAATCTTGACAATGGGAAACTCTATGAGTCAACCGACTGATTTGGAAGTCAATCGGTTAGTCGATTGTTTAGCCTTTGAGGAAGTATATTTACTTGTCATCCTTAATTTGCATTAATCCTACAAATAAAACACCAAATACTTCAATTACCAGCTAATTTACTTTAACGACTGAAATCCTAAAACAAGTGATATATGGTGAAATGCAATAAATCGTGCAAAACTAAACATATAAATACATTGAAAATGCCCCTAAAAAGGGTATAAAAATCACTCATCAAACTGCCCTACACTTAAACTTTTTCTCACACCGAGCAAAAAAAAATCATAAACAACTGCCAAATAATACTACTAGCCTATCAACCTCTCCATCTTATATCATCTTATTCCCTGCCACCAAGCATGGCCAAGCAACCTGAATTTCCTAAAATTGCATAATACAACTTTCCACATTCTTTGTAATATCATAGATTCTTTCAATCATTCTGCATATTCTATGAGATTTACACAAGAACAATATTAGGAAAGATGGTATTTGGGGTATTTATGCTGCCCATGGGTAGAAAAAAATAGTGAATGGAGGTGTGGAAAGAAGAATTTTTATGATCTCACCTCTATTCGTCTTGAGATCTTTTTCAAAATCACACATAATTTTTTTTTTTAATCAATCCTCTATTCGACTGGAGATCATTTTAATGGTTGCAGTTATGTTGACCACATGTTTTCTTTGGGCTCATTGGCTTCTTTTTTTATTTGTTCTAGCCTCTATTAAGCACGAGAAGTATGGAAGAAAGATGGTAGAGGGAGAAAGGGTGTACCACCCCAAATTAGAGTTTTGCACAACTTTTGGCTTTTCTTTTATTTTTCTCTTTTTGGTAAACGGAGGGGCAAGAAGATGATGGAAGAAATGTGAAAAAAGGCTGAACTTTTGCGTCTCATTTTTTTTTATTTAGCGCGTAGGAACAATCTTAAAAATAATTAAAGTACATCGTGTAGCATGCAAATAATGACATTTCCACAAGAAGTTATGTTATTCATTAATAGACATGTTTTACTTGATTTCTCTCAATCCCATATGACTTGACATCATTTCTAAGGAGTAATATTAATTAAGATCCTAAGTGAAATAACAGGTTCTAGCATTGGCAATTTATGATATCACATTACTCAAGTATTCACTTCATTTAAGGGGACTATATGATGAATTCTACAATGCAACTAAGCCGGTTAGATAATGTCTTCAACTAACATTCCAAGAACTAAGAATTAAAATTATAAGTAATAGTTTCAAGCTAAATGTAATGCAAGTTATCTAATTGTAGTGTAACATATAAAGCAAACATGCTAAATAAAATAATAAAAAAGATAGTGTAGGTGGAAAGAAGTACATACCACCCAAGCTCCACCCCGAACATAGAAATTTGTTCGTCTCGAGAAAACACTAAATTCAAGATGGGGGGAGAAATCATTGATGCCTATCTAGGTGGACTAGGTAACTTGAGGAAGGTCCAGCTAAAAGCAATATGAACAGGTTTGCTTCCTTCAACATGAGAGTTCCATGGTGCGACATATGATATGGTGATCATTGTAGCTCGAACGGGTTGTCTGAAGGCTTGAAGTGATTTTTTTTCTTCCCACAACCCATATAATAGGATACACAAAAACTCCTCCATCGGTAGAGGTAGTGTAGTAGTTGTGTGCTGATCTAGATCAAGTGGCAGATGTATGATTGGTTCCCGTCTGATGGCTTCAATGTAAGCTCCTCCACGAAGAATAAAGGTGGACTTGACGCATATTGAATGACATTCCCAATTGTGCTAAGTCAGGTGGAGCATCTGGCTCTGGATTCTTCTCATCTCGTGGGTTTTCATATAGAACATGTGGTGTTGGCATATGAGTAATTTTGTCACCTGTAAATCAGCATAATATATATTTTTATACGGTTGTGCATGCTCCTAGTTTTTATCCCAATAATCACAATATCAATAGAAGTAGTAGGCTTCTTCCCGATGTCAAAATTCAGATTTTACTCCTCCACCTGGGATATACCCAACTCACTCATGGATTAAGTAAACTCATGTTGGGTTTTCACTTCATGATCTAAACTTTTTGTCTTCTCATTGGAAATATCTTGGAATTTGACAAGCTTAACATCAAGTTTTTACTTGAGTCTTCCTAGATAAGGGATGTGAGGCTTGTAAATTGGCAGTTCAGGCTCTTCTGGTAAAATGTGGAGAGTGGTTGGGACTTCTATAGAGGGTGTTTCAACACAGATGGGTAGGTCATTATTTACAGACAACATGGATGGATGATTTCCTTCAAATGAGATGAGATTGATACCATCCGAGCAACATGAGGTTGCAACTAGAGTGTTTATTTCGTCATCCTCTACATCTTCATAGGGGTTAACCGGTGAAACAATGGGGACTAGAGGTGTGGAGTATATGTTCTGTAACCACATCACTACAAGTGCTTTAGATGTTTAGGAATAAATTACAGTTGGTGTGCAATCATACATGTAGGAGGTTGTTGGATGGTTTCCAATGAGACACTTCATCCACCAATCTTTTATTCCTAGCTTCTTGTTCTTCTAGTGTTTTTGGAGGTCAGATAACACATTATGATAGCATCCATTCTCTCATCCCGGCCAGGCTGAATTTGATCTACATAGTCAAGCTCTCCATCATAGACTTCACAATATTGCTAATTGCAGTTCGCTTCAAGTATTCTTTAAAGAAAATCGGCTTGGAGAGTCACCTCGAGACAACCTCATACGTCGCGGTAGATGGATCCATAGTTTGCAAATTATAGACTTTATTACAGTTCCCACCCCATTATGAATGAATTCATGAAAATTAGAAAAATAAGATATTTGGCTCAAGAGAAAAGATGTTACAATGAGTGAAGATATAAGAATATTTTTATTGTAGTAATGGACAAGACAATAAATTACGAAGATCTAATAAGAAATAAATATAAATCATAAGAAATTTTCATCAATAAAAAAAATACAAAAATAAACTATAAATCATGAATTAAAAAAAGAGAATATACGAGACTAAGAAACAACAAGAATGTACAAGACTAAGAAACAACAAGCTTTTTTTAAGAAGGAACAAAATGTATTATAGAAAATCCTAATTATTCCCAGATTTCTAAATATATAAAACTACTATTATCCTCAGTAACATAGCCAATTTTTTATGGGGATTGTAATGTTGTACCAATAAAAACCCTAAGAAAATAACCATCAGGTTTAACTGAATGTTTTGCACTAATTTCCCACTCCACACAAATGGAAGCCTTATTGTAGTATACTTGAGGATTGAACCCAAAGGACAACTTTTAAATAGTTTTATATGTTCATAAGTGCTAAGATTAATATTTAACAGAGAATATATAGATTGATTGATTAACTAATTGTTGCAATTAGAAATAATGATCAAAGAGGTAATAACTGATAAGAAAGAGGATTAGGGCATGGATGTTCACTTGCTAAAACCTACATCATTATTCTAGAAAGATTTCAACTCATGAATATCAGTTTACTAAATACAAACTTAGCTATTGCACCCTCATGAGATACATATGATTTCATGGATCAAACTCCCTTGGAACTGACTAGACTCATCACCCAAGTTCCTAGTTTATTCTGACTGTACTCCCTCACTACGTCTGACCAAACTTGACACATTAGCGAATTGTAACTCAATCACCTCACTATCCCTTGCTGACACTACAAGGGGATAATAAGATTATTTTGGAGTTATAATCATGATTACAAAACCTACACATTCATGATTATAACACAATTGTAAATCTTGTTGTCAATTTTTAAGGCAAGGAATAAGATTGATACTTTATTTAGCAATAGGATTGTTGAGTTTAGATACAAGAAAGAATCAAATATGAACTTATGGGGCTAGTCCCCATTCCCAACACAAATGTCTACTCGCTCATGGTGAGAGAGACAGTAGCGGAAAGGTAGGTACCACAATGGTTGGGGCCATGATGCCTAGCGCAGGAAGACTAGTCTCTCCACTGCGATCGTCGCCTCCTTACTCCTCATTACAATTTGTGCTACGTGATATGACTTCTAATTACCAATCAAAAACCCTTATAATAGATGACAAGGGTTCCATTATATAATCTCCTTTCCTAACTGCATCAACCCTATACTTGCACATGTCAAGGGTGGTGAGTTGAGATAACTTCGGCATAGAGCGGTTTGAGGGGAAATTTTCTGATGCTAGATTTGTGGGAGCTTTTTGTGCTGGTCCATCATTCCATTGATATGGCGAAACACATTTTACTTGTAAATAATGATATTATCTTTCTTACATATATTTAAACATTAAACTCTGAATTCTTATGTAAAAGATATGGATGTTTTAGTAGGATCTGTAATCCTGACTGTGGGAGACTCTGTCAGTCAGCCGATTAGTATGGAAAGTCAATCAGTTGGTCAATTGTTAATCCTTTGAGAAAATATATTTACTTCTATTCCTTAATTTATATTATCCTACAAATCAAATACCAAAATAAACTAATTACCAAATTATTTGCTTTAACGACTAAAATCCCAAAACAAGTGATATATGAAGTTAAATGCAACAAAACATGCAAAATTAAACATAGAAATGCATTTAAAATGCCCCTAAAAAGGGTACAAAGTCACTATCAGTAGAATAGCAACAAAGGAGTGTCAACGGAGGCTAAGAGGAGGAGGAGGAGTAGTAGAAATGGTGGAGGAAGTGGAGAGTAGGAGAAGTAGTAGCAACGAAGACTCAATGGAGGAGAAGGAGGAGCAACAGTAGAAACGACAGAAATAGTGGTGAAGGTAGTGGAGGAGGTAGCAGAATAGGGGTGCAGAAGGAGTCATCATTTCTAGAGAGAAGCTAGATATTAGAGGGCGATGGAAACGATGATGCAGAGAATGGGGGGATTTGCAGGAGCTATTAAGTAGAGCTTAATTGTCGATTGTCAAAAGAAACTGACGACTAGGAGTTTTGTAATTGGTTAGTAAAGTAAAACCAACGACACTGATATTTCAATGTCATCGAGTTTTCAACTAGAAACCAACAACATAAGTACTAATCCTTGTTAAAAATAGCAACCTTGCTAAGACATATATCGTCAGTTTCAATAAGAATTTACAATTCAAGGTCGTGTTGGTATATTTTGGCATTGCCATGTTGGTTGACACGGTCATGCTAACTACCACGACCGTGTTGATTGCCACATTTGTTGGATTATAAGACCTATTAAAAAACATCAGCCTCACTAATACATGTGTTTTTGGTTTCTTGCAAGTAAACGGACGACATAACCTAATTTGAGGGAAAATATTTTTATCGGGGACGTATTGGGATCCCTTGTGTCATTATTTTCCAACCACAAGCCAACCATCTAAGTACTTATTCTTGTTAAAAATGCCAGCCTCACTAAGACCTATGTCATTGGTTTCTAGCAAGAAAACTAACGACATAACCCAATTTGGAGGGAATTTTTTTTTGTGAGGAATATGGAAGAAACCCTTTGTCGTTGTTTTTCTAAGTAGGAAATGGCATTGGATGTTTTCTTGAGGTTAAAATTTCATGGTAGATGATACCTATGGGATCAGTTTTTTTGGAGTAAAACTGATGATAGAGACTTTTTGGAGGCAAACAATTATTTCACAGAAAGGTGTGGGTTATCAATTATATTACAACTAAAGTTAAATGCCTATTTTAAATGTCCTCCCTTAAAAAGAAATTTCGTGGATTGTCTGTGGTGTCACTTTCTCTCCATTTAACCGATGTTATTATAAAAGTGTTAACCTTGTTTTTTCGCAATTGGAGAGACTTGACCATTAGTAAAGTATGTACTTAACCAACCTACGACATAGGCCTATAATGTCAGTTTTAGGTTAAATTTTGTGTTAAAAAAGTGACACCAAATGTCAAAATAGTAATAGTGATTTTGAGGAATTAATATTGTAAGGACAATAATTTCTTTTGGAAATTTTATCCTATTTCTTCTATCATATTTCTTATTTCTTTCTATGGTTAATGACTCTTGAATCCACCCAACTCCAGGAATGATATATGTTTAAGGAGTGGGGCCGAGGAGGCATGTGAAAGTATAAATTTTGAATCTAATTATCAATATCATATAGTGGTGAACAACATTCCCATCTCGGAACTCATCTTTGCAATTGGCTCTAAGAAAATTCCTTTCCTCCCTGAACCTTGGGCTGTGCTAACTCTGAGTGGGTTGAAAAAACAACACACAGAAAAAAGAAAATCAAAAGTAAGTGTGTCAGTGAATGTTAAGTATGCACAATGTAAACTAATTGGTCTTTAATTGAAGTGGAAGAAGATTTGAAATAAAGAGATGTGAATAATGAGATATCCAAAAGAGTAGATTTTGCCAAAAAGATTCAACATGTTCAAAAGATGAAACAATTATTAATAAGGATATGATTAGTAAAAGGTTTCTTTCCATATTCATGTTAACATAATCATAAACACAAATACTAGCATGATGAAATATAAACATTGAATAGTATATACTAATAATTACGGTAGGAATCTATATGTATTCCATACTAAAGGGCAGGAGGACTAAAACATCAATACCAAATAAATATATATTTTGTAGGGGAATAGAACCCAATGCATGGTAGAGGAATAAAACCCAATGCCTAGTATCATATGTGGGAAGGGAATAAGACCCAATGTCTGGAAGGGGAATAAAATGCATCTCCTATAAACATTATATGTGGCAGGGAAATAAAACCCAATGCCTATATGGAGTCACTACTTATAGTTATGACTAGCCGATTATCCATGGACAGGAAATAATAAAGTATATTTGTTTTCATGCAAAATATGAGATTATTAAGTGTTTCAACGAGTGGGGTCAGAGGACTCAAATCATTATCAAGATTAGATAAAAAGGCCATCAATGCAGTATTCTCACATAAATCCTAACAAAATGTGAGGATGTTTTCAAGGAAGATTACTTTCACAAGATAATTGGATTGTTCATAATTTATTCAATGCCTCATCTGTGAAAAGATATTTAGTCATGATATTATGCCCAATTTAAAATAAAGTGTATGTACATAATTTGACTTGAGCTTTAAGGCATAGATCAAATCCTTACCCTTCCAAATCTGAAGCAACCTCAACCTATATAAGGATTAGGTCCATCAGTTAGGGTTTTAGTCGTTAAATATATACATACACACACAAACATAAATATATATATATATATGTATGTATATATATATATATATGTATATATATATGGGCCAATATTTATTGCCCGCGCGGGTAGCTACCTTCCCACCCTTCCCACCACTTTTTTTCAAAAAAAAAATTTGCAATTGTAGAGGAGTATTTTATCTAGCTCTCCAAAAAATTTCATGCAAAAATAATATCATTTCCCCCCCCCCAAAATAAAAAAACCCGTCCTTATATATATCTGATGTATATTTTGTACAGAGTTACTTTTTTAGTCGTGTAGTTACTTTCTTATCACCATAGTTACTTTTTTGACAACAGAGTTACTTTTTTGGCCAGAAGAGTTACTTTTTTGGCTACCGGGTAGCGAAACTCCAGGCTACCCGTGCGGGAAATGAATAAACGGCCTATATATATATATATATATATATATATATATATATATATATATATATATATATATATATATATATATATATATATATATATATATATATATATATATATATATATATATATCGGGGAAAATCCTAGAAAACCAAATCCATCGGCAAAAACCTAGATGGACACGTGATTTTATATTAGAATGGTGGTCCAAAATTACCAATCATGGATTTGACTCCAAGATCTCCAGTTATTCCTTTTAAAACCGATGTTTAACTATTAATGTGATATTATGAAAGTTTAAACCCTAAAGATCTATTTTTGAAAACTTTTGAATTAGATGTCAACAATTATGCCAAAAGATAGATAAAATTATTAGAATTTCATAACATTATTTTCTATAATTTTTGGAGAATCTAGTAAAAGAGAAGATTTTTACAAGATTCACATTATTTACTGATTTATTCATAAATTCAATTTGCAATAGACCAATTTGCCCTTGTATTAGAAATTGAGACTATAATCGGTGATAGAGTATTTTGTTCATGTGAGTATTAGTGTGACATGCTACGCTAACCAATTAACATGTTACTGTTGGTATGTATGCCCTGAGAGCCAATCATGGGATGATTGGTGGGATACAATAAGATTGATTTGATAAACATCAAAGGCGAGCTTCCAATTCATTCTGGTTCAGTCATATGAGATAGTGATAGGACAGATTGAATGTCTAGAGAATGACAGTACTCAATGACGTATGCTTTCAGGTTCATGACCTGAACGATGAGATCATACAGATGCTAAGAGTTTGTACATTCTTGTTATGTCCCTAGTCGGATGTCATTGTGGAAGGTAGATAGACAACAATGACACACAAGACTAGATTGTGGTGTTGGTTGATGAAAGAATCTCATTAGTCATGATATAGAGATATCAAACCAAACACATAGGTACTTGTTAGAGAACAAGTGTATCGGACAGACCCACCGTGAGTTTGACACATGGAACCATGAGATGGTAGTCACAGTCAGTACTCACAGTGATGGTGGTGAGTGTGATTCTTAGACCTGACATCACTGCACTCAACATATGTCGTTGGGCACACTTTGACATCATCAAACACAGTCCTGAAACATGGGTTGTTATAAAGGTGATGATTGGGTGGCTTTGACACATGGGGCTTTTGAGAGGTGAGTGATAGATATGGGATTTGTCCCTCCTGAGGGAGTTTGATATTCATGGCCACTTGATGAGTAGGATTGAGAAAGGCGTGCACACATGTGTGAATCAGTATGTGATACTGATGTCATACATATCTCTTCCAGTCTACTCTGAGATCAAGAAAGTGAGTGAACGTTGACAGGATGACTGTTCAATGCCTCGAGTTCATTCGGGATATTAGTGACAAAGGAATTATACATTCGCTGTAACACCATTCACAGATTGTAGGATGAAAGTTGTTCTCCAACTTTCTACTTTCACTTGGGTAGCACTGATGTGTGACTAGGCACCGCTCTTTGCTTGTGAAGTCATAAGTGTTATGGACTTTCACTACCAACGTGAAATGGACCTGCAGGGTCACACACATAGGATTTAACCTGGAAGAGGAGTTTTGTCCATAAGCAATGTTTAGATTGATTACTAAAGGAGTTTAGTAGTTCAATTAAACACTCAATCAGTCGATGGCTCAATATCGTATGGTTCAAGGTGTTGGACGCATTGATTAGAGTATCGGATTGATTGAAATCACATTTGACTTATTCTGCACGACCTGCACTCCCAACCGATCGGTTCATGTGATGAACCGGTCGGCTGAGGTTCCTGAACCGGTTGGCTCAATTATTGAACCGATCGGCTCATGCACAGATTGAAACGACTGGTTCAAGTGTTGAACCGATCGGTTCAACTGGTGCAATCGAGCAACTTGGGAAAGTAGGATTGGTGAGAATTTTCCTTTCGTTTCAATTATCCAATTTGATTGGAAATAGGATTGGTATTTGATACCGATTGGAAACAAAAGAAGGAAAGTCAATCGGGAACCAACCTGGAACCCCAACCGACCAGTTCATGAGTGAACTGATTGGTTCAAGGGTCCCAAATGATCGGTTCAGTGGTGAACCGATCGGTTCAGGTCCCCAACCGACCGGTTCACTTGTGAACCGATCGGTTCAGGTTGCGAGGTGGTTGCTTTTTGTGGAAAATCTCGAACCCTTCTACTCCTGCTTTTAGACCCGCATTGCCCAGGATAGAGAACCCTATCCCATGACCCTCCTATATATAGGGGTATTGGGGGCTTCTCAGTTTACAGCTCAGTGCAACCATTTTCTCTGCAAGTTGTCGTTCTCTCTGGTTTTGGTAACCGTGAGAGAGCTCGAGCAAGTGCTTCCCACAAAAGGGAGGTGCAGCAAGGGAAGGACAATTGCAGTTGCAACAGGAGGCAGGAGAGCGTGTTGGCGACTAGTACGTCAACAGGAGGGTGCGACTCCTTCCACTTCCTTGTGGGACAAGGAGTGTGGAGTTCTAGGTGGTCCGTGTGGACTACTACAGAGGCGGGAGGACACTGCCTCTTAGGAGGACAACTGTCATCCGACAGTCCGGTTCGAGTAGGAGTTGTCAGTCCCGGTGCGACCAGGAGCTGCACAGACGTCGTCGAAGTCTGGAGTTGAAGATCGCGCATTGCGTGAGGTATTATCGCTGAGCAAGCCTCAGGACAAGGTATGTTTCCCCAAACCATCCTTTCCTATTATATAGACGTTGACGCGTTTCCTTGGTATGGGTTGGGGGAGAAATTTTTTTTGTTTCCGCTGCCTTCTCTGTCTCCCCCAAAACCCAACAGTGGTACCAGAGCCACGTCAACTGCTCTATATTTTAGGAATATCGAATTGATCGATTTTGGTTTTTCGCCTTTATTTATTGCATGCGATGCGAATAATATTGTCTTTATGCATGTCCAATCCTAAATCCACAAATCCCAAATTACATATATGATATGTATTATTAATGCACTCGATAAACGAGTTTTGTGGTGGATGTGTGTAGCGTGATTATGGCCTATAAACACCTATCTGTGATTGGTTGTGTGTGGTTGCTTGCATCTCGGTCTGCGCACCGATCTTCCCTCTCTTATTCCTGATGTAACTCGAAATAATTCGAGATTCTTTCCTACCTTTTCTCCCCCCCGAATGTAACTCGGGGTTTCTTCTTTTATGCAATGTAATAATAGGATAGATTTTGTTTCCTGTTATGTCGAAGCCGGCGAACATCAAGACGACAGCTGAAACGATCGGTTCAAGGCGTGAACCGATCGGTTGGCGTTCCAGACGGTCGGTTCAAGGAGTGAACCGATCGGTTGATGACCGGTTCGAGGAGCAAGACGAGCGGGTGGCGGCCAGGACGAGATGCACGACGACCAGGCGAACCGATCGGTTGGAGGAGCCAACCGATCAGCTGGTGGCACCCAGACGACCGACTGGAGTGTACAGATCATTCAAGTGATGAGTTGATCAACTCGGATGGCAAGGCACAAAGTTCATCTTGTACAGGTTGCATGTGATGTAGACCTAGATGACCGTGATTCCTCTTGGCTCAAGGAATCACATTAGGATGGCTATAATCATCGCTTTTTAACGTTTGTGCATGATTTCTGTGGGATATAGCATGTATATTATACGTACTATGTATTGTGGTGATTGGATATGTATATGTATATAAAAACCAAATCCCTCATTAAAATATTAAGTCTTATATGCCTTCCAAATGCGAAATCTACTATGACCCATACCGCATCATGTCCCTTCTTGGTCCTAGGTAATCCTACCACGAAATCTATGGTGATGTTTTCCCATTTCCATTGAGGAATTGGTAGGGGTTGTAATAAACTATCTGGAAGTTGATGTTCAACCTTAATCTACTGACAAGTGAGACACTTAGAGACAAACTCTGCTATATCATTCTTCATAACTCTCCATCAAAAGTGTCTCTTCAGATCCTTATACATCTTACTCGATCCAGGATGTATAGAATACTTAGATCCATGTGCCTCTTGCAGGATACGCTTCTTAGTCTCCGACTCCTCAGGTACCGACATCTGATGCTTGTACCTTAATCCACCATCCATATCAATAGATAGATGTGCCTGGGGTTTATCTAAAAGGCTTATCATCTCCTCCAAGCTAGAGCTATTCATTTGAGATGTCATAAGTTCTGAAAGAAGATCAGGAATAATATTGATATTTTCTAGAATAATAGTACCATCTTTTGCTTGAGGTAACCTGAAAGTCAAAGGTTCCAGACTCATCGGTTCATAAGTAAGGATGGATGTTCAAATTGACCTCTTACTATTAAGAGCATCAGCTACAACATTAGCCTTGCCTAGATTATACATAATAGTGAAATCATAGTCTTTAAGATATTCTAACCATCTTCTCTGTCTAAGATTGAGATCATTTTGAAGAGATATTTGAGACTTTTGTGATCTGTGAATATATCAAAAGTAGCACCATATAGATAGTGAATTCAAATTTTGAGAGCATAGACAATGGCAGCTAATTCCAAATCGTGGGTTGGGTAATTGACCTCATTAGGTTTCAAGTGTCTAGAGGCATAGGCAACAACTTTACTATCTTGCATTAGGACACAGCCCAAACCCATTTTAGAAGCATTAGAAAATATTACAAAGCCATCATTACCAGAAGGCAAGGTCAAGACAGGGGCATAAGTCAAGAACGATTTCAATTCTTGGAAGCTAGATTCACATTCAAGAGTTCAAATGAATTTGGTATCTTTTCTGGTAAGTTTGTTCATGGGTAGGGCTATTTTACTGAAATTAAGGATGAAACGACAGTAGTAGCCTGCAAGACCAAGGAAGATACAATTTTCAGAGGCATTGGTAGGAGCTTTCCAATCAAGGACGGCTAAGACTTTGGCGGGGTCAATAGAAATTTTCCCACCCAAAATGACATGGACAAGAAACATGACTTGGTCAATCCATAACTCACATTTGGATAATTTAGCATAAAATTTCTAGGCTCTCAACACATCAAGTACTTTTTGAGATGCTCACAATGTTGATCAACAGAGTTTGAATATATAAACATGTCATTAATGAAGACCACAACAAAGCTATCAAGAAAAGGTTGGAAGATAGTATTCATCAGATTCATAAATACTCCAGGAGCATTGGTCAACCCAAAGGGCATCACCATGAATTCATAATGTCCATATCTAAATCTGAAAGTTTTCTTTGGAATATCACAATACTTCACTCATAATTAATGATAGACAGATCTAAGGTCAATCTTGGAGAACACAATGGCAGTACGAAGCTGGTCAAATAGGACATCAATTCTGAGGAGGGGATATTTATTTTTTATGGTGGCTTGATTAATGATGTGATGTTCAATACACATTTGCATTGACTCATATTTATTTTTAACAAAAAGGACAGGAGCACCCCAGCGAGATGTGCTAGTACAGAAGAAGCATCTATCAAGTATTTCTTCTAATTGTTTCTTGAGTCCACAAACTCGGAAGGTGCCATTCTATAAGGTGCATTTGAGACTGGTGTGGTGCCCAGTGCTAACTCAATTGAGAACTCAATCTCACATACTGGAGGCAGCCCTGGAAGCTCCTCGGGAAATACATCTGGGCAATCTCTCACCACATTCAAGCTTTCTAAAGGTATCACCTTAGAATCAGACACTGACACAACAACAAGATACGCTCTACATCCTTTGGCTATCAAGGTTTCAGCTTTAAGAGAAGAGATAATCATATTTAAATTTCTTTCCTTTCTCCCTAGTATTATCAAAGGTTTAGAAGTAGGTGCCGAAATGTTACTTTATTAGCTCGACAATCAAGCATGGCATACTTGGCAAAAAGCCAATCTATCCCCAAAATTAGGTCAAAATCTTCCATGCCAAGGAGAATGAAATCAGAATGAAATTGATTACCACCATAAGAAAAAGGCAAGATTTTAGTTTTCTGAAGAGAGATATAGATTTTTCCACTAGGAGTTGTTACATCCAAGACATAACCTAGATTTTTTATCTCTAACTTGATCCTGAAGCAAGATTTCAGGAGATGAAGGTATGTGTTGATCTTGAATCAAATAGGGCCACAATAGGATGATCTTGGAGACATATCATACCTACATTAGGATTTTTATATGAAATCTTGGTTTAGAAGGATTTTCATACTTATAAAGAAATTATTAATATTATTACCTTCAATCAGGTGATTGTCATTAGCCTTAGCTTCCTTTGCATCAATTGAAAAAACTCAGCCCTGACGATGTTCTGGTTGAGCCTGAGCTATGGGAGCAGCTGGTTGGATAGGTGGAGCTCCAAGCTGAGGTAATGGGGCAGGGTGGCTCGGAGATGCCCTTTGAACCAGACTTGGGCAATTGA
Source organism: Alisma plantago-aquatica (assembly GCA_963693085.1). Taxonomy (NCBI): domain Eukaryota; kingdom Viridiplantae; phylum Streptophyta; class Magnoliopsida; order Alismatales; family Alismataceae; genus Alisma; species Alisma plantago-aquatica. Next base: position 375,509,004 of record OY856413.1, on the reverse strand, counting down.
ACTTCATAAGCCCTTCCTTATTGCAATAGAAATATATTAGACTCTCAAACTTACATTTCCCCATGTGCATACCTCCACAATTCCTACATCTGGTAATATTAGGTGGTGGTCCTCGGTGTGGCCCACCTCAACGTCATCCTCCTCTATTTGTTCCTCCTCGGTATGATTGACCTCTATGGTGATTTCCACCTCCTCTTACCATGCCATGGTTATGAGGCTTTTTCTTATCCTTCCCTTTTCGTTGTCCTTAGTGATGGATGCATCAGACAAACCTAAGTATCTCAAACTTGGTTCCTTATTCTTCCCTAAGGTTCTTTCTTGAGTAAGGGCATTATTGATGGCAGCTTCAAAATTAGTGTCGGTGGAGGTGCAAAGGTAAAGTTTCAGTTCTTGGTTAAGGCCATCAATGAAGTGTTCAATCTTTTTATCTTCATCAAGGTGACGAGCATGACGCTCTAGGAGTCTAAAGGTCGTAACATAGTTAGCAACGGATAAGGTTCCTTGGGTGAAGTTATTGAACTACTTCCTCTTCTCCTTTCTAGAAAATATGGGTGTGAACCAAGTTGTGAATACCACCTTGAACTCCTCCCAAGTTATAGGGGCATCTGGGAGTTCTCGTGTATGGTAACAATTTTCCCACAAAAACTTTGTGGACCCCTAAGTTGGTAGGTTGCAAAAGTGACCTTATATTCCTTGCCACATTTAAGGGCTCTAAAGGCATTTTCAACAGATAGGATCCATGCATCAGCTTTATCTAGGACTTCACCTAAGTCTTCTCCATGAAAGGCTTCGGGTTTGAGTTTGAGGAAGTCCCTAATGGTGGTTTTAGGATTGGTCCTAGATGAATAGGCAATATTATTAGTTTCCTTTAGGGCTAGGGCATGCATGCATGCCAACATCACCTTCTTTTATTCCTCCCATTCACCTATAGCCATGGACTTATTAGGGTTTGAGTTAGATTCATCACCAGAGTCATCATTAGTTCTTTTTCTATACGTTCTATTTTTTGGTGGCATCTGCAAGTTTGTATAAAAGATTGTTTAGATATTTGTATGAGATATATCATAATGCAAACAACAAGGTTTTATCAATCATAAATATACATTTTCCAATTTTTTATGTCTTTTAGTTGTTCACATTTCTCATAATCTACCCACATAATAGAGGGAGTGGTTCACTGATCATACTCATGAGAGAGAAAATAGATGAGAAGCCTAGTGTATATCATGTACTAAATAGGTGGTTGGGGTAGTCCTTAATTGAGAAAAGATGAGGAGATAGATTTCTCTAAGATAATGGTTCCCATTTTAACAATAGTTGTGTTAGCCAGGCATATATTACTTGTAGTGGGTAACCCTAACCACCATGAAAATAGATACAAGATTTTATGCCAGAACCTTTCTCAAGTATCCTTCTAGACACCTCGACAACGTAATGTTAAATATGGGTTACCTCAGGTCTAAATAATGTTACTAGGTATTTGATACACATATATTGACCTATGTGCCTGCTTTGATACCATCTGTCATGGGTAAACAACCTAACCCCAGTCTACACCTTAGGCACCAAAATAAGGTGTACAAAAGGGTTAAATTTTCCCGTCCCTGAGTGGATCAAACACACAAGTATATACATGCACCAAATAACAAAGCTTCCTTAAATAAACCAAATGTTAATTAAATAGGGGGCCAAAGGCATAGGAGTTCTATAGAAGAAAACTTAATACATGAGAGAACTACTTGCAGAAGAAAAAGAACTTAAAATAAGATTCCCATTTAACTTTAGCATCCTCATGTAAGTTCTGATTTTTGTTGAGCCAGCATATAGAGTTGCATCTTCATCATCATAAGAAAAAGGTACCTATAAAGCATTTCAAATTGGTACACGTCCGCACAATATATAAATATATTGTACTGAGTACGCCTACGTGTCTTAAAATATACCTCTTTTCATATCTTGGCAAAAAAATAAAACTAAACTTGGCTGTAAAAAAACAATATGACAAAAGCATACTTGAAACAAGAATGTTTATTAACAAAAGAACACATATTTTAGGCATATTTTCTATTATATCTTCCATGCATTTACTACCTAAGAGTTGAATACATTAAGTCCTTTATGATCTACTACCAAAGAGTTGGATCATTTCACAATGTACTCTACTATCAAAGAGTTGGATCACTTTCAAGTACTTTACTACCAAAGAGTTGAAGTGCCTTGTTCCAGCACTTTGCTACGAATGAGTTGAAGTGCTTTTGATACAATGGACAAAATAATTTATGTTCAGGTTTACATATATAGGAAACATCATTGCAATTGACCATACATATATATTTATTTCAAACAATACCATATGCCAAGTCTTCTACATTCATAATACGACCATATTAATTAGTAGGGCCAAGTAAAAGGTATGGGTGTACCTTCTACTCAGAAGTGGGGAGTCTAGAGATGTTCCTCACCGATACCTTTGTCTTCCTAAAATTATAAGAGTTTTGGTATTCATTAGATATATTGGCATATCACCATTTAGTTCTAAAAGAGTATAAAAGGCCCTTTTCTTAGTTAAAGTCATGAGGATAGAGTATGTGTCATTGAGTACAAATTTGAGTCCATAATTGATAATGTCATGTCAGAGTAGGACTTCTAGATCAAATTGGTGGTCTTTAGATCATGATTGGTAATGATAATCATTTTTGGTGAGTCAAATAGGGAAAAGGAGTAATAATTTGACTTTGCTAATAATTGGGTCACATAATTTGGAAATTAACGTCCCATAATTATCTAGGCACAAAAAGAGGATAACCATATGATTTTGGTAATTTAGTCAAGCTCGAGTATTTTCTAAATAAATAAACAAGGTAGAAACATGTTTGAGCATGAGTATCTATAAGAGTCAGATTTAGGGTTAACTGATATCATAAATGTGATCCTCATTTTTTTGATCAAAATTGAATATAGGTTCAGATTTTTCTGACACTCCTATGATTTATTATGAATCAAGGTATTTTCTGACAATTCACAGTTATGAGATTACTAAAAAGGATTTTTTGATTAATGTGGATCGTGGATGTTTAGATCCAATGGTTAGAATTAAATCACACTATTGAAAAAGGAAGAACTAGGTGAATGAGGTGGATTTACCTCACTGGTCCAAGTCAGATGCAGGTGGGTCCCGCTCTTTCTTGCTCTCTGAAAGGCAGGATAATACAGCTCCAACTCCGGCAAGCTCAAACCGGTTGCGGCGTTGCTCCTCATGCAAAGAGGCTAGCTCCACCTTCGGGGAGCTCTCTTGGATCAGGGTGGTGAGGATTTAGGTCGTGGATCCCTCTGGAGCAGTGCGCCATAGAGGGGATCGGAGCAAGCCACCGCTAGAAGAGGACAAGGAGGGGTGAGAAAAGTGTGGATGGGTTCGGGGCTTACTGTGGTGTCGTTGAGGTAAATAGAAGCACCCGAAAGGTAAAGGTATGGCTGAATTAGAGAGATGGAGGCGGTAGCAACCTGAGCAGGAGCTATACATAAGAGGAGGTGATAGGAGATGGCTCGGTTGAGGTAGAGCCATTAGGGCTTGTTTTGAGAAATTTGAGAGTGGTAGTGAACTAAAGGGATCTGGGTAGAGGTGTGAGGGAGGTAAAATAGGCGAGAGGAGATCAGAGTGTAAGAGGCCCAATTTCTAGTTGGGCGTGCATGAGAAGGAAGTTGATGGAGATGGTCGTGGGAGTGATTCTAGCCATTTTTGGGAGTTGTGTGAGGGGTTGACGGGTTCATAGAGATGAGGAGGAGGCATTGCCTTGGTCATTTTCTCACGAGGCAGTCATAGTGGGGAGTGGTGGTCGGGGGTCGTGGCCCCTGGTTGTTGCCACTATCTCATGGATCAGGCAGAGGTTGAGGATGATCCTCATCTGTTTGATCTATCCCAAATCTGTGACTTCACCATCGGGTTGCCATGATTGATCCTCGGGTGATCTGCAAGTCCCCTTATTTCATGAATGAAATCGTGAAATCAAGGCTAAAGTGCAAAATCGATTAAATGTGATTAATAAGTAACTTTACATGAATCATTAAAAAATCATAGAGAGAGCTAGAAGTATCCAATTGACATGAAATTTGAAATATAGCTCCACATTAATGATACTTATATGTTGGGAAATTTTGAGCTTGAAATTCAATATTGTTTGGTCAATGTGTCACTTTATGAAATTAGGGTTTAAGAGTTAAGATGTTACAAAAGAATAGATATAAAAGAGTGTAGAAAACCAATTTATCACACACATCATATGAAATAAATGATAAAATTAAATCCAATCACATCGATTTAAATCCCAATACATTATAGATTGATGTGGCTCTGATACAACTATTGGGAAATCGAGTAGGCAGATAAGGTAGCAAAAAGAAAATGTTTAGTCCAAATCCTGAACCAGCAGTTTGTGTCAACAACGATGTATTTAAGAAAGAAGGTTTGCAAGGGATATACTAGGTCCTATAGATATTCCAGCGACAATACTCACATCATGATACTTTTGAAACTCATAGCACCTTGACAATGATTTGGGTAGCCTCATGTGTACCACCATGGACGGAGGCTATTGTCATCCTCCTAATGTATAGGCAATGACCTCCACATCTCTAGAGTAGTCCATGTGGATCACTTGAGACTCCTTGTTGTGCTACTATAGTCAATTAGAAGGGGTTGTCCATCTTGATTCATCAACGTGCTAGCACTGACTTTTTCTCCATTTATTATCCCACCTATTCAGGAAAGAGCATTCAGTCTCTCACGTTACCACATAGTTGAGAGAATAACTTTATTTCTTGAGATACTCTCTAGACATAGGTTGTTGAGATCTCTTATATGTCTCTGATAGACTATGATATTTCTCTGTGAGATGTCTCTGATAGGCTTTTCTACTGCCATTTTATGTAGGAGGAGTAGGGATAGAGTCTTGTGATCTAGGTGGGAGTCAAGGGGATAGAATTTCATGAATTTTCAATTGCTGCAAATCACAGTTTGGTTGGTTCACTTCTGAACCACTCGGTTCACATGTGAATCGATCAATTCGACACTTGAGTTGGTCGGTCCATAATGTTTCCTATTTGCAAATGTATTGGATTTTAATTTTATGGTTAATGCACAACATGATGTCTTCATCAATCCTTGATCCAATCTTATTGATTTCCCAATCAGTCGACTCAACATTTGAGTTGGTCAGTTCAGTTCACATTTGAATCAGTTAGTTCACTTTTGAACCGGTCGGTTCACATTCTCAACCAGTCGATTCACTTCTGAACTAGTCGATTCACATTCCAATTCATCCAATGTATAACCAATGTTGTTTAAGTTGATTACCTAAACACTTTAGTAATCAAGTAAAACCTTATTCATGAGTAAACTCATACTCTAAATGAATCCTATGTGTTTGACCCTATAAGTTCTAGATTATGTTAGTAGTGAATGTCAGTTACCAACTTATGACATAACAAACAATGAGTGGTATATAGCAACACATTATTTCTATCTAAGTATTTGGAAAGTTGGAGAACAACTTCAACCTAGAATATGTGATTAGTGTTATAGTAATCATGTCGTTCCTTTATCTCTAATATCCAGATTGAACTCGAGCCAGGGAATTGTCAGCCTCTTAATATTCAATTCGTGTTTCATCAACTAGGGAAGACTGATGAGATACATGTGAGCTCAATATCATATATTGACTCACATGATCATAGGAAATCATTTCCATAGTCTCTCTTATTAAGTGGCTAGGATGTTATCTCCGTCAGGAGGGACAAATCCCATCTACATCACTCACAATCAATACCCATGTGTCACAAAGGACACGATCACCGCCTTTATGGAAGCCCTTATTTAAGATCACATTGGGTGGTGTGAAACTTTAATGTATAACATAAGATGATTGTAGTGACATATAACCACAATCACCACTATCACTATGAGAGCTAATTCTGACTGCAAATCCATGGTTCCATGTATCTCTGTCATGGTGGGCATGTCATGTATACTAGTCTCAAACAAGTACCTATGTTTTTGGTTTGATATCATACATCATGACTAAAGAGATTCTATCATGAATAAACACACACTCTAGTCTTATGTATTATTGTTGTCTATTATGTTTCCACAATAATATCTGACTAGTGATATAACAAGAATATATATGCTCTTAACATACATAAGATCTCATTATTTAGGTCCTCAAATAGAAGACATTTGTTATTGAGTAATATCATTCTTTAGACATCTATCAAGTTATATCATCATCTCATAATGAACAAACATATAAATGGAATTGCCTTTCTTATTATCAAATCAATTATGTCATTCCCCAATTAAATCATCATATAATAGGCTCTCTAGTCATACATACCAACAAATGACATAATATTTATTACTTTTAGGAGAATTAGGGTTGTCTCAAGATGTTAAAGGTTCAGATAGGATTTCTTTGCTCCAAGTAAGCTGATAATGTTGTTCACTGAAGGTCAATTTAGTCAATGTTGATTCCATGTCTAAATTGACTAAACCCTTATTTTGATGATGACTAACCATTCCATTTATTTGTGTCTAATGTTTCTACCATAGTGATTTCATATTAGGTATAGAAACACTCCAAATGTCGTAACTTGCACATCCTAAGTTGGAGAAAAGACAAGTGAAAGTCAATATAAGTGAACATTTTTTGAATATGATGTAAATCTGTTACAATCACATTATAAATCACTTGTAATGATTGTATGACTTGTAATTAAGCTTAGAAAAATCAAGATCACTTTAAAATGAATATTGAAACACTTAAATGACATTTTCCAAAATTCATCACAGGATTTTTGTCAGTCGAGTTGCAAACATGACAAATCCATTGATGAATCTTGAAAATGTCCAAGACCAGTCGAGGTTGCCACTTCACAGAACTTGACCAACACCTACACTATGCAAATCCAATTTCTTTGATTGGTCTAGTTTCAAATAGGATAAACTCGACTGATGGTCCACATTGGGTTTGGCGCATAGTGCAATCGGTCAAGTTATCCTTATTGAACCTAGACCGAATGCAATTTACAAAATGTGCAGAAAAAGTGTTTCTAGCCATTAGAGTGTTGCAAAAGTCAAAAATATCTATTCCAACACCCAAAATGGATAGAATTCATCCTTAAGTGTCCCTACGTGATAAAAGGCATTCACATGTATAAATAGGACCCCTTGGGCTTCATCCCTTGGATGGAAAACACCATGAAGGTCCCATGCTATAGTTGAACACCTCCTTCCACTCTCTAAGCTTAATCACTTGCTAAAACCATTAAAGTGATTAGAAGATTTGTAAGAGAGCTAGTCCTACATGTATATCTTGTGAGGATCTCACTTCCTCCACCTCCCAATATCTCATTTCAACCATGAAGATGAATATGAAGGTTATCTATCTTGGCTAAGAGAGGTGAAGAAGTTCAAGGCTGAAGACTTGAATAAAAAAAGTGGGGAAGCCATTGGTGAAGTCAGAAGACTCATCGCTCTAGTTGGTAAGTCCTTGGTGAAAGCTTCTCCTTGGCAATGGTGAAGTCAAAGGCTGAATATCAAAGAAGAGTGGGTAATTCTTTGAAGGTTTAAGACATGTGCAAGAGTGGATAAGTCATTGGTAAAGGCAGAAGACTCCTTACAAAGTGGGTAAGTCCTTTGGTAGGTTGAAGACTCTTGGTTGGATAGGTAAGTCCTGTAGTAGGGTATCCTTGTCCCAGAAAAGGAAAGTCATGTATTTTATCTCTTATAAGGAATATAATGAAGGAGCAATGGTTAAGAAACCCTAGAGGTTGACCTCTCTAGATAGTGGACTGGCGGTCTCCTAGTTTGGATATTGGAACCACTCTATATATCTTGTATTCTTGTTCTTGTTTTAATCTCTCTCATCTTTTCTATGTATGTTTAGTTGCACTAATATTTTGAATAAACAACCTTATAATGAATTTTTTTAAGTGCTATTTAGCTCTATTAGAGCACATCATCCATCCTAGGATCCAACATGTGGTATCAGAGCGGGTCTTCTGCAAGCATACTTCCACAAGTAAGAGAAGATGGGTGACTACAAGGAGGAAGATACTTAATCAACCTTCCAATTTTTGATGGGAGAAATTTTCTCTATTAGAAAAGAAGGATTCGATTCTACATCCAAGGATCAAGTATTGAGATATGGAAAATGGTGAACAAGCCATACAAGCAACAGTGACAAAGATTGAAGAATGGTATGAAGCTACCTTGAAGAAAGAAACCTTGAATGTTAGAGCTATGAACATCCTCTATGCCTCCATGACCCCCACCGAGTTCAACCAGATTTCTTCATGTGAAACATCCTATGAGGTATGGAGAAAGCTATCTGTCACGTATGAGGGAACAACTCAAGTGAAGGAAATCAAAGTCTGCATGCTCAACGGGCTGTTTGAGAACTTCAAGATGGGAAAGGAGGAGAAGATAGCTAATATGTACTCTAGGGTCAACACAATTGTGAATGGTAATGTGTTTCTAGGTCATATTATGTTTAGAGGAGAGATCAACTCAAAGATCCTTAGAAATCTACCCAAAAGGTGGGAACCCAAGGTGACTTCCATTGAAGAAGTAAAGTCTATTAGTGATATCCCTATTGAAGTGCTCATAGGAAATCTACAAGCTCATGAAGTCACACTTGACAAGAGGAAGAAAGTAGAAAGAGGAATAGAAAGAACTTAAGAGAGTGAAGTAGGATAAAATCAAAAATCAAATTAAGACTATTATTGGTCAAGCTTCTTCATCCACTCAAGTTGAAGAAGATGCCATGTACTCCAAGGGTAAACTCTACAAAGGTAAGTTCTCCTCCATCTGGTGTTTCATGTGTGGAAAGAAGGGTCACTACAAGGATGATTGCCTACAAGGAATAAAGACCCATAATGATAAGAGAAGTGAATAGAATACAAGAAGAAGGAGAAATGACACTCAAGATCAAGTGACTCCTCCAACACAAGCTCAAGTGAAGAATCAAGTGAAGAGTCAAGTGAAGGATCTATCTCTAGTCATGAAGAAGAATGCCATTGTTCTCTCATGGCATCAACAAGTAAAGAACCAAGTGAGGTAAATCTAATCTCTCTAGATAAAGAACCTTTAATTGATATTATTCATACTACTTGTGCCTCTCTTAAGTCTTCTAAAAAGGAAAAGAAAAAGCTTTCTAATTGTTGATAATTTACATGTAGAAATATATGATCTTGAATATGGTAATACTTACCTGCAATATGATGTTAATGATCTTAAAAAGTCTTCTCTATAACTTGAATAAAAATTCAATAATCTTGAGATTGAAAAAAATGTCTATCTTAGTCAAGTAGATGATCAAAAGCTTGCTAAAATTGGTGATAATTTACATGTAGAAATAGATGATCTTGAACATACTAATACTTACTTGCAAGATGATGTTAATGATATTAAAAAAATCTTCTCTAGAAATTGAATTGAAATTCAATAATGTTTAGATTGAAAACAATGCCTATCTTAGTCAAGTAGATGATCTTAAACTTGAAGATGTTGAATTTCTTGATAACATTAGATTTCTAGAAGCTCAACCTCTTATGCATAGTTCTAATGAAGAGTATAATAAAATTGTTAATTCTCTCATTCTTGATACTGAAGTTCTTAAATTATAAAATAAGGAAAAGAATTTGGCTTTGCAAGGTTTAGAATCTGAAAATAGGATCTATCGTTCTAAGATTAATTTGTTTGAAAATGAAGATGCTTCCTTGCAGACTGAAATCAATGTCCTTGAATCTTGCTCCAGTTATACTAGTAGAGAGAACAACATTGCTGCTCTTCATATTGATAAAGATTTATATATGATCAAAGATCATTTTCTCTTCCTTGCTTACTGAAATCAATTTCCTTGAATCTTGCTCTAGTTATACTAGTAGAGAGAACAACATTGTTGTTCTTCATATTGATAAAGATTGATATATGATCAAAGATCTTTTCTTAGAAAATGATCTTTTGCATGCTAGAGACAATATTAATCATTTCTCTTCTACTTTGCTTCTCTTATGCATGATAATCATACCTTGAGATCTTCTATGCAAAGATTCTTAGATGATAAAAGGAATCCAAATCAAGTCCTAGATCATACTACCAAACAAAAGGGTAGAGATGGTGATGGACTTGATTGTGGCCAAAGAAACAACAAAGACAAAGGACTTTCAATTTTTTTAATGAAGAATCATATAGTTATAAGGCTAGGAGATCATGTAATTATTGCAATGAAATTGGTCATTATTCCACTTATTTTCATTTTAGGAAATCACCCAAGAATAAATGGACCTGGGTTGCTAAGAGAACCCGTACTGACCCAAAAACATAATTGGGGACCAAAACATCTTTCTTCTTTTAGGTCACATACTAATGGATTGACTTGAGCTACTGAATTTTAAATTGACTTCTCAATCCAGATGAAAGAAGAAAGGTGAGATGTGTATGGGGCGGAAACAAGTGGAAAACAAATGGTAAACACAAAGGTAAATTTACTCTTGATCATATCCAATCATAATGTGTTTTTTCTAAGTTTGTGTGCACTATGCATATGGTTTTTGAGTCAAAAGTGGTCTATCACACTCTTTCTCAAAAAAAAGATGCTTTCATAGTGCATTACTAACTTTCTTACATATGTTTGGATATGGCATATACTTTTATCATTTCTCTAGATGATTTTATGAAATATATGTGCTTTTTGACAACAACTTTATCAATCTATTTTATCCTATAAGAAACTCAACCGAATGGTACCATAGGTGTTTCCAACAACTATTTTCGATCAAATTGCAAATTCATAAAACTCGACCGACAACACTATGTAATATACAGTTGGTTTTTTTATTAGAACTTCCCTCTCAATTAGATTTTCTCAACCATTAGCTTTATTCTATGACACTACTTTTGGTACCTTTTATACATGCATCTTTCCATGTCTTTAATTTCCTATCTTGCTTGCAACTATATCCTTCTAATTGCTATAGTTTGGTATTCCACAAGTGGTATCCCTATATCTTACAATTATTTGTCTTGAGTTTTTATGTAGGTTTTTATGATGATCTCTTTAGATCACTTGGCTGTGTCTTAAATTTACTTATGTTGTTCTCAAACTTGCTACATCCATCTAGGTGTCTATCTTGTTTTGATACAACCTTGAGGTTCTTAGTGGTAATCATCTCTTGGTAATGATGCATACTTGCTAGTAAGTTATATCCTTTCATGATTCTGAAATTGCTTATCTTTTTGGCTGGATATATATCTATATTTTTCATAGCTTGCCCTTAAACTTGTGTACCTCTTGCTATGATCTAGATTATACTAGTAGTCCTAACTTGTGATATCATCTACTAGTAGCTAACATACATGTAGTTCTACCCCTTCTCATCTTGTGGTATCTAATACATAAAATGGTTTTAATCATGTGCTATGCTCATATCTTGTTTGTGGTATCTAATACATAAAATGGTTTTAATCATGTGCTATGTTCTTATCTTGTTTTATACATGTTCTTTAACTTGCATATTTTCTATCTTGAGTTGCTTGTATAGCATTGTGATGCAGAATTATAGAGCTACATTGTATGTAAAAATTGGATCATCCTTGAAATTTATGTAGCTTTTGCTCCAGTGTCATCTTTTTATTTTTGACTAGTGTTTTTTATGCCGAAATGGCCTTCTGATCAAGACTCATGCTATGCGATGAGCCCTGACATTTTTGTGTGAATTATGTCATCTTTAGGGTCAAAATTACATTTTATTGTTTTTCTACAGGACTTTATCTTGCCTTGATCATGACTAGAATTACATCTACGGCTGTTCAAATGCATGTTTTAATTTGCTTTATATAGTATGCTTGGAGAACCTCCTAAGTTTGCTCTTTTACTCTCCTTACTAACTTTTGATATCTCTTTTAATAACATGTGGTATCTCTTTTTACTAACAAGCTATGCTTTTAACCCCCACTTAAAAGTTATGATTTTACTTAAAAGCAAGTTTGTCATCTTCAAAAAGGGGGAGAATGTTGACTCAATGTTAATTTAGTCAATGTTGATTCAAGGTCTAAATTGATTAAACCCATGTTTTGATGATGACTAACCATTCCATTTATTTGTGTCTAATGCTTCTACCAGAGTGATTTCAGATTAGGTATATACACACTCCAAATTCCCTAACTTGTGGATCTTAAGTTAGAGGAAAGACAAGTCAAAGTCAATACAAGTGCACATTTTTGGAATATGATGTAAATCCATTAGAATCATGTTGTAAATCACTTGTAATGATTGCATGACTTGCAATCAAAATTATAAAAAATTAGGAGCACTTAAAACGAATATTTAAACTTTTTAATGACATTTTCCCAAATTCATCATAGGTTGTTTGTCGATCGAGTTGCAAACTCGATCGATCCCTTGATGGATCTTGAAAATATCTAGGATTGGTTGAGTTTCCACTTCACAAAATCCGACCAACACCTGCACTTTGCAAATCTAATTTCTTCAATTGGTCAAGTTTCATCCAGGATGAACTCAACCGATGGTTCAAACTGGGTGTGGCGCATAATGTAATGGGTCGAGTTATCTTTATTGAAACTCGACCAAATGCATTGTACATAATGTGCAAAAAAAGTATTTCTAGCTTTTGGAGTGTTGCAAAACTCAATAATATATTTTTTTAAATGCCAAAAATTGCTAGAATTCATCCATATGTGTTCCCACTTGATAGAAGGAATCCCCAACTATAAATAGGACCCCTTGGGCTTCATCCCTTGGTTGGAAACACACCATGAAGGTCCCTATGCTAAATTTGAGAACCTCCTTCCACTCTCTAAGATTAATCATTGCCCACATCCATTAGAGTGAGTAGGAGATTTGTAAGAGAGCTAGTCCTACATGTATTTCTTGTGAGGCTCTCACTTCCTCCACCTCCCAATATCTCATTTTAACCATGAAGATGAAGATGAAGGCTCTCTCTTTGTAAGAGAGGTGAAGAAGTTTAAGGTTGAAGACTTGGAGAAAAAGAGTGAGTAAGCCCTTGGTGAAGGCAGAAGACTCCTTGCTCAAGTAGGTAAGTCCTTGGTGAAAGCTTCTCCTTGGTAAACTTGAAGTCAAAGGCTGAAGATCCAAGAAGATTGGGTAATTCCTTGAAGGCTAAAGACTTGTGCAAGAGTGGGTAAGTCCTTAGTGAAGGTAGAAGACTCCTTGCAAAGTGGGTAAGTCCTTTGGTAGGTTGAAGAGAATGGTTAAGAAACCCTAGAGGATGACCTCTGTAGGTAGTGGACTGATGGTCTCCTTGTTTGGAGATTGGAACCACTCTACATAGCTTGTATTCTTATTCTTGTTTTAATCTCTCTCATCCTTGCTATGTATGTTTAGTTTCACTCAAATTCCTAATTAGCAATCTTATTTTGTGATATCTTAAAGGTCTAATAAATTTTGTTTAAGTATTTTTATCTCTATTCACCCCCTAGAGCACACATCTCCCATCCTAGGATCCAAAAAATGCCACAATACATATGTAACTGGATGAAGTGCATGATATGTATGATGTATGAATTGCCTTCAATTTGGAATACATTAAATTCAATTGACATAATGATGACGATGTCTCTGATTTTTTTATTGCATGAATCATAAAGTTTATCATTATCACCAATAATTCAATAAAGGTATGTTATAATCATGTAACATCTTTAAAAAACATAAGTAAGATTCATGTAACCATGTTATTTTTTTTTCAAGAATAAAATAAATCCCATGATGGTTAAGTTAATGTACTTAAGTTGTAAAAATTATTACTCTTTATGTTATTTTTCCTTTATGGTGTTGATTCCACACTTTGGTTCAATTGAGATGAACCTTTACTATCCTGATGAGTACTTTTGTGCAATTATTGAATTAGGACAAATCTGCATTGATGGCAAGATGAGAATCACGACGTTAATGTTAATGAGGAGAATTTAGTAACTAATTATATGCTTATCATAGTGATGAACCTATGCTGTTGTTATGGGATTCCTAGAAATGACGGGCTTTCCAAGCATGATGTGCTCGAAGTGAGTAGTTATATAGAGAATGCATATGGTGGTGTTTTCTTAAGGTGGTGTTTTTTAATTCACTATTTTAATGCATGATTAAGGGTAATGAGAATTCTTAATGCTAATGCATATTAGTTTTATTTTAGTTCAAGTGTATATATGCTCATTTTCAGTTATTATGAAATGTATAGTGCCTCTTACCTATGAAGTTGCTTTCTTCTGCATGGTCATGGGATGAAATGTCCCTAGATCAAGGACCACATGAAGACTGAAGCGAGCACTTCAACATAGCTGGCTCTAGATAAGAATTTTGCTAGGTGGGGTGACATCTATCTCTCAATAAGAGATTATCTAGTTTAGATGTAACTGGATGCTTAGATTTTCTAAGAGTTCACACTTTAGGTTTTTGGTCAAGATGAGATATTTTATGTTTTCCCTTTAAGAATATTGTATAAATCTCTTTTCAATTATCACATGGTGTTTATTTATCTTGTTGTTATGTATATCATGTTTTGTGATGTTCACTCAAGCTAAGTGATCCATGTTATGAACAATATGGGGCTTGCTTCCACTGAGATATATATACTTGTGTGGGTGTTATAGGTACCTGTCATGCAACTTTGAAAGAGTATATGCATGTTGGTGTAATTGTCAACACCTACTCAATGAAAAAGACTTTGCTTGTTCAAGAATGGGGAACTAAACTATGGTTGGAGAATAAGAATGCATACATTCCATAACAAAGATGAATATGATGATCCACCCACATCTTTATGTTTTTTTCATGGATAGAGTAGTGAAGCATGAACAAAGAAGAAGACAACAATTGTCTTGGTCAAGAAGAATAAGAATATGGTGAACTGCCTCACTTTCCTCAATAGACTAAGTCTTAGCCAATTTCAGAGACTCCTAGATGAGTGTACTTTTCAGAGACTCTATCATAAGAAAAGCTGATGAACTCCAACACTCTTTATGCAGGGTTTTCTTCATTATCGATTTCTTTGATAGAAACACGGGTGTCCTGTTGTTCCCCCTGGATCCTTCCACGCATATATAACTACCTTCATTCAGACTTGTATGAACCGTCAGTGTTGGTAGTAGGATCACATTCAACATCCATCTCCATTTATGAAGGAGGGACAATGCCTTTAGTATTTTTGATTCATGCATTGTCAATCCTAAATAAAGCCACATTTCCTGAATCTAATGTCTCCAATGGATGAGTATCCCTCTCATCTTTACACATCAACCCAACCCATGCCATCCATATCTCCCGGTCTATTGGTGTTCTTGCTGCCATGTTACCAGTAGTGTATGCATTGCCTAGGGTGCCAAGACATTTGTAACAATCCAGGATTTGAGGCCTTACATAAAATGATCTTAAAGGAAATGATTGGACTACACATATAATCGAGGCGTACCTCATTTATAAGAATCTCATCACTAAGAACTCTATAGTTAAGCAAGTGTGCTTGGAGTAGTACTAGGATAGGTGACCAGTCAGGAAGTTGATCTCAACTTATGCGAGAGTGGGGATAAAGCAGACAGTTAAGGCAACTTATGCGAGAGTGGGGATAAAGCAGACAGTTAAGGCCAGTGGTGGTCTGTGGGCCAGTCATCATTCCTAAAAATCTACTAGAACCTTGGATGATGGGCTCAGACATTGCAATTAGTATCCAAACCAATTTCACTCATACAAGTGGGGCCCACATGAGTATGTACATGTCAGTCTATGAGTAGTACAGTCCAAGCTTGTTGGAAAAGACTATCCGAGTTGACAGAGCCATCCTTGCACTAATAATATCAAGACTGTTGGAAAGGACTATCCGAGTTGAGGAGTCATCCTTTCATTGATAGAAATAAGAGCTGGGGCTACATGGCCATTCCAGGTCTGCATTAAAAGGGTAAGTGATTATGAGGCCATATAGTTGATCCTTGACGAGGACGTCAAGATTCTAAGTGAGGGAGATTGTGCATATCAATATTTCAGGTCTCTTATAAAGTGATCTTAAAATGAATGATTGGACTATTCATATCACCAAGGTACACCTCCTTTTCAGGGAGGCTACCACTAAGAACTTCGTAGTTGAACGTGTTTAACTAGGAGTAGTACTAGGATGGGTAACCAATTAAAAGTTGGTCCCCCATTGTGAGTGAGTGAAAACAAAATACGCGGTGAAGGCCGACAGTGGTCTACAGAGCTAGTTGTCATTCCTATCAATCTACTAGAGCATTGTGCAGTAGGCTTGCAAGTTACAACATTCTCTCACAAAGGCATCTAATCATAAACAAATCCAAACTATTTCGCGATTCCAGTGTGTCATCCTTGTGTAGGGCCATGGAGATTTTCTCTGTATCGCTCTAATCGTATCAGATGTGTCCAGAGAGACATAGCAAATGTACACTAAATGTTTCATATTTCGTGTATATATACAAACACATTTTTATAGATACATATGATGAAATATTTATTACAAAATATATATGTGATATATAAAATATTATATCAAAGAAATTGTATGTTAATTATTATATGCCATGGGATAACACCAGATTGAAGATGCCACTTCAAATGACGTTTCCATTTTCGTGATGATACGCTGCTTCGTTATATGCAACCATGACTTGTGAGTTATGACCAGTGCCTTAAGGTAGATAAGGTAGATGCATGGGTTTCGACATTGAGCTACTCCTCCTGCCTTGGTGGGATGGTTGGGGCCTTGAGGCTCATCCACATCGCATCTATCTCTGATTGCCCTCCTCCAGCATCAATTCATGACCTTCTGCCACCCCTCTTCGTCATTCTACAGTTATCCATTATCTGTTAGGGGCCCATGAGCCACTTGGATATTGCCTTGATTGTGTGTTTGCTGAGGTGTTTGGTCCTCGCTAAGGTAAGAAAAAGTAGTGTTGTACACCGGTAGACCGGACCGAATTATTCGGTTCGGTCCGGTCTTGGACCGACTTGCCTTCCGATCTGGTCCTCAGTCCGCTATTTATCCTGAATTCGATCATCGGTCCGGTCCAGTCCAAAACCGATAGAAACCGGTCCAGACCGGTTGGACTGGATAACATAAGAAATTTCTTATAATGTATTAATAAAATTCAATATTTACGAAGGATTGTGGGGATGAATTATACACTATTCATGACTCTAGAATTTACCAAAAGATATGTTAATATTTTTTCTGCATTGATATCTCTATAATCACATTAATCATTGCAATTATACAAGTACCTAGTAGCTGCTAAATAAGTTTGAATATTGCATTACATTATTGCTACGAAAAAAGCAAAGGACGTTGTACATTTTATTACTTTATTGATAAATAAGAATGTTACATATTATCTATCATACAAATCAATTTTATAATTATTACAAGTGTTAGTTTTTTATGTTCTACAAATTTATGACAGTTCGTCTTGAATGTCTTGTTGTGTGAAAATATCATATTACTAATGTTATTAATATTCTTATTATAGTTTACTCTCTCAAGTTGTAAGAATTTAATTGTGTAACTTGGTTTGTGTTAATAAAATCAAATAGATTATTAATTATTTAATAACTATAACATAATTCTTTATATTTTATAATTAAGAGTATATGAATATTGGTTATCCGGTCCTGTCTCGGTCCGATCGGGGTCCGGTCCTTCATTTTTCTGATCTGGTCTGGCACCGGACTGATTCTTACTTGGTTCGGTCCTCAGTCTATGAATTTTTTGTTAATCGAGTCTCGATCTAGTCCGGTCCAAGTCGGTCAGGTCCGGGTTTGGACTGATGTACAACCCTAAGAAAAAGAGTATTAATATAGAAGTTACGCTACACATAGTCATATCTTACCCAATCATCCACTTGTTTCCTCAGAAATTCATAATAGTCTGGTCCCATCCGTTTTCTCCGATACGAATTAACTTTACACAAATTAACTCTATGCAGAAGCTGAAGAGTCTAGAAGTGAAGAGTCTAGACGTTCTCTCATCACTCCACTCTCCAATCCTAATTTTTACTAATTAGATTTTTCTCTTGCAACTTCTATCTCTAGCCCCATTCCACCCCTCCAGTGTTTCCGCACTAGTGCAGTATGTTTGATTCCCAACTCTCGTCAATCCTGTCAGAGCGCATAATTCGTACCAAAGTTGAGCGCCCTACATTCTTCGTCCATCGTCGTATGTTAGTACAATACGTCTTGTATTGTACTTCTTGTACTGTAATGACGTGTAAAATAAAACATGTACAATATCTGAGATATTGTAATGTGTGTATGCATTGTGCTCGAAAAATAGTTTAGCTACATGTGTATGTCTTTTAGTAAAATATGAATTAGTTGATATATGTACCATATGTAGCTATGGACATTCTATTGTACATGATTTTCTGAGATATTGTGTGTTGTTTATGAAGGTAATGTATGTGGTTAGTATCACACTTCTTATACAATGTGTCTATTAGTAATGTACCTTTTCTGCGTAATTTTGACTGTATATCTAGTACTGTACATCATGTATTGTATATCATGCACTGTATTTAATTAAGATAATTACTTAGCATGAGTGATTCTCAATATATTAGTGGTGGAATAAATAAATTTATTAGTGATTTAGAATTATAAAATTAATGTGTAGATAATTTAATAACTAATAGAATTTCAGTTGAGTCTTGTACTGGACTATTGTATTGTACATCTTGTATTGTATGTCTTGTAATGTGTGTTGGTACTGTACGTCAGAAAAATTAACACAACCTCCGATCATCAGGAACAATCACTTGAATGAGGAACTTCATTCAGACTTGAAAAGAAAATATTTAACAATTAGAACAATATAGATAAGAAACTTCAATCAAATGATATAGATCCTATTTATGACTCATATGAATGATGCAACCCTATTTTAGGGCTTTATCATGTGCCTTTTTGCATGATAATCACATCTGAACATCGTAGATTACAAGTTATTCCCTCCAATATGATCTTTTATGCCAAATGCACACAGTACTTATTGATTTGTGAAAAAATATGGAATGAGGAGAAGTAGGGAGGAACTACAATTATTAATTTGAATACTTAAAAAAAAAGAGAATTAGCAATGAATGAAAATTTTAAATTGAATGTTTTTAGTAATTTATGGTGAAATCAGATATCACAAGTAACATATGTGGGGGAGTGAATACATTATCTGCACATTGCGTGGCTTTTGTATGGGCCATAATACAAAAATCAGTTGCAGGTGGAGTATCTCTCAGAAGCGTTGCTGGCCGCATCTTCTCAAAAATTTGGATGGGTGAACAGGTGGGCTGACTTTGGCTAGAAGTTTTCTAATATAGAGCATACCTCTTCAACCCATTTCAACTCCCAACCTAAAATGATTGCAAACACTTAATACAAAGTGACCTTGTAACACAATGTTAGAGGTACAATAAAGGAGTTGAAATCAATGTATTTGTAGATGCATGTCTATTTTATCATATTGGAGCCTAAGTCAAAAAATTCATCATCACTGAGAATCGAACTCGCACT
Source organism: Alisma plantago-aquatica (assembly GCA_963693085.1). NCBI lineage: Eukaryota > Viridiplantae > Streptophyta > Magnoliopsida > Alismatales > Alismataceae > Alisma > Alisma plantago-aquatica. Next base: position 375,489,403 of record OY856413.1, on the reverse strand, counting down.
TCTTACTCACAAAAAACAGCCATCCACCACTGATGGCTAGCCATTTTCTTTATAAACTAATAGGTCCTCAATGTATTTGTGCATATTTTGAGCTTTATTTGATACCAAAGATAATGTTTAAAAAAATTATTTGGGAGGGGGGATAAAGCTTGGATAGTCTTCTCCTTGGCTACGTCCCATATACAAGTAGTTGTTTTTATTGATAAGAATAGTCAAGACGTGTTTTTTAAAAATTAAACAACATCAATATAAATGTCAAACAATGATAGATACATATATAAATTTTGTATATTCCTTACAAGTACTTTTTTATAAAAAAGTATATTGTTATATATTATATGGTGCATGTTTTTTAACTTGATAATACTTACTAATAATACGAAAATAAACTGGTATTTTAAAATTATACAACACTTGTTAATAAATATTATAATATTTACTTTAACCTTAAACGATGTTAAAATGCCTACATTATTCATCGTTTCCATCAGGTGGAGGAATGTTGTGGTTAGTTGCGGCTTGGGCCCTGGGTTGACAGATGGGGAAAACCATCGCGGATGGGGAGGGAACCTGCGGTCCCACTTGACTTTCCGTTTGGGTGGCTCAACTGCTGAAAGAGGCTTCTTGGAAAATTTATGCTTTTCGCGGGAACAGTTTATAGGTCCGACCGTCCGTTTTCTGAAACTAGTAATTATCTTGCAAACTACGATGGATTGACTTGTCGCAGAGTCAGCTGATACGTCGCTACCAAGAAAGTGAACTAATTTGTAAGATAGTTGTGAACTTATCTATAAAATGCACGATGCCATCAGCAGCTGATCAAATGAAAATAAAAATGTTATGACTAAAATAGAAAGTAGTAACTAATATATTGCCGGCATGCAAGTTGTTGCGAAGATGTAAAGATCCGACCTTGAAGTACATGCAAAGATGAGGTAGTTGGTAACTTGGTATGCATGTAGGAATAATAATACACAATCAACCACAGCATGGACTTTAAGTTGTACCTATCATTGACTTGGCCAATGAATCAAGCCAAGACCGGATATGAACTCACTATCAAAAATAAGGGGCCGTTCCGATTGGGTAGTTATAAATACAGATACATCTATAATAATAACAATAGCTACTTTAGGTATTTTAATTTACAAAAATCAGTATCAGCATGCATCATTTAGAATCACGCCATGTTTAGCATGAGTCACAACTACAACATCTATCCCTGCTTTGCTCGTCGACAATAATTTAGACATGTTGGTGTTCTGTCCAAGAGAGCGTTGACACCCAGCTATGCTAGAATTAGATACTGTCGGGATTTATAATGATTCAATCTGAACGCCCCTTAGGGACAACAGAACTGTAACATCCCTGACCTGGGTTATGTTCTAATCCCAGATGTTTTGTTTAAGAAATATAATTATATGTTTACTCTTATCTTTTAAAAAGTAATTAAGGCTCAAGAGGAGATTATTTTTCAATTTAGTCTTTTTTGAATAATGTTGAAAACAATGTTTTGCATGTTTTGGACTAAAGTGCAAATTACCCAAGTTGAGGGGTTAACTTGCAAATGTTACATGATAAATGTTCTTTAAGTGTTGAAGCATCATAAGAATGAAAATGATACAGAGGTATGGCTTGTGACAGCCTGAGCACCAAGAAAGAGCTTATTAAGCAATGTTTGTGCATTAAAACCTGGTTTTGGTGTAATGGGCAAATTACCAAAAACTTCGGGTTCAATATGCAAAATACCACTTCTAGAGAGTCCCTAATATTTCTTGGTATCAATTAGAGACAAGAAAATCAGAGGGGCGTCTCATTTGAATCTCTTTGGAAGAGAGAGAATCTTGATATTAAAATAATCAAGATTTAAGCATAATTAAACCCTAATTCAATTTAATGCAAAAATAAATATATTAATGGAAGTGTCTTTCAACCAAGAATGTGATGGTTAAATTTATATAAGTATGGGTGTCCTTGTGCCTTGCAATGGCATCGAAATATCTAAAGTGAGTGGAGAGCCCACTCACATTAGTTAAAGAAAAAGTAATATCCACTCATTTTTGGATATTATTATTAAATTGATTAAGATGCTTAATTTGTTTCCTTTAATTCATGGATAAAGAAGAGGATTTTGAAGGAGAAGATGATGGTTTCGTATGCAAGGAAGTGAGGGGGATAAGTGGCACCAATTTTGGGAATTAAAGGATTTTTATAACACTTTCTCTCTCTTGAAATTCCCTTATATACACACCATTTTTCACCCACATGAAAGGCTTTTTCGACTCTTCTTTCTTTCCTTTCTTTGGCCATACACAAGGGAGCATAAGAGCAACAGGAGGATGTGACTCAACCTTTGGTAAGCTCCATAGTCATCTTCAATCTTGATTTCATGGTGGAAATCAAAATTCAATGCTTATTTTCTTCTTTTCTCCATTCAATCCTCAACCTTAGCCATTCTTTTCACTCAAAGACTTGAGGATGGACCTTGGATAGTTTGGAAAGCTTCGTTCACCATTGAGGACGTGAAGCTTGAAGGTTGGATTAAACTTTGAAGGTGGGTTATATAACTTGAACCCTTAAACATCATTATTGATTCCATTTTTTCATCATATGTTGGTTCCTTTTCCTTTCTCGAATTTCCTTTTGATTAATTGATGAAATCACCACAATGATCACAGAAAATTTCGAAGGTTTGAAGCTTGAAGATTATTATGTCATCTTAGCACACACCTCAAGAAAAATCATGAGCAAACAATTTCACCTTTTGGTGACCAAACGGTCTCAAGACCGTTTGAGGTTAAACAGTCTGAAGATCGATTGAGACCAAACGGTCTCTAGACCATTTGAGGTCAAGTCGTGTCATGTTTGGATGGAGATCCAATGGTTTCAATTGATTTAGTTCCAAAGGTTTCAGCATTTGATGGTTCTTTGATTACAAACCCTAGATCGATTGAAGTTAAAACTCTAATTTGAGTTCAATCGATTTCATTGCTGAATTGACCATTCGGTCTTCAAACTGTTTGAAGACTAGACGGTCTCAAACCGTTTATGGTTTAATAATATTTAATTCAAATGGTCTCAAACCGTTTAGGGTTTAATAATATTTAAATCAAACGGTTTCAAAACTGATTGAAAGAATTAGGGCAAGACCGTTTGAAGAATTGAGACCAAGACCGTTTTAAGGTCTAACGGTCTTCAAGATCGTTTGAAGGTCAATTGAACCAAGACCATTTGAAGGTCTAACGGTCTTCAAGACTATTTGAAGGTCAATTGAACCAAGACCGTTTAAGGTCTAACAGTCTTCAAGACCGTTTGAAGGTCAATTGGTCCAAGACCGTTTGAAGGTCAATTGGTCCAAGACCGTTTGAAGGTCGGTCCAAGACCGTTTGAAGGTCAATTGGTCCAAGACCGTTTGAAGTTCAATTGGTCCAAGACCGTTTGGAGGGTCAATTGGTCCAAGACCGTTTGAAGGGTCGATTGGTTCAAGACCGTTTGAAGGTCTAATTGATTCAAAATAATAACCCCATAAATGGTTGAAGAGTATATCAAGGATGACTTCAACAGGAATACTTCTAAAGTACCTAGGTGATTAGTATAATTAAAGAGATTATCAATTGATGCTTATGAAAGTAATTAATTCAATGCACTATGATAAGCATAGGTGCATGAACTTGGTAAAAGGTTAAATCAATTGAATAATGTATGATGGTACATGGAATAATGATAAGAAGAATTTAATACATAGATAATGCTATGTGCTCCAAGATATGGGGAAGCATTGATTTAGGGTTTGGATTAGTGAGGTAATCATAAATCCCTAATCAATAAGTGAAATTACAATGCATAAGTATAATTGGATACTTATGAAGGTATTATGTAATTCTAGACATATGGAACAATGTGCTAGGTTTTGGATATTAGTTATAATATCAATGAATTTTCCCAAATGCATGAAGTCTTGAATTAGGGTATTGATCTTGGACAATGTGATCATGAAACCGTAATTGAGAAAGATGAGAAACCCTAACACAGGGTGATGTTATGTGAAACCCTAATATAGGGTTATGTCATGAGAAACCCTAACATAGGGTGATGTTATGTGAAACCCTAAGATGGGATGATGCTATATGGAATCCTAATACAGGGTATTCTTATGTGAACCCCTAATATAGGGTGATGCTATATGAAACCTTAACTATAAGGACCCTGACCTGCGTTTAGGGTTTACCCTGTTTGTTTTTCTTAATCTTGGTGGTTTGATGCTTGCTAATCACCTTTAGTGGTGATTAGGGTTTTGTTGTGCTTTGTTGAGAGTTCGAGGGGCTACTTGCAAATACCCCAAGTTTAGGGTTTTGTGTGCAAGTTTGCCATCTTGTGAGATGTTTTCCCCTCTTTGCTTCCTCTAGGGTTGAGAGGAAGGCTTGGGCTTTTTGTTTGAGTTCTTTGGGCCTGAGTTGAGCTTGTTTGGGCCAGGAGATGTGTTGTTTGGGCTTGTTTGAGCTTTGTGTCGGCCATGGCTTGCCTTGTGTCGTCCAAGCTAAGTTTGTGTCGACCTAGGGGTTGTGTGTGTCGTCCAAGAGAGCTTTGTGTCGTCCAACACCATGGTGTGTCGCCTAGTAGCTTGTTTGTGTCGCCCAACAGAAGTTCTTGCTTGTGTCGCCCATGTGGCTTGACCTTGGTTGGTGACACTTGGTGCCTAGCTTGGACAAGTGTCTCTTGTTGTGCTAATGTGTTAAGCTTGAACCCTAGGACAAGTGTCCCTTGGGTGGATGACACTTATCATGGTTGAACCTTGGTTTCTCTTCCCCCTTCTTCCTATATATGTAGCTCTTTTCCTTGCCTTAGTCTCCTTTGCTCTTTTGGTCTCTCCTCCACCTTGAGTGCATGATATCCCTCTCCATCTTGCTTGTGTTGGCCGACACACTCCCTTGGAGTTGAAGTGGTGGCCGACACACCTTCCTGGAGAAGCTTGGTGGACATAGCTTGGGACCTTGGAGTGCATCTTCTTCCTTGGAGCTTGGAGCTTAAGGCGGGTTGCATGACTTCTAACCCTAATTCCTTTACCTCTAGCAATAACCTTGTTATATGTTAGTAGTTAAATTAGTAACTTAGCTTGTTTTATGCTTGAGTTTCCTTTAGTGGCCGATATACCCTTAGGGTTTAGGGTTTCTAGTGATCTAGGGTTTGTGATGCTTGAGTTGGAGGTTGATGGTGACCATGTGTTGGGCGATACTCCTTCTTTGGTTGAGTTGTTGGACGATACCCTCTTTGATGGATGACATGGCACCTTTGCCCTTGATATGGACGATATGGTATTCCTTTTTTGGACTATATGTAAGCCTTGTTGAACAATAGGTTATGTTATTATGGTTGGCCGATACCCTGCCCATGTGTTGGGCGATAGGGTGAGCAATGGGTTTTTGCTGGCCGTTATGGCAATGTTGAACGTTATCCTTTTGTTGGCCGATAGGCTTTGGTCCCGGTGGTGGACGAGAGGGTTTTTCTTGGTAGATGGTGGTATTGCCCGATAGGTATGGATGGTGTAACGGCCGATAGGTGAGGGTGTATCGGGTGATACCCCTAGAAGTGTGGCGAGCGAGCAGGAGTGGGGTGTGTCGGGCGACACGCCCTCCTTTCCTAGAAGCGTGCTGGCCGACCGGCCTTATGTTGTTGCACGATGTGTGGAGAGTACTTCCCTCTCTCCTTCCCTTCTTTCTCTCCTTCTCTCTCTTGGTAGTTGTGAGGTTGTTGAGATGTAGCCCATGTGTCGGGCGAGGTGGTGAGCTGGTGGACGGGCGTGCCCGATGGGGTGAGCTGCGCAGCACTCCCTGACGCGCGACACCTGAGTCGCCCGGTTCTCTTGTGAAGGGGCGCACGGGCAGGAGCTTGGTGTCGCCCGGTCCTCTTTTGAGTGGGCGTGCGAGCAGATTAGGCGTGCGGGAAGAAGTGGTTGTCGCCCGATGGGGCGCGCGAGCAACAGTTTGAGTGCTATGCAGCGTGCAGCTCCCCATGCCTAGACGAGCATGTAGCTATAGTGAGGGTTGTGAGGTTTTAGGTGAGGGCAGTTAGGTTCTTTGGTGACGGTCCTAAGTATCATGGCAATAGATGCATATGAATAACCAAATCTCGGTAATAATGCCTTTCTTAGTAACAATCAAAATGACATGGTAGTATTAATGACATAGCCATGATGATAATGTGTTGATAACCAAGATGTTAGTTGTGTTGATGCCTTGTTAGTAAGAGAAAGTAATAATAATGGTAATGAGTGGAATAATGTGACTAAGTGGTAATTATATTAAAAGTTTGCTTAATGATATAGCAATGAAGATAATAGTAGATAATGATGATGATCATAATAATGATGGCAATAATGATAGTAATAACATGCATGAATTAACCCTTGTGCTTAATTGCTAGTGAGAATGATGATAGTTACACTAGTAGCTTGTATAATGGTAAAATGGTGATAATGATGATAGTGGATAGTAATAGTAATGATATTGGTAACAATAGTAGTTGACTAGTATACTCAACATAATTGTTATATGGAGTGAATACCTTGGCTAATCCTGAGATAAGGGTAAGCATGATTATGGTACAATGTGCTTAACAAGCTGGATCATCAAAAAGTGTAATATTGATAAATAGATTATCTTGAATGATAACTCATGATAGTGAGCATATTCCTTATGTTGAATCTATGGTTATTGTGTATCCTAACCATGCAGGTGATGTGTAGCCATGAAAGGGCTATGAGACATATGTGATGAGTAACATTACCTTGATATTTGTTCTATGATATTATATATGTAATGTTTTGGTCCCATGTTGATGATGTGATCCTTGAGAGGCAGTGACAGTACATGATGAAGGATTGATATCCTATGTTATGTGATATGGATCTGGATGGTTGGCAAGAGGCCAAGTGGTAACTTGTGATGCTGGATCCTTGTGATGGATCAGGTTGATGAGGTCTCAATAACAGTATAATGTTCTTTATTTTCTGTTATATCTTGCATGATTATAACTTGGTTAAATCCTGCAATCCATCTAAAAGACACTAATCAATTATAGTGGAATTATATCATGTAGCTTTCCCTGGCCATAGATCCATTATCGTCAGGACTTGGTGATGGTGAAACAGGTTCTCCTACGGGTTAACCTAGAAGTGCATATTGTTGAATATGTGTAGGTTGCTCCTAGCCTGAAAATGAGGAGGTAAGAGTGTAACTTCGGTTACAGACTCAGATATGTATATAGAGCATGGTGAATAGGCCCATGGCTCAGGATATGTGATGTGTGAGCATGAATGCGTTCATGGCTCAGAGCACGGTGAACAGGCCCGTGGCTCAGTTTTACTAGCGCTGATACCTGTACCAAGGCGGGCTAGAGTGAGGGTAGCATATGGAGTTGTCCCTGTGGCTTAGACCACTTCAGCATGTGACTACGAACCTGCTTGTGTTGTACTCGTGTACTGACCACGAGGTGGGAGGTCGTGGAGTCCGGCTCTTCCATTGACCTTGTATGGCACTGGATTTAGGCTTTGCAGCCAAAGGTTGGATTTGAATGGTACGATTCAAATCCTCAGGGCATAATAATGTGTAATACAGTCGTTTAGTACTTATTGCTTAGGATAAACACGAAACATTGGTTGAAGCCTTGTTTGTGTAATTTCTCTGTTATACCTTGCAGGTTATGTGACATTATATCTTGTCCTAATAATCATGTTACATAGAGATACATATTATCTTGCAAATCATATTCTGTGAGATATATCTGGTTATATGCTCCTGTACAGCTGGTAAGCTTGTCGGTAAGAATGATTTGTTTTATATAGATTGTTCTTGTTATACCTGTTATTAGATATCTATTGTTATAGTCTGTCTTGTTGAGGTTCTGTAGTTGCGGTGGGAAGTTATGTTTCCCACTAGGACAATTGTTCAATTGTCTCACTCCGCTGGTTTACACCCTTTTTAGGTGGTCGAGGTAGACGTGGTCGTGGTCGTGGTGTTGCGGCCGAGCAGCCTGACGAGCAGTAGAAGGCAAGCAATGGATACGCTGCTGTTTTGGATGTTTGTAGTAGAGTCTAGAGTCATCCCTATACTCTCAGGTCAGTGGCAGTGTTTTGACCTTGTTTCACGATAATCGTTCGGTAATGTTTGTATATCCTGTTGTTGGTCGGATGTGGGACTTTATGTATATGAACAAGTGGTGATCTCATGTGATGGATGAACAGCTGTTTTTGAGTTGTGGACACGTATCAGATTTCATGTGTGTATATTTATGACATGTTTCTATGCAGGATGAGGACTGGAAAGTAATAGTTTCACAGTTTATCCGTTTTCCGCAATCGGTTTTAATTAACTCGTGTTTTTGATAAGTTGTGGTTATGGTGATTTTCTCACGTTTTCGCATAACACCTCGTTAACTGTGTGATAATGGGATGTGTTGCCACAAGTTTTGGTATCAGAGCTTTAGGTTCGCTGAGTCTACAGGGATCTAGGACTAGGTTGAGTCTGTTCTTATGAGTTTTCCAGGTTTTCTTACAAAATCTTCTGCCCTCAGCGAAAGAAAAGACAAGATGTCTGGAAACCATGAAGAACATGCTCTTGAGCATAGTGATGTTGCATCGGTTGATGGAGCAGATGGACAGGCACATGAAGATCGGGTGCCTGAGGTCCCCCAACCTAACCCAGCCATACTTGAACATCCTGCCTACCAACAGCTTATGGGGCAGTTAATGCCTACGATAAATCTCATGGTTGAGCGATTACCAGTGCTTCCTCCGCGAGCACAGGTTCCCCATGGAGAAGCATCGGGTATCGGGAAGACCTTTGAGTGGCTTCGCCGAGTTGGAGCTTCGGATTATGCTGGAACAGCTGATCCAGCTGATGCAGATCTGTGGCTAACAAGTCTCAAGAAGGCTTTCCGGATCCTTGACATCCCTGAAGCAGACAAAGTAAAGCATGTTGTCTACCTTCTGAAAGGTAGTGCTGGTCACTGGTGGACCATCGAAGAAGAGAAGCGGCCTGGTGAGGTGATCTGTTGGGAAGTGTTTCGTCGTGAGTTCGTCACCAGATACTTTCCCAAGACGTATCTGGATGAGAAGATCAGTCAGTTTGAGAAGTTGCAACAAGGAACGATGAACGTCACCGAGTATGAAGCTAAGTTTATGGATCTGTTGAGGTTCTGTCCTCACATGGCGGCAAAAGATGAGGAACAGATCAGACGTTTCGAGAAGGGTTTAAGTGCTAAGTTGACAACCCCGGTGTCTACATTAGAGAACCGAGAGAGGTTTTCTACATTCGTGGAATCAGTTTGGAGGATCGAGAGAACAGTAGGGGAGAAAAGAGAGTCTATGTCTCTTAAAAGACCTGCTCAATTTCAAGGACGAAGGTTTGGTGGCTTTAAGAAGCCCAGGTTTTCGGCACTGTCAGCGATGAGAAGTGCTGGTGTACCATCTCAGTGGTCTCCGAGTAAGGGAAGAGGTTATGTTTCTTCACCGTCTAAGGCGCACAGTTCGGCTTCTGTGGCAGTGACAGGGCCAGCTAGGCCATGGTTTGAGGACAAGGCATGTCATCTTTGTGGACAAGTCGGGCATTCCAGGCTTAATTGCCCGAATAGAGATGTTGAAGTGACACAGTAGCCGAGGTAGAGTTTCCAGAAGTCTGAGAGACCACAGGTTAGTGGTAGCAGAGGTCGAGGACGCGGTCAGGCGTCTCAAGATGGATCGTCTGCTCAAGGAAGCAGAGGTTGTGGACAGTAAGCGACGGCTCGATTCTATGCTATGAATCAGCCGGAGGCGATAGTCAACCCGCGAGTGGTGACAGGTCAGATGGAGTTATTTCATTCTGATATGTCTTCTTCTTGCTTTATATATGTTCTGGTTGACCCGGGTGCTACACACTCTTTTATCGCCTATAGTATGCTTGAAAACTGTCATCTACCTGTTAGCTGTAAGAAGGATAGCTTGTTGTTAGAAACCCCTCTTGATGGTTCCTCTTTGCTTCGAGAAGAGTGTCCATCTTGTGTTTTGTCTTTCTCGGGACATCGCATTCAAGCGGATGTTATACCACTTGATATGCATGGTTTCAATGTTATCCTTGGGATGGATACCTTAGAGAAGTATAAGGTTGTCTTGGACTGTGGTTCCAAGCAGGCGGTGTTCGATGTTGCTGGAGAGAAGTGGATCTACCAGGGAGATAGGAAGATTCTTCCGACGTGTTTGGTATCAGCTGTGGTGGCAGATAAGTTGTTACGACAAGGATGTGAGGCATTCCTGGCTCACGTGGTGGATACCATTGTGGTTACCAAGGCGAAGGGTCCTAGTCTGGAGGAGGTGTCTGTGGTTTGAGAGTTCGCAGACGTGTTTCCTGGTGTTCCTCCACCCCGAGAGATTGATTTCGAGATCAATCTGGTCCCTGGAACACAGCCAGTTGCACAGTCACCATACAGGATGGCTCCAGCAGAGATGGCAGAGTTGAAGAAGCAGTTGCAAGAGTTGTTGGATAAAGGTTTTATCCGACCGAGTACGTCGTCGTGGGGTGCTCCCGTGTTGTTCATTAAAAAGAAGGATGGTTCGATGTAGTTGTGTATAGACTACCGGCAGTTGAACAAAGTCACGATCAAGAATAAGTACCCGTTGCCGAGGATAGATGACATGTTCGATCAGTTGTGTGGTGCTACAGTTTTCTCGAAGATCGATCTACGTTCTGGATATCATCAATTGAGGATAAAGGCGGATGACATACCGAAGTCATCTTTCAGGACAAGGTATGGTCATTATGAGTTTGTGGTTATGCCGTTTGGGTTAACCAATGCACCTGCACCTTTCATGGATCTGATGAACAGAGTGTTTCGTCCGTTCTTAGATCAGTTAGTTGTAGTCTTTATAGATGACATCTTGATCTATAGTCGGGACAGGCTAGAGCATGAGCAACATCTTCGTCGAGCGTTGACTCTTCTTCGTCAACATCAGTTGTATGCCAAGTTCAGTAAGTGTGACTTCTGGTTGGATGAAGTGACTTTCTTGGGTCATGTGTTATCGGCTGAAGGAGTCAAAGTAGATCCAAAGAAGGTGGAATTTGTTGCAGATTGGGAACAACCGAAGATGCCGACAGAGGTTCGTAGTTTCCTTGGGTTGGCAGGATAATACCGGAGATTTATCAAGGACTTCAGTTCGATAGCTCTACCGATTATGAAGTTGACTAGGAAGGATGTACCTTTTGTTTGGGATGATCGATGTCAGCAAGCTTTCCAGAGTTTGAAGGAGAAGCTGACCAGTGCTCCAGTGTTGATCTTGCCAGAGCCTGGGAAAGGCTATGTTGTTTTATGTGATGCATCCAAGAAAGGTTTAGGTTGTGTGTTGATGCAGGAAGATCATGTGGTTTCTTTTGCCTCGCGACAACTCAAGAAGCATGAGGAGAATTATCCGACTCATGATTTGGAGTTGGCAGCAGTGGTTCATGCGCTAAAGATTTGGAGACACTATCTGTATGGGGAAGTGTGTCAGATCTTTATGGACCATAAGAATCTGAAGTATATCTTTACGCAGCAAGAGTTGAACATGCGACAGCGACGATGGATGGAGTTGATCAATGATTACGACTGCACTATCGAGTATCATCCTGGTAAGGCGAACGTGGTAGTTGATGCGCTTAGCAGGAAGTCTTCTTCTCTTTCCTCAAAGAAGGCACAGTTGAGTTCTCTGATATGCCATAGGCGAGATATGTTTGTTTCTCTAAGACAGATGAATGTACAGATGGAAGTTTCTTTGCTATCTGGTCTTTTCGCGCAGATGCAAGTGAAGCCTACGTTGAGACAACAGATCAAGGATGCACAGCAGACAGATGATGTGGTACAGTTGATTAGATCAGAGTTTGGCAGCGACAAGCGTGATGGGTTTCATGAGTCCGAGGATGGACTAGTTTTCTATCATGACAGGATGGTGGTTCCAGATGTTGATAATCTGAGGAAGTTGGTGCTTGAAGAAGCACATACGTCGATGTATGCGATGCATCCAGGTGTCACCAAGATGTATCATAGTCTGAAGGACTTGTATTGGTGGCCCAGTTTGAAGAGGGATGTAGTTGAGTTCGTGGCAAGATGTGCGGTGTGTCAGCAAGTGAAGGCTGAACATCAGAAGCCGGCAGGTACGTTGCAACCTTTGCCGATACCGCAGTGGAAATGGGATCATATAACCATGGATTTCGTAGTTGGTCTACCCCGGACAACTAGGAATCATGATTCCATTTGGGTGATAGTGGACAGATTGACTAAGTCTGCCCATTTCCTACCAGTGAAGACGACGTATACAGCTGAGAAACTAGCTCAAGTATATGTGGATGAGATAGTACATTTGCATGCTGTGCCAGCGACGATAGTTTCTGACAGAGGTCCTCAGTTCACAAGTCATTTTTGGGAACAGTTGCACAAGGCGTTGGGAATACAGTTGAGATTCAGTACAGCTTTTCACCCGCAGACAGACGGACAGTCTGAGAGGACTATTCAAATTTTGGAAGATCTTCTTCGAGCTTGTGTTTTGTAGTTTCTAGGCAACTGGGATGTACATCTAAGTTTGATAGAGTTTGCTTACAACAACAGTTACCAACGAAGCATCGACATGGCTCCTTATGAGTCTTTGTATGGGAGGAAGTGTAGATCCCCTTTGTGTTGGTACGAATCAGGTGAATATCAGTTGTTGGGTCCTGAGTTAGTTTAGCAGACGACGGAAAAGATCAAGGTGATACAGCAACAGTTGAAAGTGGCACAGGATAGACAGAAGTCGTATGCAGACAATCGTCGACGACCTTTGCAGTTCTAGGTAGGAGACAAAGTATATCTTAAGGTCTCGCCTTGGAAGGGTGTGCTAAGGTTTGGACGGAAGGGTAAGTTAGCTCCCAGGTATATGGGGCCTTACCCAGTGATAGCACGTGTTGGCAAAGTAGCTTACGAGATAGAGTTGCCTCCAGAGTTGCACAAGTTGCATCCAGTGTTTCATGTCAGCATGTTAAAGAAAAGTCATCCAGATTCAGGTACAGTGATACATCCAGTTGAGGTTGAGCTTGATGCAGATGTGACCTACGAGGAAGGTCCGGTGGCGATCCTTGACAGAAGGATCAAGAAGTTGAAGAAGAAAGATCTGGTTGTTGTGAAGGTTCTTTGGCAGCGTCGTGGCGTCGAGGAAGCCACGTGGGAGCTTGAGGAAGAGATGAGGAGGAAGTATCCCTCGCTTTTCTCTTTGGATTTCGGGGATGAAATCCCATAAAGGGGGTTAGATTGTTAGAACCCTGACTTGCGTTTAGGGTTTACCCTGTTTGTTTTGCTTAATCTTGGTGGTTTGATGCTTGCTAATCACCTTTAGTGGTGATTAGGGTTTTGTTGTGCTTTGTTGAGAGTTCGAGGGGCTACTTGCAAATACCCCAAGTTTAGGGTTTTGTGTGCAAGTTTGCCATCTTGTGAGATGTTTTCCCCTCTTTGCTTCCTCTAGGGTTGAGAGGAAGGATTGGGCTTGTTGTTTGAGTTCTTTGGGCCAAAGTTGAGCTTGTTTGGGCCTGGAGATGTGTTGTTTGGGCTTGTTTGAGCTTTGTGTCGGCCATGGCTTGCCTTGTGTCGTCCAAGGTAAGTTTGTGTCCACCTAGGGGTTGTGTGTGTCGTCCAAGAGAGCTTTGTGTCGTCCAACACCATGGTGTGTTGCCCAGTAGCTTGTTTGTGTCGCCCAAAAGAAGTTCTTGCTTGTGTCGCCCATGTGGCTTGACCTTGGTTGGTGACACTTGGTGCCTGGCTTGGACAAGTGTCTCTTGTTGTGCTAATGTGTTAAGCTTGAACCCTAGGACAAGTGTCCTTGGGTGGACGACACTTAGCAAGGTTGAAACTTGGTTTCTCCTCCCCCTTCTTCCTATATATGTATCTCTTTTCCTTGCCTTAGTCTCCTTTGCTCTTTTGGTCTCTCCTCCACCTTGAGTGCAAGATATCCCTCTCCATCTTCCTTGTGTTGGCCGACACACTCCCTTGGAGTTGAAGTGGTGGCTGACACACCTTCCTGGAGAAGCTTGGTGGACATAGCTTGGGACCTTGGAGTGCATCTTCTTCCTTGGAGCTTGGAGCTTAAGGTGGGTTGCATGACTTCTAACCCTAATTCCTTTACCTCTAGCAATAACCTTGTTATATGTTAGTAGTTAACTTAGTAGCTTAGCTTGTTTTATGCTTGAGTTTCCTTTAGTGGCCGATATACCCTTAGGGTTTAGGGTTTCTAGTGATCTAGGGTTTGTGATGCTTGAGTTGGAGGTTGATGGTGACCATGTGTTGGGCGATACTCCTTCTTTGGTTGAGTTGTTGGACAGTACCCTCTTTGATGGACGACATGGCACCTTTGCCCTTGATATGGACGATATGGTATCCCTTTGTTGGACGATATGTAAGCCTTGTTGAACAATAGGTTATGTTCTTATGGTTGGCCGATACCCTGCCCATCTGTTGGGCGATAGGGTGAGCAATGGGTTTTTGCTGGCCGTTATGGCAATGTTGAACGTTGTCCTTTTGTTGGCCGATAGGCTTTGGTCCCGATGGTGGACGAGAGTGATTTTCTTGGTAGATGGTGGTGTTGCCCGACAGGTATGGATGGTGTAACGGCCGATAGGTGAGGGTGTATCGGGCGATACCCCTAGAAGTGTGGCGAGCGAGCAGGAGTGGGGTGTGTCGGGCAACACACCCTCCTTTCCTAGAAGTGTGCTGGCCGACATGCCTTATGTTGTTGCACGATGTGTGGAGAGTACTTCCCTCTCTCCTTCCCTCCTTTCTCTCCTTCTCTCTCTTGGTAGTTCTGAGGGTGTTGAGATGTAGCCCATGTGTCGGGTGAGGTGGTGAGCTGGTGGACGGGCGTGCCCGATGGGGTGAGCTGCGTAGCACTCCCTGGACAGTATAATGTTCTTTATTTTCTGTTATATCTTGCATGATTATAACTTGGTTGAATCCTGAAATCCATCTAAAAGACACTAATCAATTATAGTGGAATTATATCATGTAGTTTGCCCTGGCCATAGATCCATCATCGTCAGGACTTGGTGATGGTGAAACAGGTTCTCCTACGAGTTAACCTGGAAGTGCATATTGTTGAATATGTGTAGGTTGCACCTAGCCTTAAAATGACGTGTATTTTACTACGCGCTAAAAACGCAAGTGTACGCGTCGAGTAATATAGGCCTTGTGAGGCCCGAGTCGAACTCAGGGATACGTGAATTATTGGAGACTTCTACTAACTAATCGCAATCAGCTAGACCGATTAACAAAGTAAGGTTTTGTTGTTCAAATTAAAAGAAAATAAAAATCAAACAAAGAAAACAATCGATTAAAGGTTAATTTAATCAATTAAAAGGATATCTTTAGGATGGCGGTTTCACCTCGGGTCAACATTGTATTAGATTTCATATAATTCCTCACACTTCTCTCTCTATCCGGGTAGTGGCCTGAAATGAGAATTACCCACTGTCGTGGTGTAATCCACTACTTAGATTTAGGTTGATTCCATCGTCATAGTAATCATTCCCCTAAACTAAGCGCATTAAGATCGGTCCCTCAGTTCCCACCATTAATTTTACAACTCCTTTGTCAAGGGTTTTATTAATTAATGTAGAATTCGTCTCTTTTCAACCGTTAATCCTTCTGTCGAAGTGATTAAGGGCATTAATTTATTATTATGGTGATCAAACATAACAATAGCAATAGAGAAAATGAATTTATACCACGGATATGAGAGAAAAATATGAATTATCAATATAAAATCATCATACAATGTATCCCCGGGCTACTCCCGGTCCTAAAGATTGAGGGTTTTAGCCTCTCATGTTCATCTTACACGAATACATGGTAGAAATTGGGGAATTCATAAGAAAAACGTGAAATAAATGGGAAACCCCTGAACGGAGAAGAACCGGTGGATCCTTGGCGTAGAACACAAGCTTTCCCCGCCTGTCGGTGGTGGAAATTGTCTTCGGCAGCGTCCGAATCACCCGGAATGAGCTTCTCGGCCTCCGTTCTCCTTTCTCTCCTCCTCGGCACTCGTGCAATCCAAAATGAGATGATCATCACGTCTGGGCGGCCGTCATTAGGTATAAGTCCCTAATTAGGTCGTCAAATAACAACAGCCGTCCGATCGAAATCAAAACAAATCCAACGCATATCTGCCGGCGTCGATACCATCGACGCGAGTCGATGGTATCGACACAGCGGATTAGCGGAAGCTTTCCTTTCTTTTATTCTGAGCACCTGTCATGATCTCGATACCATCGACTTGGGTGTCGATGGTATCGACTCCTTTAGCGTCGGTTGTTGTCGTTTAGCGACGCTGTAGCTCTCCTTGAGTCGATGGCATCGACTTGCGTCGATGGTATCGACTTCATCCTCGCCAGCAGCCTGGAGACATCTCGATGCCATCGACATGGGTGTCGATGGTATCGACTCTGTATTGCTCTTCTCGGCTGACAACCTGTGGCTTGGTCGATGGTATCGACATCCGTCGATGGTATCGACGGAAGCAGATACTTGTTCTTCCTGAAATTGCACAACAAGACCAAGTAAATCCACATGATTTATGATAAGATGATCAATAATGCTTAAAATAGTGAAACAAAGGGGATTTGATATAAAATGATGGCAAAGACCAAATAAAGTGAATTATGAAATAATATCCATGAAAATGAGTAATTAAGGCACAAAACACATATGAAATCGGTCTATAAATGCGACTCAAAATCATCGCATCAAACTCCCCTAAGCTTAAACATTGCTCGCCCTCGAGCAACTAATCCTTAGAATAAAATTGCAGATGTCAACTAACAATCAACACATCACCCCACATCCCACATGACTCCCACTGAACGTTCTCAAATCGGCCTTTCCTAATCACAGAACAGTAATTACCCTACAGGTGACAATAATCATCAATAAAAGAAATTATCCTTCAAACCGATGAACACTATCACATAAGGCAGTTAACATAATAAAGTTCGCCGATTCAGCCATGGTGCATCTTGTGATCGCCTACACTACGTTGCTCGCCCTAACTACCATCTACATGGAAGCAGTCCTCCTTATAATCATGAGTGAGGAGAAAATCACGGTGGCCTACCAATTCGAGCAACGGGTGGATGGAATGGGTGGTTCATGGAAGAATTTGGAAGTATTACACAGTTTCAGTATGCATATAACAAAATGCCCTAAATGATGCAAATGCACATTAAGAATGCCCTAATGCCTAAAAGTGGGTGGAATGATGCATGCACTAACCTTCTACCTCAAAATGAGATAGAAATCTACTCAAGCCACATCATGTACTCAATTCCCCTGTTATACAAGTGATATCATTCCTTTCTCCCTCTTATTCCATTTCCTTCTAAATTCTCTTCTTTTTTTTCTTTTTTTTTCAAAATTTTTTTCTTTCAGATTTTTTTCTTTTCCTCTTAGCCCACATATCCATAATTGCTTAAAGATACATGTGTTAGGCTATTTTCTTCATGATTGGAAATCTTTGTACTAATGCGATGGTATGGAACAATTTAGATCACTTTTCAGGTCAACTGAGATACATGGTGTACTTATGCATGAAAATCATGAAAGTATGAGTGCAACTACATGACATGCACCTAAAGGTAATGTGCATGAATCACTATACATTTTTTTTTCTCGTTTTATGCAAAAGTATGAAAATAACAATGCAAATTCTATCTACATGCTATGCACACAAAAGAAATTGAAACTGCACTTTACTTCCAATTCTTGGGTGGATTATAGAAAATGGGGTGGAATGATCACAAGATTAAGTGACTGAACCTTAGAAGAAAATTATGTGTCCCTCCTTACTGACATGTGTAGTAGTTTAAAGGGTTCTTTCTCTTACATCTGATTAAGGTCTCATTACCATTTGATTAGGTTAGGCTCAAACAACCGTTACTATCCACTTTTCATGAGTCAATGGGGGTGTGAGTATGACATATTGCTTCAAAGTTGACATAATCAATCATTTTCATAGAACAAGTTCCCCAAGGACAACCAAGTAAAGCTATCCAAAAGACACAGAAAAAATTTTAAATTCCCTTAATTTCCCCATGAAAACAGCAAGATGACAATTTTTAAGACATCCACGATTACACTAGATAGATGTGGATCCTAAATAAAAATTTAAAATTGCAAAAACAAATAACAAAGCAGAAACTAAAAACAACTAAAGAAAAGATAAAAGATAGAGCTGTTCCAGCCACCCCCCTAAGCTTGAATCCGACTATGGCCTCATAGTCAAAAACCAACTTAAGGGTGGAACAGTGATACCCTGATCAATCTTGCGGAGGCGGTGGTGGGTATTGTGGTGCCGTAGGATCCCAAGACGGGTACTCCCCCAGGAAGCTTGGATCATATTGGGTCCTCGGCGGAGGCTGCGGATAACCTCCAAAGTAGTCTCGACTCCAGTAGTGGTCGAAGAAGGGCTCCTGCTGCGTCTCTATCCGCTGCAACCGGGTGTGCATTTGCTCTTGGTTGGCGAGGATGAGCCGCTCGTTCTCGAACATAGCCCGTTGGTTGTCAAGTACCCGGCTCGTAGTCTCATGAATGCCGGTATACATACCCATGTGCTGCAGCTGAGTCTGCTGTATGTCCTGCAGCATGGTGTACATCCCTTGCATGGAGTAGGGATCCGCAGCTGGCTGCTCTTGCTGTGGTGATGGCGGCGGGGGCTGAGATGATGAAGATGCACCCGGGTGCATCCTAGGACGCTTCCGTGGTGCCACGCGTGCTCGAAGAGGTGTGAAAGCCTCCTCGTCTTCCTCGGCCTCGCCTTCTTGGTCTTCACCTCCGCCTTCTTCTTCGGAGGACTCGATGGCTATGATGGGCCATCAGAAATGCTGCTTGCCCTCGATGTGGAAGACTTCGTCCGGCAGGGATGCCTCCTGGTAAGCTTGGTTGACGTGGCAATGAGCGTACGCCAACCCGTCTCGGATAAGAATGAGGTTTGAACGGTGCAAGTGTTGCACGTTCACCTTACTCCGCGCAGAAATCGGAGTCATGGACTGAAAGTTCAGCCCCAAGTACAGCGCCAACTTGGTGACAAGACCACCAAAGTGTATTGGAGCCTTCCTTGTGCTCCGCTTCACCGCCATGACGCGTTGTAGCCAGAATGCTCCCCAGTTGCACTCTTGACGTTTCAGGAGTGCATAGAGAAAGAACAGGTCACTCTCCTGAAACTTGCTCAAAGCAAGATCGCTCCGAGCGAAGAAGGTCAAGCTCAGCATCCTATGCAAGACCCGGACGAACGGGTGCTCAAAATCCGCTACCGCGGCATTGTGGTAGCTCACGGTCTTCCCTGCCGGCACTGTAACTAGCTCGGCGAAGATTTTTTCATAGTCGGTGCGGGCGTCGGGGCGTCGGTGATCGTGGCGGCTGTGGTTCCAGTTGAAGATGTCGTTGAACTGCTTCAACGTGATGTTGTAATTGTTGTTGAAGAGTCGGAAGGACACCCTTCCCTGGATCCACGTCTGGTCCGATGGTACCACGTCATTTGGTATGACGCAGATATCAAGAGACGCCATGAACTCGGCCACCAGTTCCTTGTATGTGGGCCATTCGCCGAAAAACGGCTGCCCATCCGCATGACAGTCCATCTCATAGAAGCGATTGGTGTGCCGCGCTTGCCTGGCCAACACATAGGCCAAGTTGGCCTCGAATCCCAGCTCCCTGATCATTCCCCGGTCCACATACCGGGTTGCCTCGAACTTCCGCTTCATTATCTCCTCGTATACCTTCCTTACATCCATGTTGGCATGAATGAGGCGTGGACGAGAGATGGAAGCGGTTGGAGGAGGAACAAACTCCTCGATCGCCATGGGGTGCGCGCTTGATGAAGATGCTCCGCCCGTATGCACCATGATTGCGAGAAGAATGAGATTGGGAGAAAAGAGCTCGGTGAAGATGGAGAGAAATTCTCCGCTCGGTGAAGATCTTCGCTCGATGACGCTTCTCCGCAGGTGTAGAGGGCTCGGGGGAGTGCTCTGCGCAATGGGAGATACTTGCTCTGAGGGTGTGATGTCATATGACGTTGCAAGTCCCCTTAAATAGACTTGATCGGCGCCCCTGTTGACCCGTCGATACCATCGACGCGGGTCGATGGTATCGACACGTCTCGCGGGTAGCCGCATCTGTCGCTGGTATCGACGGCTGACGTTTGCTGGATCGAGAAACCCGGATCGCTGACGGGTCGATACCATCGACAGAAGTTGATGGTATC
Source organism: Alisma plantago-aquatica (assembly GCA_963693085.1). Classification (NCBI taxonomy): domain Eukaryota; kingdom Viridiplantae; phylum Streptophyta; class Magnoliopsida; order Alismatales; family Alismataceae; genus Alisma; species Alisma plantago-aquatica. Next base: position 375,469,131 of record OY856413.1, on the reverse strand, counting down.
GACGCAGCACCCGGATCGCTGACGTGGCTGTTGCGATCGTCGTCGATGTCTTCATGCGGATCGGTGACATGTCCGTCGATGCCATTGACGGGTGTCGATGGTATCGACTTGCTTTTATTGCGACACCTCCGTTTATTGCATTCAACCTGTGATGATGTCGATACCATCGATGAGACCGTCGATGGTATCGAGTTGACTGAGCAAAATTCGTCTGAATATCTCCAGAGATCTCGATGGTATCGACTGGGGTGTCGATACCATCGACACTTTTATTGCGACCTGCCTGTGACCATGTCGATGCCATCGACGGGGCCGTCGATGGTATCGACACAGTGCGATTTCTGCTGGTGTCAACCTGAACCCATGTCGATACCATCGACTAATGTGTCGATGGTATCGACCCTGCCTGTTCCTGCACATTTAACAAACGGATCAAGGTATCATTTTTAAACTAAAAAGTAAACAAAATAAAAGCAAACTACACCTAACATTAAACTATCCTAATGTACCAATGGTTGGGTTGCCTCCCAACAAGCACCCTTCTTTAGCGTCTTAGGCTAGACGTCGGTCCTTCTTCTCATTCATGTACAAGTGAAATGAGTTTAACCTCATTCACTTTCCTCTTATAGTTCTCACCAAAGTACAGCTTCAAGCGTTTCCCGTTCACCAAGAACGTGGCCTCTCCATCTCGCACGAGAATCGCTCCGTGCGGTCTCACTTCTTCCACCTCGAAGGGTCCACTCCATCGGGATTTCAGTTTCCCAGGATGCAATTTGAGACGAGAGTTGAACAATAGGACACTGTCTCCTTTCTTGAACGTGCGCATCTCAATGTGGCGATCGTGGATCAGCTTTGTGCGCTCCTTATAAATACGGGCATTCTCATATGCCGTCATGCGTAGCTCATCCAATTCATTCAATTCAAACATTCTTTTCCTCCCGGCCTCGTCATAGCGCAAGTTCAGCCTTCTTAGCGCCCAATGGGCCTTGTGCTCCAATTCTACCGGAAGATGGCACGCCCGGCCATACGCCAACCTAAAAGGTGTAGTGCCTATAGGTGTTTTGTATGCCGTTCGATAAGCCCAAAGTGCATCCGGTAGCAATGCACTCCAATTCTTCCGTGTAGATGCTACGGTCCTTTCTAAAATCTTCTTGATTTCCCTATTTGATACCTCCACCTATCCTTGCGTTTGTGGATGATATGGGGTGCCAATGTTGTGCTTGACCCCATATTTCTTCAAAAGTGAAGCAAATTTCTGATTTCGGAAGTGTGTGCCTCCGTCACTAATGATCATTCGAGGAATCCCGAACCTGCAGAAAATATTCTCTTTGACGAACCTGCACACTACATTCGAATCATTAGTCCCTGTGGGGATTGCCTCTACCCACTTCGACACATAATCCACAGCAAGCAAAATATAAAGATTTGAATTTGAGGACACAAAGGGTCCCATGAAGTCAATGCCCCATAAATCAAATACCTCGACTTCCTGAAACACATTCAGGGGCATTTCTTGTCTCCTTGAGATATTACCTGCACGCTGGCACGGGTCACACTGCCTAACAAAATCATAGGCATCCCGGAACAAAGTGGGCCAATAAAGGCCTCTCTCCAACACCTTAGCTGCTGTCCGTGAGCTAGCATGATGTCCTCCCGTAGGCGACGCATGATAATGATGTAGAACACTTTCGTACTCTACCTCCGGCACGCACCTGCGAAGAATACCATCCCTGCATTGCTTCAACAATATTGGGTCATCCCAAAAATAGTATCTCAATGAATGGAAGAATTTCTTCTTCTCTTGATAAGACCAATCTTCCGGGATGATCCCGCAAGCCAGATAATTCACAATTTCCGCAAACCATGGTTCTTTAGAATCAATTTTTAAAAGTTGTTCGTCGGGAAAAGTCTCGGTAATGGGTATATGCAAACCTTGTTCATCCACCCTCTCTAACCTAGACAAGTGGTCAGCCACCACATTTTCAATTCCCGACTTGTCCTTGATTTCAATATCGAATTCTTGTAGGAGCAAAATCCACCTAATTAGTCTAGGCTTCGCATCCTTCTTCTCCATCAAATATTTTATTGCGGCGTGATCCGTCCACACAACCACCTTAGAACCCACTAAGTATTGCCGAAATTTCTCAAAAGCAAAAACAACAGCAAGTAACTCTTTTTCCGTGGTTGTGTAATTTAATTGAGCATCATTAAGTGTTTTTGAGGCGTAGAAAATCACAGCAGGCTTGTTATCTACCCTTTGCCCCAAAACAGCCCCCACAGCATAGTCAGACGCATCACACATCAACTCGAAAGGCTTTGTCCAATCCGGCGTTTGAACAACCGGAGCCGAAATCAGCTTTTCCTTCAAAACCTCGAATGCGTGAAGACATTTCTCATTGAAATCAAAAACTGCGTCTTTTTCCAACAATTCCGATAATGGCTTTGCGGTTTTTGAAAAATCCTTGATAAAGCGCCGATAAAACCCAGCGTGTCCTAAAAAGCTTCTCACCCCTTTTATAGAATTTGGTGGGGGTAGCTTAGAAATCACTTCAATTTTTACGGGGTCTACCTCTAGACCCTTGCTAGACACCTTGTGTCCTAGCACAATTCCTTCTGTCACCATCATGTGACATTTCTCCCAATTGAGGACCAAGTGTGTGTCCTCGCACCGCTGCAAAACCTTATCTAAATTATAAAGGCATTCATCAAAAGACGCTCCATAAACCGAGAAGTCGTCCATGAAGACTTCGAGACACCGCTCCACCATGTCAGAGAAAATGGCGAGCATGCAGCGTTGAAAAGTCGCCGGCGCATTGCATAAACCAAACGGCATACGGCGGTAGGCGAAAGTCCCATAGGGACATGTAAACGTAGACTTCTCTTGATCCAAAGGATCAATAGAAATCTGGTTGTACCCCGAGTAACCATCTAGGAAACAAAAATGTGACCGACCGGCTAAGCGTTCCAAAATCTGATCAATGAATGGCAATGGAAAATGATCTTTCAGAGTTGCGGCGTTCAATCGGCGGTAATCAATGCATACACGCCACCCGGTTACCAATCGGGTGGTGACAGGTTCATTTAGAAGATTTGTAGTGACTGTGATTCCCCCCTTTTTAGGGACTACCTGTGTGGGGCTCACCCACGTCGAATCAGATATGGCATAAATAATCCCTGCAGCAAGCAACTTAATGACTTCCTTTTTGACAACCTCCATCATGCTTGGATTTAGACGTCTTTGAGGCTGTATGACTGACTTGGCTCCTTCCTCAAGCCGAATCTTATGTTGACAAAGTGTAGGGGAGATCCCCTTGATGTCCGCCACTGACCACCCAAAGGCTCCACGGTGGTTCTTGAGCACTATCAATAGCTGCTCCTCCTCATCCACACTCAAGTATGCAGAAACAATCACTGGCAACTTGTCCTCCTCAGCTAGAAAGACGTACTTCAGGTGCGGGGGCAATGGCTTTAACTCCAGATCAGGTGGGCAGATAAGGGATGATTGTAGCGGTGGGGGCAGTGTACTCAAATCTTCATAGTGCCTCGTGTAGAAACATGGAAGCATTTGAAGCATTTTGGCACACTCCTTGAGTGAAGTACTCCGCATCCAATCATAAGTGACATTAAGCAAGCACGCCTCTAGAGGCAATTCCGGATATGCATCACAGACAGAAGTAATTATCACATCATCCTCCCACGAAGGTGGAATGTCCTCATTCTCATCATTTGGAAACCCGACAGCCTTGCGTAAAGAGACAGCTTTCGTTTGCTCCATAAGGTCTACCGCCAAGGTCCCATTGTCTATCTTGCTCATCACATGGGCCATATCTAAAAATGGCTTCCCGAGACAAAGTGAGATATTGCTTTCCACATGCTTCACCATGTTGCACTGTGCCTTTGCTTTAGTAGATGTATTGCTGTTGGGCATGACCATCTCAAAGCGATCATCCGCAATGCCTAAGGTCAAGCGACCTCTCCCCATCTCCAAGATCATGTCAGCTGTAGCTTGAAATGGGCGACCAAGAAGTAACTCATTGCCGTGTTCGTCCTGCATCTCCATCACAACAAAATCAGCGGGAAAAACAAAGCGGTCTACCTTTACCAAAACATCCTCACAGATTCCATATGGTTTCACCACAAAATTATCGGCCAATTGGATAGTCATATTGCTTGGCCTTGACTCCTTCAATCCAAGTTTCTTGAATGTAGAAAGGGGCATCAGATTGATGCTTGCCCCGGAATCACAAAGTGCTTCGCCAAATTTGAACTTCCCGATAAAGCATGAAATATTGAAACACCCGGGATCCTGTCGCTTTGGCGGCAAAGTGCCCATAATAAAAGCACTCACTTGCTCCTTCAATACCACAACCTCAGTGTCGGGTATCTTCCTCTTCTTGGTGATTACATCTTTAAGGAACTTTCCATAAGACGGGATTTGTTCAATTGCCTCTAACAAGGGAATATTCACAGATAACTTTCTAAAGCTGTCCAGAAATTTTTTAAACTGTGCATCCACCTTTCTTGCTTTTGCACTATTGGGATAGGGAACCGGAACGGTATGTGCCCTTTGATGAGGTGGCACATAGGGAGTTAATTTCTGTGGTTCCTCCTCAGTGGCTTGTCCTTCCTTACCATCTTCGGTTGTGTCATCAATTTGCTCTATGACTAGTGCGGGCTACTCCTTAGCGGTTGCTTCTTCGACTGTGTCCTGCGGTGTGCTTGTGTCATCCGCCCTTGGATTAAGCACCTTCTTACCGCTCCTCAACAATATGGCCTTGGCCTGTTGGTTTCCCCCGGGAACATTGGTGTTTCCCGGAAAACCCGGATGTGCCGGCTTCTTCAAGCTTGCAATCTCCGCTGCCATCTGTGCCATGGAAGTCTCTATAGTCCGCATCTGAGCCCCGTGGCTCTGCAACGTCTGCCCGAACTGGTTCATGAATTCACCCTGCTGCTTTATTTGCTGCCCAAAAGTGTTCATCAACTCTTGATTTTGCTTTATGACTTGATTGAGCAACTCCGTGCTCTTGTCCTCCGTGACCGGTGCAGGTTTGGCGTCTGGATCTTGCAGGAAGTTGTTCGGATCCTTCCATGAAAATTTCTTGTCCTTCCGCCATGAGTAATCGTTGTTCCTGTACCCTTGTTGTTGCCTCATATACTTGACCTGAGCCTCATCCTCGGACTCATTGTCTTCCTTCTGCAGCAACTTCTTTGCGAGAAGATCCATCTTCTCATTCAGCTCTCTCATTGCCTTTGACTCACTGGCAACTCTTGCTTGCTCAACTGGGCCTCTTTCTCTTTCTCCCCAAGATTGCTTTCGTGCCATATTCTTCAATATTTCCCAGCATCTTGTATCAGTGTTGTTTAGAAAGAATCCAGAACCGGCCGAGTCCAAGTTGCTTCTATCATGCTCGGAGAGAGCAAAGTAGAAGATCTTCACTTGGGTTTCCTTGTCCAATCCATGATGTGGACATCTCCTCAACATGACTTGAAATCGCTCCCAAGTCTCAGAATAGGTTTCACCCGCCTGTTGGGTGAAATTGTGGATCTTCCGGATCATATCATTGGTCTTCTCAGGAGGAAAGAACCTCTCGAAGAAAACCTCCACCATGTGATCCCATGATTCAACAAACTCGTCGTCGAGGTTATGAAGCCACTCTCTTGCCACTCCAGCCAAGGAACTCGAGAATAACTTGAGATAGAGCACATCCTGCGGAAATCGATCTATCTTCACCATATCGCAGTTCTCCACAAACTGACTAATGTGTGCCACTGGATCTTCATTTTTCAGTCCGTGAAATGCATTGGATTTGACCAAATTAATCAGTGCTGGGTCGATCTTGTATGTAGGTATGTTTAGCCCCTGTTTCTTTATAGGCCCCTTTGATGCCGAGGAAGAAGACGCCTTGATCTTCTCCCATATTGTCTGTGCTTCAGCCATTACTTCTTCTTGTTCTGGCTCAGATTCAGAATGTATATCACTGTGGTGTTCCTCCTCGTAGTAGTCCTCGTCCTCTGGTCCCGCAGATGGAACCTCAGGTGTGCGATTTACGTAATCTCGACTACGTGTGTGCACCATGCAAAGCACCTGAAATATGGAAATAGGGGTTCAGTACAAATGCTTTGAACGAGTCAACACAATTATAGAGAAATAAAGGAATTTTTGAAATTGTTTTAAAATTAATAAAAAAAATGTGGCCTAGAATGGCCGCTCTTAGCACTCAAAGTGCCAATAATTCACCGTATCCCCGGCAACGGCGCCAAAAACTTAACGTGTATTTTACTACGCGCTAAAAACGCAAGTGTACGCGTCGAGTAATATAGGCCTTGTGAGGCCCGAGTCGAACTCAGGGATACGTGAATTATTGGAGACTTCTACAAACTAATCGCAATCAGCTAGACCGATTAACAAAGTAAGGTTTTGTTGTTCAAATTAAAAGAAAATAAAAATCAAACAAAGAAAACAATCGATCAAAGGTTAATTTAATCAATTAAAAAGATATCTTTAGGATGGCGGTTTCACCGCGGGTCAACATTGTATTAGATTTCATATAATTCCTCACACTTCTCTCTCTATCCGGGTAGTGGCCTGAAATGAGAATTACCCACTGTCGTGGTGTAATCCACTACTTAGATTTAGGTTGATTCCATCGTCATAGTAATCATTCCCCTAAACTAAGCGCATTAAGATCGGTCCCTCAGTTCCCACCATTAATTTTACAACTCCTTTGTCAAGGGTTTTATTAATTAATGTAGAATTCGTCTCTTTTCAACCGTTAATCCTTCTTTTGAAGTGATTAAGGGCATTAATTTATTATTATGGTGATCAAACATAACAATAGCAATAGAGAAAACGAATTTATACCATGGATATGAGAGAAAAATATGAATTATCAATATAAAATCATCATACAATGTATCCCCGGGCTACTCCCGGTCCTAAAGATTGAGGGTTTTAGCCTCTCATGTTCATCTTACACGAATACATGGTAGAAATTGGGGAATTCATAAGAAAAACGTGAAATAAATGGGAAAACCCCTGAACGGAGAAGAACCGGTGGATCCTTGGCGTAGAACACAAGCTTTCCCCTCCTGTCGGTGGTGGAAATTGTCTTCGGCAGTGTCCGAATCACCCGGAATGAGCTTCTCGGCCTCCGTTCTCCTTTCTCTCCTCCTCGGCACTCGTGCAATCCAAAATGAGATGATCATCACGTCTGGGCGGCCGTCATTAGGTATAAGTCCCTAATTAGGTCGTCAAATAACAACAGCCGTCCGATCGAAATCAAAACAAATCCAACGCATATCTGCCGGCGTCGATACCATCGACGCGAGTCGATGGTATCGACACAGCGGATTAGCGGCAGCTTTCCTTTCTTTTATTCTGAGCGCCTGTCATGATCTCGATACCATCGACTTGGGTGTCGATGGTATCGACTCCTTTAGCGTCGGTTGTTGTCGTTTAGCGACGCTGTAGCTCTCCTTGAGTCGATGGCATCGACTTGCGTCGATGGTATCGACTTCATCCTCGCCAGCAGCCTGGAGACATCTCGATGCCATCGACATGGGTGTCGATGGTATCGACTCTGTATTGCTCTTCTCGGTTGACAACCTGTGGCTTGGTCGATGGTATCGACATCCGTCGATGGTATCGACGGAAGCAGATACTTGTTCTTCCTGAAATTGCACAACAAGACCAAGTAAATCCACACGATTTATGATAAGATGATCAATAATGCTTAAAATAGTGAAACAAAGGGGATTTGATATAAAATGATGGCAAAGACCAAATAAAGTGAATTGTGCAATAATATCCATGAAAATGAGTAATTAAGGCACAAAACACATATGAAATCGGTCTATAAATGCGACTCAAAATCATCGCATCAAGGAGGTAAGAGTGTAACTTCGGTTACAGACTCAGATATGTATATAGAGCATGGTGAACAGGCCCATGGCTCAGGATATGTGATGTGTGAGCATGAATGCGTTCATGGCTCAGAGCACGGTGAATAGGCCCGTGGCTCATTTTTACTAGCGCCGAGACCTGTACCAAGGCGGGCTAGAGTGAGGGTAGCATATGGAGCTGTCCCTGTGGCTTATACCACTTCAGCATGTGACTACGGTCCTGCTTGTGTTGTACTCGTGTACTGACCACGAGGTGGGAGGTCGTGGAGTCCGGCTCTTCCATTGACCTTGTATGGCACTGGATTTAGGCTTCGCAGCCAAAGGTTGGATTTGAATGGTACGATTCAAATCCTCAGGGCATAATAATGTGTAATACAGACATTTAGTACTTATTGCTTAGGATAAACACGAAACATTGGTTGAAGCCTTGTTTGTGTAATATCTCTATTATACCTTGCAGGTTATGTGACATTATATCTTGTCCTGATAATCATGTTACATAGAGATACATATTATCTTGCAAATCATATTCTTTGAGATATATCTGGTTGTATGATCCTGTACAGCTGGTAAGCTTGTCGGTAAGAATGATTTGTTTTATATAGATTGTTCTTGTTATACCTGTTATTAGATATCTGCTGTTACAGTCTGTCTTACTGAGGTTCTGTAGTTGTGGTGGGAAGTTATGTTTCCCGCTGGGACAATTGTTCAATTGTCTCACTCCGCTGGTTTACACCCTTTTTAGGTGGTCGAGGTAGACGTGGTCGTGGTCGTGGTGTTGCGGCCGAGCAGCCTGACGAGCAGTAGAAGGCAAGCGATGGATACGCTGCTGTTTTGGATGTTTTGTAGTAGAGTCTAGAGTCATCCATGTACTCTCAGGTCCTTGGCAGTGTTTTGACGTTGTTTCACGATAATCGTTCGGTGATGTTTGTATATCCTGCTGTTGGTCGGATGTGGGCCTTTATGTATATGAACAGGTGGTGATCTCATGTGATGGATGAACAGCTATTTTTGAGTTGTGGACACGTATCAGATTTCATGTGTGTATATTTATGACATGTTTCTGTGCAGGATGAGGACTGGAAAGTAATAGTTTCACAGTTTATCCATTTTCCACAATCGGTTTTAATTAACCCGTGTTTTTGATAAGTTGTGGTTATGGTGATTTCCGCACGTTTTCGCGTAACACCTTGTTATCTGTGTGATAATGGGATGTGTTGCCACATTAACCCTAATGTAGGGTGAAGGTATGCGAAACCCTAATTCTGGGTTATAATGCATGAAACCCTAATCTTAGGCAATATGATGATAAACCCTAACCCTAATAAGGGAATAGTGATGCTACCTACACATTATATAGTGTAATCGATATAGTTGTTATCATGTGTACTAACCATGCAGGTATCATGAGATGTTGGGCATAGCCAGGTATGAGCTATGATGCTTTATTATTGAAATTGTTTTATGGGCCTTGTGAGCCATAATATGCTTTGTTGCCTAGTAAGAGGTAACAAGAGTTAAATGGGCCTTGAAAGCCATGTGAGATGCTTGTGTAGCAAGTATCATGATTACCTTGGTCAGATGTCCTTGAGGTAATAGTTACCTGATAGTGGTAACCATGATCAACGATGAACTAAGGGTTTGAATACCCAGATTCAATAAACATAATGATGACATTGTTGAGGGATGTGGAATCCCAGTAATGAGATCAGGAATTGAGATTTACATGTTTTATAAAGTATTGATAAGCACTTGATAAAAGCATTGCATGTTTCTTTGTAGCAATTGTTATAATAATTCATGTTTGGAATCTTGATTGATGTTAAAAGAATGTGGTAATGTACTTAACTAATCAAGTGGAATATTATCATGTAGAGTCATGTCCATAGATCCATCATCGTCAAAAGTTGGTGATGGTGAAATAGATTTTCCTTCAAGAACTCCTGGAATGCATATTTTTTAATATGTGGGGGTAATGAGCGAATATATCCTTACACCTCATAGGAATGACTGCGGGCCATATCCTTTGCACAAGAATGTTCATGGACCATATCTCAATATGAGTATGGCTATGGGCCATAACTCAACAATACTAGGCATTGGCTACGGGCCATATCCTGAAGAGAGTATATGCTATGGGCTATAATTCTATAGCAAAGTTGCTAGTATACCCTGGAAAGCTATTTAGTAGAGATACAAGATGTCCTGCATATAGTCTCATACTGACTGAGACAGATGAGGTGATGGAGTCCGGCTCTTCCATTGACCTATGTATGGAACTGATGCTTTACGTAATCATGGTCGGTTGGAGCATGAACGGTATACTTCATCTCCTCAGGGCATAATGTATGATTGTAAAATGTAATTAGTCGTGTAGAGTATTTACTTAAGAATGAAATATGAAAATCATTGGTTGATGTTACATTGCTTATTGTATCCTAAAGTGGATAAATATTATGCATGTTCTTCATATTCCTTATTATACTGAATAGATGACTTACGGTTTTTATCATTTGTAGATGTAATGGCTTTAAAGATGATATTTCTCTATGCTTAATAATGATTAAGTCTTGTTGTTTATTAAAGATTCCTCTTTTTAGTTTATTACTGCTCATATGCAATAATAATGTTTCTGGAGGAGAGTTATATCTCTCACTGGGACAATTTTCAATTGTCTCACCCCCGTGGGATCCAACCTTTTTAGGTGGATGAGGACGAGGAGGTTGACACCATACAGCAGGAGAAGGACAGCAGCAACAAGGACAGCAGTGATATTCCAGGTGGAGGCACTGGCTGTCATATGTTGTATAGAGAGTCCTATGTGTCGTCTCTGTACTCTCAGGTCCTCAGAATTTGTAGCTAGTACTTATAATGAATCGATTTGAGATTTTGGCTTGATGCCTTGAGATTCTTATGTTGCTTGTGTACAGTTTTAACAGAGAAGATGATGCTTGTAATCCTCGAGAAGGGATGGTACAGGATATGTACTTATGAACCAGGATGTAAATAAAATACATTGATTCTTGATAAAAGAGTTTTCCTATGTTTGGATCTCTTTGTAAATGGTTTTAATTTTAGTGATTTTCTATAATCCGCTATTAAGTATCGCTTCCGCTTCATTAATTACGTTTTGTTCAAACGGTGTGTCACAAGAACCCTAGAAAATATAGGATCGTTGTATAAGGGAGAGAGAATGTGACGGAGGAAGAATTTGAAAAAATTATAGAGAGATAAGAGAGAGGAGAGATATAGGATAAGAAGACTCGATACTATCGTGAAAACATGCGGGTGAGGGAGAAGGAAAGAGGACCAATGGATAAACCCACCTCCAACGAGAAAAGTGGGGAGAAATTCCTGACCCTCAGATCAAAAGTCCCGTGCGGAAAGAGCTAAAATAGCATGTGATGGAAAAATAAATCAGAAAACTTTAGAAAGCTAATGATATCAATTGAATAATTAGAATATTGAGTATATAAAACATATTTTTCTTTCCTTCTTTATTTGAGGCTTTAAACAAGGTTCAATTAAAGTAAAATTTGATACCTAGACTAATTTTGCATCTAGAATACAAATATTATTTTACTTGACACTTTTGACACTATTAATTATATGATCTAATATATTAACGTTAAAAGGTATTATTTCTATACTTTCTTTTCAATTAAATATCTATATATTATTTTGTCTTTACATTATTTATATTAGGATTATTCTCACATGATTTACTTTTCTTACTTCTCATATGAAACTATATATATTCTTTATTTAACACAAAACTCCTTTTCAAGTTATTCAATGATATCATTATTATTAAAATCTGAACAAATAAATCCTCTACTATTCTATAAATTCTTTTTTATTATTTTTATGGTATTTCCGATCAATATTTTTCATATGGAAATTTCCATCGAATTTTGTGCATTATTAAACACATTCTTTGAGTTAGTGATATTATTGAGGGTAATGGCATACTAATACATTTATGTGTTATACATTATATGATATGCATTACTTTAAAGAAACCCAAATTATATTCTAATTTTATGAAATTTTGTGTCTTAGTTATACTTTATAATAACTATATTTATTATTCAAAAGTCTGATTATTTACAATCTATCACTATTAGCTATCTAAGCACTACCTAGTGGTTATTTCTATCCTTGTATAGTCAAGGATAAATATGGCCTATCATACACATTATATGATACTTAATACTTCCATAAAGTCAAACAAGACATATAAGGTCATCTAAACCCATTACGTTTCCTTGTTATGGTATATGCTATACCTAGTATTTGGTTTTTATTAAGATATATTCTCATTGGTACCTAATTCATAAAATTTGGGTTTTAAGGATTATGAAGTCAGGTTTTGGTGTGTTACAACACTACACCGCTTAAAGAGAATTTATTCCTCGAATTTTAATCATCTATAAACTACCAACCAAATATTATCCAACCCTTAAAAAGGTATAAGTCCAACTAAACAAGTCCAAAGGCATTAGGATTATTTATACATTTCTTTTGTTTACCAAAGTGTTTATGTTGTACATAGACCTGCTTCCAAGTAGAAGATCTCAACT